>JAKSXO010000067.1:2321132-2588769 GCA_024509115.1 Crotalus helleri | reverse complement strand
TTTCTATCTATCTACCTACCTACCTACCTATCTGTATTTATCTATCTACCTACCTACCTATCTCTATCTATCTATCTACCTACCTACCTACCTATCTGTATCTATCTATCTACTTACCTACCTATCTGTATCTATCAATCTACCTACCTACCTATGTCTATCTATCTACCTACCTACCTATGTCTATCTATCTATCTATCTACCTACTTATCTGTATTTATCTATCTACCTACCTACCTATCTGTATCTATCAATCTACCTACCTACCTATCTCTATCTATCTATCTACCTACCTACCTATCTCTATCTATCTACCTACCTACCTACCTATCTGTATTTATCTATCAACCTACCTACCTATCTCTATCTATCTATCTACCTACCTACCTATCTGTCTCTATCAATCTACCTACCTATCTATCTCTATCTATCTATCTATCTACCTACCTACCTATCTGTATCTATCAATCTACCTACCTACCTATCTCTATCTATCTACCTACCTACCTATCTCTATCTATCTACCTACCTACCTATCTGTATCTATCTATCTACCTACCTACCTATCTGTATCTATCAATCTACCTACCTACCTATCTCTATCTATCTATCTACCTACCTACATATCTCTATCTATCTACCTACCTACCTACCTATCTGTATTTATCTATCTACCTACCTACCTATCTCAATCTATCTACCTACCTACCTACCTATCTCTATATATCTACCTACCTACCTATCTGTATCTATCATTCTACCTACCTACCTATGTCTATCTATCTATCTATCTACCTACCTACCTATCTGTATCTATCTATCTACCTACCTACCTATCTGTATCTATCAATCTACCTACCTACCTATCTCTATCTACCTACCTACCTATCTGTATCTATCTATCTATCTACCTACCTACCTATCTCTATCTATCAATCTACCTACCTACCTATCTGTATCTATCTATCTACCTACCTACCTACCTATCTGTATCTATCAATCTACCTACCTACCTATCTCTATGTATCTATCTACCTACCTACCTATCTGTCTCTATCAATCTACCTTCCTACCTATATCTATCTATCTACCTACCTACCTATCTGTATCTATCAATCTACCTACCTACCTATGTCTATCTATCTATCTACCTACCTACCTATCTGTATCTATCTACCTACCTACCTATCTGTATCTATCAATCTACCTACCTACCTATCTCTATCTATCTATCTACCTATCTACCTATCTCTATCTATCTACCTACCTACCTACCTATCTGTATTTATCTATCTACCTACCTACCTATCTCTATCTATCTATCTACCTACCTACCTATCTGTATCTATCAATCTACCTACCTACCTATCTCTATCTATCTATCTACCTACCTACCTATCTCTATCTATCTACCTACCTACCTATCTGTATCTATCAATCTACCTACCTACCTATCTCTATCTTTCTACCTACCTACCTATCTGTATCTATCTACCTACCTACCTATCTCTATCTATCTACCTACCTACCTACCTGTCTCTATCTATCTATCTACCTACCTACCTATCTGTATCTATCAATCTACCTACCTACCTATCTCTATCTATCTATCTACCTACCTACCTATCTCTATCTATCTACCTACCTATCTGTATCTATCAATCTACCTACCTACCTATCTCTATCTATCTACCTACCTACCTATCTGTATCTATCTACCTACCTACCTATCTCTATCTATCTACCTACCTACCTATCTCTATCTTTCAATCTACCTACCTACCTATCTGTATCTATCTACCTACCTACCTATCTCTATCTATCAATCTACCTACCTACCTATCTGTATCTATCTATCTACCTACCTATCTGTATCTATCAATCTACCTACCTACCTATCTCTATCTAAATACCTACCTACCTATCTGTCTCTATCAATCTACCTACCTATCTATCTCTATCTATCTATCTAACTACCTACCTATCTGTATCTATCTATCTACCTACCTACCTATCTCTATCTATCAATCTACCTACCTACCTATGTCTATCTATCTATCTACCTACCTACCTATCTGTATCTATCTATCTACCTACCTACCTATCTGTATCTATCTATCTACCTACCTACCTATCTGTATCTATCAATCTACCTACCTACCTATCTCTATCTATCTATCTACCTACCTACCTATCTCTATCTATCTACCTACCTACCTATCTGTATCTATCAATCTACCTACCTACCTATCTCTATCTTTCTACCTACCTACCTATCTGTATCTATCTACCTACCTACCTATCTCTATCTATCTACCTACCTACCTACCTGTCTCTATCTATCTATCTACCTACCTACCTATCTGTATCTATCAATCTACCTACCTACCTATCTCTATCTATCTATCTACCTACCTACCTATCTCTATCTATCTACCTACCTACCTACCTATCTCTATCTATCTACCTACCTACCTATCTCTATCTATCTACCTACCTACCTATCTGTATCTATCAATCTACCTACCTACCTATCTCTATCTATCTACCTACCTACCTATCTGTATCTATCTACCTACCTACCTATCTCTATCTATCTACCTACCTACCTACCTATCTCTATCTATCTATTTACCTACCTACCTATCTGTATCTATCAATCTACCTACCTACCTATGTGTATCTATCTATCTACCTACCTATCTCTATCTATCTATCTACCTACCTACCTATCTGTATCTATCTATCTACCTACCTACCTATCTGTATCTATCAATCTACCTACCTACCTATCTCTATCTATCTATCTACCTACCTACCTATCTCTATCTACCTACCTACCTACCTATCTGTATCTATCTATCTATCTACCTACCTACCTATCTCTATCTATCAATCTACCTACTTACCTATCTGTATCTATCTATCTACCTACCTACCTACCTATCTGTATCTATCAATCTACCTACCTACCTATCTCTATGTATCTATCTACCTACCTACCTATCTGTCTCTATCAATCTACCTTCCTACCTATATCTATCTATCTACCTACCTACCTATCTGTATCTATCAATCTACCTACCTACCTATGTCTATCTATCTATCTACCTACCTACCTATCTGTATCTATCTACCTACCTACCTATCTGTATCTATCAATCTACCTACCTACCTATCTCTATCTATCTATCTACCTATCTACCTATCTCTATCTATCTACCTACCTACCTTCCTATCTGTATTTATCTATCTACCTACCTACCTATCTCTATCTATCTATCTACCTACCTACCTATCTGTATCTATCTATCTACCTACCTACCTATGTCTATCTATCTATCTATCTATCTATCTATCTACATACCTACCTATCTGTATCTATCAATTTACCTACCTACCTATCTCTATCTATCTATCTACCTAGCTACCTATCTGTATCTATCTACCTACCTACCTACCTATCTCTATCTATCTACCTACCTACCTACCTATCTCTATCTATCTACCTACCTACCTACCTACCTATCTGTATCTATCTATCTACCTACCTAACTATCTCTATCTATCTATCTACCTACCTACCTATCTCTATCTATCTACCTACCTACCTACCTATCTGTATTTATCTATCTACCTACCTACCTATCTCTATCTATCTATCTACCTACCTACCTATCTGTATCTATCTATCTACCTACCTACCTACCTATCTGTATCTATCTATCTACCTACCTACCTATCTCTATCTATCTACCTACCTACCTATCTGTATCTATCTACCTACCTACCTATCTCTATCTATCTACCTACCTACCTACCTATCTCTATCTATCTACCTACCTACCTATCTGTATCTATCAATCTACCTACCTACCTATGTCTATCTATCTATCTACCTTCCTACCTATCTCTATCTATCTATCTACCTACCTACCTATCTGTATCTATCTATCTACCTACCTACCTATCTGTATCTATCAATCTACCTACCTACCTATCTCTATCTATCTATCTACCTACCTACCTATCTCTATCTATCAATCTACCTACCTACCTATCTGTATCTATCTATCTACCTACCTACCTATCTGTATCTATCAATCTACCTACCTACATATCTCTATCTATCTATCTATCTATCTATCTATCTATCTATCTATCTATCTATCTATCTATCTATCTATCTACCTACCTACCTATCTGTATCTATCAATTTACCTACCTACCTATTTCTATCTATCTACCTACCTACCTACCTATCTGTATTTATCTATCTACCTACCTACCTATCTCTATCTATCTATCTACCTACCTACCTATCTATCTGTATCTATCTATCTACTTACCTACCTATCTGTATCTATCAATCTACCTACCTACCTATGTCTATCTATCTACCTACCTACCTATGTCTATCTATCTATCTATCTACCTACTTATCTGTATTTATCTACCTACCTACCTATCTGTATCTATCAATCTACCTACCTACCTATCTCTATCTATCTATCTACCTACCTACCTATCTCTATCTACCTACCTACCTACCTATCTGTATCTATCTATCTATCTACCTACCTACCTATCTCTATCTATCAATCTACCTACTTACCTATCTGTATCTATCTATCTACCTACCTACCTACCTATCTGTATCTATCAATCTACCTACCTACCTATCTCTATGTATCTATCTACCTACCTACCTATCTGTCTCTATCAATCTACCTTCCTACCTATATCTATCTATCTACCTACCTACCTATCTGTATCTATCAATCTACCTACCTACCTATGTCTATCTATCTATCTACCTACCTACCTATCTGTATCTATCTACCTACCTACCTATCTGTATCTATCAATCTACCTACCTACCTATCTCTATCTATCTATCTACCTATCTACCTATCTCTATCTATCTACCTACCTACCTACCTATCTGTATTTATCTATCTACCTACCTACCTATCTCTATCTATCTATCTACCTACCTACCTATCTGTATCTATCTATCTACCTACCTACCTATGTCTATCTATCTATCTATCTATCTATCTATCTATCTATCTATCTATCTATCTATCTATCTATCTACCTACCTACCTATCTCTATCTATCTATCTACATACCTACCTATCTGTATCTATCAATTTACCTACCTACCTATCTCTATCTATCTATCTACCTAGCTACCTATCTGTATCTATCTACCTACCTACCTACCTATCTTTATCTATCTACCTACCTACCTACCTATCTCTATCTATCTACCTACCTACCTACCTACCTATCTGTATCTATCAATCTACCTACCTATCTATCTCTATCTATCTATCTATCTATCTATCTATCTATCTATCTAACTACCTACCTATCTGTATCTATCTATCTACCTACCTACCTATCTGTATCTATCTATCTATCTACCTATCTGTATCTATCAATCTACCTACCTACCTATGTCTATCTATCTATCTACCTACCTACCTATCTCTATCTATCTATCTATCTACCTATCTGTATCTATGAATCTACCTACCTACCTATGTCTATCTATCTATCTATCTATCTACCTACCTACCTATCTGTATCTATCTATCTACCTACCTACCTATTTGTATCTATCTATCTACCTACCTACCTATCTGTAACTATCTACCTACCTACCTACCTATGTCTATCTATCTATCTATCTATCTATCTACCTACCTACCTATCTCTATCTATCTATCTACCTACCTACCTACCTACCTATCTGTATCTATCAATTTACCTACCTACCTATCTCTATCTATCTACCTACCTACCTATCTGTATCTATCAATTTACCTACCTACCTATCTCTATCTATCTATCTACCTACCTACCTATCTGTATCTATCTACCTACCTACCTACCTATCTCTATCTATCTACCTACCTACCTACCTATCTCTATCTATCTACCTACCTACCTACCTATCTCTATCTATCTACATACCTACCTATCTGTATCTATCAATCTACCTACCTACCTATCTCTATCTATCTATCTACCTACCTTCCTATCTCTATCTATCTACCTGCCTACCTACCTATCTGTATGCATCTATCTACCTACCTTCCTATCTGTATCTATCAATCTACCTACCTACCTATCTCTGTCTATCTATCTATCTACCTACCTACCTATCTGTATCTATTGATCTACCTACCTACCTATCTGTATTTATCTATCTACCTACCTACCTATCTGTATTTATCAATCTACCTACCTACCTATCTGTATCTATCTATCTACCTACCTAGCTATCTCTATCTATCTATCTACCTACCTACCTATCTGTATCTATCAATCTACCTACCTACCTATCTCTATCTATCTATCTACCTACCTACCTATCTGTATTTATCTATCTACCTACCTACCTATCTGTATCTATCTACCTACCTACCTATCTGTATTTATCAATCTACCTACCTACCTATCTCTATCTATCTACCTCCCTACCTACCTATCTGTATTTATCTATCTACCTACCTACCTATGTCTATCTATCTACCTACCTACCAGAATCAGAATCTACCTACCAGAATCTACCAGAATCTTCCTACCAGAATCAGAATCTACCTACCAGAATCTACCAGAATCTACCTACCAGAATCCAATCATATTTCATCTTTAATTATTAAATATAGAAACTCCCAATTCTGCCTTCTTTGGATTCTGCCATAAGAGGGAGAGAAGGGGGAGAACAAAGGGGCTTTATGGCCCTCCCTTCCTTCAGTAGACTTCAAAGAGCTGAATGCTGAATGTGTGTTTATTGTAACCTATTGTAACCTCAAAGCGTTAGCACCAGAGAACATTAGCATTAACAAAGAAGAGTATTTGCCTTTCATGTAGTTATCTGAAGTCTCCATCCAGACGGAAGAAAGAAGAAACGGGGTGGAATTGTGATACTTGAAACTATCACTGGAAGGGGGGTTGATTGGGTGGGACTACTGGGGAACCCCTTAAAACCTTGAATGGGAGAGCTTGGACCCCAAGTCCTGTCTAGCATGCCTGCAACCATTTTCTCTTAATAAAGGATTCCTGTTGGAAGAACTATTCCAAGAGTTCTGTCTTCTTAAGATGCAAAGTGGGGTGGGTCCTTACATTAGACAGGACTTGCAAAATTAATCCACCTGGAAGGTAGACCCTTGCCGGGGGATTTTGCAAAAATTTACCATGTCAGACAACGAAGCAAGAGAGGGAGAAAACTCCCTGGAAAGAGAGCCGCTGACCCAGTTGGAACCTTGCCAGATGTTGGGATCCGAGAGGCCAGATTTCTCAGAAGAAGAAGTGGTGGAGACACAGGACCACAAGCCTCGCTGGTCGATGGGCGTTGGAAAGAAAAGCGAGTGGGGAAAGGAATCAAGAAAAGTGACCCTGAGACGGGGGACCAAGCAACCAGAATGGAAGCAGGAGATGGAGAAATTCCTGCACGCAAGTGAAGAGGGAGGAAGCTGTATGCCGTACTCAGACTGGATCCTAGAGAAAGCTATTGACCTGATGAAGAGAACTCTCAGCTCCCTAGGAGAGGAGATTCCTGAGCCCTACGCCCGCCCCAGTTCCTGGAGCCACAAAGGGAGAGACACCGAGGGGGACGTGGAACCTGCAACCCCAGGGACATTTACTGATCCAGGAGCTCCCACCCCCTACCGGACCCAAGATGGAAATCTGGACGGAAGACACTACCACCCACAATGGAGGCACCGATCCATTCCAAGACGTCCACCGTTGGAGGTGAAATTCAAAGGGGAGCCAACACGCTTGGGGTTTTTCCTAACCCAAGTCCTCAGCTACATGGAGGAATATGGGCAGGACATCCCCAGCGACAAAGCCCGCATCCGGATCGTGCAATCTGCCCTGGATGGACCAGCTGCAGATTGGGTGGTGAACCTGCATGACTCCAATGCCCCAGAACTCAGTAACTTCAACCGTTTCATGTCCTCTTTGAGAAGACGATTTGAAGACCCCCTGGCTGATCGCAAAGCCCGTGAAAGAATAACAACGATGAGGCAGGGCAAACGCCCAGTGGCTGAGTATACACAAGAATTCCGGGCCATTGGGAGCAAACTGAATTGGCCAGAAGACATCCTCCTTGGCCGTTTCAAAGACGGACTAAACTATGATCTATATGATGCTTGCCTGCCCCGAGGAGACCCACATCGATTTGAGGAATGGTACGTCTTGGCAGAGGAAGCAGAGATCGACATATTGAAGAGGCATCGCCGAGGAAAACAATGGAGCCGCCCCCCGCCTGAGCTGACACACCAACCGGTGAAATCATCGGATACAGCCAAGAAGCAGATGGGGTGTTTCAAGTGCGGAAGAGAAGGGCATCGAGCTGTAGAATGCCGCTCAAAGGCCCCCCAGCACAACCCAGACAGATCCCCAATCAACAAACCCAGAGGGTATTCAGCTAAGCCAAAAGAAACAGCCATGAAAATGATGGAAATTGCAGAAACCCCCACCTCTGCTCACCAAGGGGAAAGAACTCCAGCCTACACCACAAGGACGGTGGATGCCTCAGATGACAGCTCGGAAGGCGAACCCCTGGTAAGTGGACGCATCACACCCATCTTCAAAACAGTGACTATATTAATCCCCCCCATGCCCGAAGCTGTGAAGGTGAAAGCCTTAATAGACTCTGGCTGCACCCGCTGCCTCATTAGCCCAACACTAGTGGGGAATCTGGGCATCCCATCCAGGAGACTGGAACAACCAATCTCATTTGGCCAGCTAGATGGATCCATAGCAGGGGGGGTGCCAGCTACCCTAGCCACTCTGCCAATACACCTCTCCCTGGGCAACCATGAAGAGGACTTAACGTTTGTGGTGACCCCAGGTATGGAATGCCCAATGATTCTAGGGATGGAATGGTTGAAAAAATGGAACCCCTGGGTAAATTGGAGGACGACAGAAATCAAATTCCCGAAGGGGGACCCTATGGACTTAAAACCCCAAGGGAGGCTACCAGAATCAAGAATAGAAAAAGCATCCATAGGAGAGGAAAAAAGATTAACAGAAATACCAGAGGAATATAGGGACCTTGCTGAAGTCTTCAGTGAGGAGAGGGCGAATGAGCTTCCCCCCCACCGACCCACAGACTGTACCATTGAATTCAAGCCTGGGGCAAAACTCCCGAAACCCAGATTATACTCCATGAGCCCAAAGGAGAAGGAGGAAATGGAAAGATTTATAAAAAAAAACCTGGAGAGAGGTTTCATTGAACCAGCTAAGCCTAAAGTGGCTGCCCCGGTCCTTTTTAGAGAGAAGAAGGATGGCTCTTTACGTTTATGCGTGGATTATAGGGCCCTGAACACAATCAGTGAAAGCAACCTATACCCGCTGCCCCTCATGAAAGACATGCTGTCACACCTATCGAAAGGGAAAATTTTCTCTAAACTAGACTTAAGGGAAGCTTACTATCGCGTGAGAATCAAGGAAGGGGACGAATGGAAGACTGCATTTAACTGCCCCATGGGGTGCTATCAATTCAAAGTCTTGCCATTTGGATTACAAGGGGGCCCTGCAGTCTTTATGCAATTAATCAATGACGTTCTAAGGGAGCACCTGTTTAAGGGGGTCCTTGTTTACTTGGACGACATTCTTATCTTTACCGAAACAAAAGAAGAACACGTCAAACTTGTCAGAGCGGTTTTAAAGAAGCTGCGAGCCGCTCACCTATATGCCAAACTCTCAAAATGCGAATTCCACCAGGAAAGGATAGACTACCTAGGCTATCGCATATCCCCACAGGGCATTGAAATGGACCCAGAGAAGGTCAGAGCAGTATTAGAATGGGCACCACCCCGCACAAGAAAGCAACTACAAAGTTTCCTGGGCTTTGCAAATTTTTACCGCCAATTCATCCCCTCATTTGCACAGATAGCCTTGCCCCTCACTAACTTACTAAAAACGAAGGGAACACCCTCAGTAAAACCTAGCCAGCCACTAACATGGACAATGGAGTGCCAAGCAGCGTTTGAGAGACTAAAGAGACTTTTTTCTGCCGAACCAGTACTAAGGCACCCAGACATGGACAAACCCTTCATAATACAGGCAGATGCAAGTGATGTGGCAGTGGGGGCTGTGCTATTACAAGAAAATGATGATGCAGTATTGCAACCCTGTGCATATACATCCAAGAAACTCACGGAAACAGAACAGCGCTGGCCCGTATGGGAGAAGGAGGCTTATGGGATACGTTGGGCATTACTCACGTGGCGACAGTTCCTGGAAGGCAACAAAATCCCCTTCCAGGTATGGACTGATCACAAAAATTTAGAAGCCCTGAAAACTTCCAGGAAACTCAATCCCAAACAAGCCCGCTGGTCCCAGCATTTTCACCAATTCCAATTTAAGCTCAAACATTTACCAGGAAGAAAGAACTTCCTGGCAGATGCACTATCTCGCATGCCCCAATATAACAGCGCACGAACCACATACTCTAGACCAATAATGGCAGAGTCACAACTGGCAGCGCCAGTAACCACAAGAACCCAAGCCAAAATAAAACCACAACTGGACAGCCAAACTGGGATTGAATTCAGAAAAAGTTTGGAAACAGATGATTGGTTCCAGAAAAACAAACATGTGTGCACAATGAGAGACGGATTGCCTTGGGTAGGGGAAAAGTTATATATACCAACAACTCAAAGACTAACTTTCATGCAACTTTGCCATGACACAAAATCAGCAGGGCATTTTGGATTTGTAAAAACTTTACACTTAATTAAACGGCAATTTTGGTGGCCATCAATAAAAAAGGACATAGAAAGTTATGTTGCCAGCTGCCCAACCTGTGCATCAGCAAAGAGGTTGCAAGGGAAATCGCCAGGGCTGTTACAACCAGTGGCAAGTCCCTCAGCCCCCTGGAGGGAAATAGCCATGGATTTTATAGTGGAATTGCCTGAAAGCAATGGGAATACTGTTATCTGGACAGTCACGGACCTATTTTCCAAACAGGTGCACTTTATCCCTTGCCAAAAAATTCCCACTGCAAAGGCCTTAGCAAAACTTTTCATCCAGCACATTTACAGATTGCACGGGGCACCCCAACGCATCATCTCTGATAGGGGAGTGCAATTTACGTCTGCATTTTGGAAGGAATTTTTATCCCTCTTAGGAACCACTCAGGGACTGACATCTAGCCACCACCCTCAAGGAAATGGGGGGGCTGAAAAAATGAACTCAGTACTTAAGCAATATTTAAGATGTTTTCTTAGTTTCCAGCAGACCGAGTGGGCGGACTTACTCCCTTTTGCAGAAGTTGCCTACAATAATGCAGTCCACTCCAGCACAGGTTACACTCCTTTTCAAATAGCCACCGGTCAAAGTTTCAACCCCATGCCAGAATTAACCCCAAACGAACCAACGATCCCCTCGCTGAAAGAATGGATGGAAAAATTACAAAACACCTGGCCAATAGTCAGAAAAGCACTAGATGAAGCTAGGCAGGCTTACAAAACACAAGCCGATAAAAAAAGGGTTGAGCCTACACCATTCATTATAGGAGAAATGGTGTACTTATCTACAAAATACCTAAAGTCCCTACAGCCCTGTAAAAAACTTGGACCAAAATACATAGGACCTTTTCCAATTAAAAGAATCATAAATCCAGTAACAGTAGAATTAGAATTACCCAAAAATCTCAGGCAAATACACCCAATTTTTCATTGCAGCTTGCTGAAAAGAGAGCATCAGTCACCTCTACGGCCAAAAATCCCCCCCCCACCACCTCCAATCATGGTGGAGGGTGAACAACACTTCGAAATAAAGGAAGTCCTTGACTCTAGGAGATATCATGGAGCAACTCAGTACCTAGTTGCCTGGAAACACCTCCCTCCCTCACAAAATGAGTGGGTCCATAAACGTCATGTCAGAGCCCCGAAGCTATTGAAGAAGTTTCACACAGAGTATCCTAACAAGCCTGACTAAATTTTATACTTGTGTTTTCTTTCAGGTGGATCTCTCTTATTTTTAAGAGGGGCCGGATGTCAGAATCCAATCATATTTCATCTTTAATTATTAAATATAGAAACTCCCAATTCTGCCTTCTTTGGATTCTGCCATAAGAGGGAGAGAAGGGGGAGAACAAAGGGGCTTTATGGCCCTCACTTCCTTCAGTAGACTTCAAAGAGCTGAATGCTGAATGTGTGTTTATTGTAACCTATTGTAACCTCAAAGCGTTAGCACCAGAGAACATTAGCATTAACAAAGAAGAGTATTTGCCTTTCATGTAGTTATCTGAAGTCTCCATCCAGACGGAAGAAAGAAGAAACGGGGTGGAATTGTGATACTTGAAACTATCACTGGAAGGGGGGTTGATTGGGTGGGACTACTGGGGAACCCCTTAAAACCTTGAATGGGAGAGCTTGGACCCCAAGTCCTGTCTAGCATGCCTGCAACCATTTTCTCTTAATAAAGGATTCCTGTTGGAAGAACTATTCCAAGAGTTCTGTCTTCTTAAGATGCAAAGTGGGGTGGGTCCTTACAGGTAGGTAGGTAGATAGATAGATAGAGATAGGTAGGTAGGTAGGTAGATAGATAGAGATAGGTAGGTAGGTAGATAGATAGATAGAGATAGGTAGGTAGGTAGATTGATAGATACAGATAGGTAGGTAGGTAGATAGATACAAGTAGGTAGGTAGGTAGATAGATAGATACTGATATAAGGTAGGTAGATAGATAGAGATAGGTAGGTAGGTAGGTAGGTAGATAGATAGAGATAGGTAGGTAGGTAGGTAGGTAGAGATAGTTAGGTAGGTAGGTAGATAGAAAGAGATAGTTAGGTAGGTAGGTAGATAGATACAGATAGGTAGGTAGGTAGATAGATAGATAGAGATAGGTAGGTAGGTAGATTGATAGATACAGATAGGTAGGTAGGTAGGTAGATAGAGATAGGTAGGTAGGTAGGTAGATAGATAGAGATAGGTAGGTAGGTAGATAGATAGATAGAGATAGGTAGGTAGGTAGATTGATAGATACAGATAGGTAGGTAGGTAGATAGATAGATAGATAGATAGAGATAGGTAGGTAGGTAGATAGATAGATAGATAGATAGATAGATAGATAGATAGATAGATAGATAGATAGATAGATAGATAGACATAGGTAGGTAGGTAGATTGATAGATACAGATAGGTAGATAGGTAGGTAGATAGATAGAGAGAGATAGGTAGGTAGGTAGATAGATAGATAGAGATAGGTAGGTAGGTAGATTGATAGATACAGATAGGTAGGTAGGTAGGTAGATAGATACAGATAGGTAGGTAGGTAGATAGATAGAGATAGGTAGGTAGGTAGGTAGATAGATACAGATAGGTAGGTAGGTAGGTAGATAGATACAGATAGGTAGCTAGGTAGATAGATAGATAGAGATAGGTAGGTAGGTAAATTGATAGATACAGATAGGTAGGTAGGTAGATAGATAGATAGGTAGGTAAGTAGATAGATAGATAGATAGATAGATAGATAGACATAGGTAGGTAGGTAGATAGATAGATACAGATAGGTAGGTAGATAGATAGATAGAGATAGGTAGGTAGGTAGATAGATAAATACAGATAGGTAGGTATGTAGTTAGATAGATAGAGATAGGTAGGTAGGTAGATAAATAGATAGAGATAGGTATGTAGGTAGATTGATAGATACAGGTAGGTAGGTAGATAGATAGATAGATAGATAGATAGATAGATAGATAGATAGATAGATAGATAGAGATAGGTAGGTAGGTAGGTAGGTAGATAGATAGAGATAGGTAGGTAGGTAGGTAGATAGAGATAGGTAGGTAGGTAGGTAGATAGATACAGATAGGTAGCTAGGGAGATAGATAGATAGAGATAGGTAGGTAGGTAAATTGATAGATACAGATAGGTAGGTAGGTAGATAGATAGATAGAGATAGGTAGGTAGATAGATAGATAGATAGATAGATAGATAGATAGATAGATAGATAGAGATAGGTAGGTAGGTAGATAGATAGATACAGATAGGTAGGTAGGTAGATAGATAGATAGAGATAGGTAGCTAGGGAGATAGATAGATAGAGATAGGTAGGTAGGTAGATAGATAAATACAGATAGGTAGGTAGGTAGATAGATAGATAGAGATAGGTAGGTAGGTAGGTAGGTAGATAGATAGATAGATAGATAGATAGATAGATAGATAGACATAGGTAGGTAGGTAGATTGATAGATACAGATAGGTAGGTAGGTAGAGATAGGTAGGTAGGTAGGTAGAGATAGGTAGGTAGGTAGATAGATAAATAAAGATAGGTAGGTAGGTAGGTAGATAGATAGAGATAGGTAGGTAGGTAGATAGATAGATAGAGATAGGTAGGTAGGTAGATTGATAGATACAGATAGGTAGGTAGGTAGGTAGATAGATAGAGATAGGTAGGTAGGTAGGTAGATAGATAGAGATAGGTAGGTAGGTAGGTAGATAGATAGAGATAGGTAGGTAGGTAGATTGATAGATACAGATAGGTAGGTACGTAGATAGATAGATAGATAGATAGAGATAGGTAGGTAGGTAGGTAGATAGATAGAGATAGGTAGGTAGGTAGGTAGATAGATAGATAGAGATAGATAGGTAGGTAGATTGATAGATACAGATAGGTAGGTAGGTAGATAGATAGATAGATAGATAGATAGATAGATAGATAGATAGATAGATAGATAGATAGATAGATAGAGATAGGTAGGTAGGTAGGTAGATAGAGATAGGTAGGTAGGTAGGTAGATAGATAGAGATAGGTAGGTAGGTAGATAGATAGATAGATAGATAGATAGATAGATAGATAGATAGATAGATAGATAGATAGATAGATAGATAGATAGATAGATAGATAGATAGATAGACATAGGTAGGTAGGTAGATTGATAGATACAGATAGGTAGGTAGGTAGGTAGATAGAGATAGGTAGGTAGGTAGGTAGAGATAGGTAGGTAGGTAGATAGATAAATAAAGATAGGTAGGTAGGTAGGTAGATAGATAGAGATAGGTAGGTATGTAGATAGATAGATAGAGATAGGTAGGTAGGTCGTTTGATAGATACAGATAGGTAGGTAGGTAGATAGATAGATAGAGATAGGTAGGTAGGTAGGTAGGTAGATAGATAGAGATACGTAGGTAGGTAGGTAGATAGATAGAGATAGGTAGGTAGGTAGATTGATAGATACAGATAGGTAGGTAGGTAGATAGATAGATAGACATAGGTAGGTAGGTAGATTGATAGATACAGATAGGTAGGTAGGTAGGTAGATAGAGATAGGTAGGTAGATAGATAGAGATAGGTAGGTAGGTAGATAGATAAATAAACATAGGTAGGTAGGTAGGTAGATAGATAGAGATAGGTAGGTAGGTAGATAGATAGATAGAGATAGGTAGGTAGGTAGATTGATAGATACAGATAGGTAGGTAGGTAGGTAGAGATAGAGATAGGTAGGTAGGTAGGTAGATAGATAGAGATAGGTAGGTAGGTAGGTAGATAGATAGAGATAGGTAGGTAGGTAGACTGATAGATACAGATAGGTAGGTAGGTAGATAGATAGATAGATAGATACAGATATGTAGGTAGGTAGATAGATAGATAGAGATAGGTAGCTAGGGAGATAGATAGATAGAGATAGGTAGGTAGGTAGATAGATAAATACAGATAGGTAGGTAGGTAGATCGATAGATACAGATAGGAAGGTAGGTAGATAGATAAATACAGATAGGTAGGTAGGTAGGTAGGTAGATAGATACAGATAGGTAGGTAGGTAGATAGATAGATAGAGATAGGTAGTTAGGTAAATTGATAGATACAGATAGGTAGGTAGGTAGATAGATAGATAGAGATAGGTAGGTAGGTAGATAGATAGATAGATAGATAGATAGATAGATAGATAGATAGACATAGGTAGGTAGGTAGATAGATAGATACAGATAGGTAGGTAGGTAGATAGATAAATACAGATAGGTAGGTAGGTAGGTAGATAGATAGAGATAGGTAGGTAGGTAGATAGATAGATAGAGATAGGTAGGTAGGTAGATTGATAGATACAGATAGGTAGGTAGGTAGGTAGATAGATAGATAGATAGATAGATAGATAGATAGATAGATAGATAGATAGATAGATAGAGATAGGTAGGTAGGTAGGTAGATAGATAGAGATAGGTAGGTAGGTAGATAGATAGATAGAGATAGGTAGGTAGGTAGGTAGGTAGATAGATACAGACAGGTAGCTAGGGAGATAGATAGATAGAGATAGGTAGGTAGGTAAATTGATAGATACAGATAGGTAGGTAGGTAGATAGATAGATAGAGAAAGGTAGGTAGGTAGATAGATAGATAGATAGATAGACATAGGTAGGTAGGTAGATAGATAGATACAGATAGGTAGGTAGGTAGATAGATAGATAGAGATAGGTAGGTAGGTAGATAGATAAATACAGATAGGTAGGTAGGTAGGTAGATAGATAGAGATAGGTAGGTAGGTAGATAGATAGATAGAGATAGGTAGGTAGGTAGATTGATAGATACAGATAGGTAGGTAGGTAGATAGATACAGATAGGTAGGTAGGTAGATAGATAGATAGAGATAGGTAGGTAGGTAGATTGATAGATACAGATAGGTAGGTAGGTAGATAGATAGATACAGATAGGTAGGTGGGTAGATTGATAGATAGAGATAGGTAGGTAGATAGATAGATAGATAGATACAGATAGGTAGGTAGGTAGATAGATAGTTAGAGATAGGTAGGTAGGTAGGTAGATAGATAGAGATAGGTAGGTAGGTAGATAGATAGATAGAGATAGGTAGGTAGGTAGATTGATAGATACAGATAGGTAGGTAGGTAGATAGATACAAGTAGGTAGGTAGGTAGATAGATAGATACTGATATATAGGTAGGTAGGTAGATAGATAGAGATAGGTAGGTAGGTAGGTAGGTAGATAGATAGAGATAGGTAGGTAGATAGGTAGGTAGAGATAGTTAGGTAGGTAGGTAGATAGAAAGAGATAGTTAGGTAGGTAGGTAGATAGATACAGATAGGTAGGTAGGTAGATAGATAGATAGAGATAGGTAGGTAGGTAGATTGATAGATACAGATAGGTAGGTAGGTAGGTAGATAGAGATAGGTAGGTAGGTAGGTAGATAGATAGAGATAGGTAGGTAGGTAGATAGATAGATAGAGATAGGTAGGTAGGTAGATTGTAAGATACAGATAGGTAGGTAGGTAGGTAGATAGATAGATAGATAGATAGATAGATAGATAGATAGATAGATAGATAGATAGATAGATAGATAGATAGATAGATAGATAGAGATAGGTAGGTAGGTAGGTAGATAGATAGAGATAGGTAGGTAGGTAGGTAGATAGATACAGATAGGTAGCTAGGGAGATAGATAGATAGAGATAGGTAGGTAGGTAAATTTATAGATACAGATAGGTAGGTAGGTAGATAGATAGATAGAGATAGGTAGGTAGGTAGATAGATAGATAGATAGATAGATAGATAGATAGATAGATAGATAGATAGATAGATAGATAGATAGATAGAGATAGGTAGGTAGGTAGATAGATAGATACAGATAGGTAGGTAGGTAGATAGATAGATAGAGATAGGTAGGTAGGTAGATAGATAAATACAGATAGGTAGGTAGGTAGGTAGATAGATAGAGATAGGTAGGTAGGTAGATAGATAGATAGAGATAGGTAGGTAGGTAGATTGATAGATACAGATAGGTAGGTAGGTAGATAGATAGAGATAGGTAGGTAGGTAGATAGATAGATAGAGATAGGTAGGTAGGTAGATTGATAGATACAGATAGGTAGGTAGGTAGATAGATAGATACAGATAGGTAGGTGGGTAGATTGATAGATAGAGATAGGTAGGTAGATAGATAGATAGATAGATACAGATAGGTAGGTAGGTAGATAGATAGTTAGAGATAGGTAGGTAGGTAGGTAGATAGATAGAGATAGGTAGGTAGGTAGATAGATAGATAGAGATAGGTAGGTAGGTAGATTGATAGATACAGATAGGTAGGTAGGTAGATAGATACAAGTAGGTAGGTAGGTAGATAGATAGATACTGATATATAGGTAGGTAGGTAGATAGATAGAGATAGGTAGGTAGGTAGGTAGGTAGATAGATAGAGATAGGTAGGTAGATAGGTAGGTAGAGATAGTTAGGTAGGTAGGTAGATAGAAAGAGATAGTTAGGTAGGTAGGTAGATAGATACAGATAGGTAGGTAGGTAGATAGATAGATAGAGATAGGTAGGTAGGTAGATTGATAGATACAGATAGGTAGGTAGGTAGGTAGATAGAGATAGGTAGGTAGGTAGGTAGATAGATAGAGATAGGTAGGTAGGTAGATAGATAGATAGAGATAGGTAGGTAGGTAGATTGTAAGATACAGATAGGTAGGTAGGTAGATAGATAGATAGATAGATAGATAGATAGATAGATAGATAGATAGATAGATAGATAGATAGATAGATAGATAGATAGATAGATAGATAGATAGATAGATAGATAGATAGAGATAGGTAGGTAGGTAGGTAGATAGATAGAGATAGGTAGGTAGGTAGGTAGATAGATACAGATAGGTAGCTAGGGAGATAGATAGATAGAGATAGGTAGGTAGGTAAATTTATAGATACAGATAGGTAGGTAGGTAGATAGATAGATAGAGATAGGTAGGTAGGTAGATAGATAGATAGATAGATAGATAGATAGATAGATAGATAGATAGATAGAGATAGGTAGGTAGGTAGATAGATAGATACAGATAGGTAGGTAGGTAGATAGATAGATAGAGATAGGTAGCTAGGGAGATAGATAGATAGAGATAGGAAGGTAGGTAGATAGATAAATACAGATAGGTAGGTAGGTAGATAGATAGATAGAGATAGGTAGGTAGGTAGATAGATAGATAGATAGATAGATAGATAGATAGATAGACATAGGTAGGTAGGTAGATTGATAGATACAGATAGGTAGGTAGGTAGGTAGGTAGATAGAGATAGGTAGGTTGGTAGGTAGAGATAGGTAGGTAGGTAGATAGATAAATAAAGATAGGTAGGTAGGTAGGTAGATAGATAGAGATAGGTAGGTAGGTAGATAGATAGATAGAGATAGGTAGGTAGGTAGATTGATAGATACAGATAGGTAGGTAGGTAGATAGATAGAGATAGGTAGGTAGGTAGGTAGATAGATAGAGATAGGTAGGTAGGTAGATTGATAGATACAGATAGGTAGGTAGGTAGATAGATAGATAGATAGAGATAGGTAGGTAGGTAGGTAGGTAGATAGATAGAGATAGGTAGGTAGGTAGGTAGATAGATAGATAGAGATAGGTAGGTAGGTAGATCGATAGATACAGATAGGAAGGTAGGTAGATAGATAAATACAGATAGGTAGGTAGGTAGGTAGGTAGATAGATACAGATAGGTAGGTAGGTAGATAGATAGATAGAGGTAGGTAGTTAGGTAAATTGATAGATACAGATAGGTAGGTAGGTAGATAGATAGATAGAGATAGGTAGGTAGGTAGATAGATAGATAGATAGATAGATAGATAGATAGATAGATAGATAGACATAGGTAGGTAGGTAGATAGATAGATACAGATAGGTAGGTAGGTAGATAGATAAATACAGATAGGTAGGTAGGTGGGTAGATAGATAGAGATAGGTAGGTAGGTAGGTAGATATATAGATAGAGATAGGTAGGTAGGTAGATTGATAGATACAGATAGGTAGGTAGGTAGATAGATAGATAGATAGATAGACAGACAGACAGATAGATAGATAGATAGATAGATAGATAGATAGATAGATAGATAGAGATAGGTAGGTAGGTAGGTAGATAGATAGAGATAGGTAGGTAGGTAGGTAGATAGATAGAGATAGGTAGGTAGGTAGGTAGATAGATACAGATAGGTAGCTAGGGAGATAGATAGATAGAGATAGGTAGGTAGGTAAATTGATAGATACAGATAGGTAGGTAGGTAGATAGATAGATAGATAGAGATAGGTAGGTAGGTAGATAGATAGATAGATAGATAGATAGATAGATAGATAGATAGATAGATAGATATAGGTAGGTAGATAGATAGATACAGATAGGTAGGTAGGTAGATAGATAGATAGAGATAGGTATCTAGGGAGATAGATAGATAGAGATAGGTAGGTAGGTAGATAGATAAATACAGATAGGTAGGTAGGTAGATCGATAGATACAGATAGGAAGGTAGGTAGATAGATAGATAGATAGACATAGGTAGGTAGGTAGATAGATAGAGATAGGTAGGTAGGTAGGTAGGTAGATAGATAGAGATAGGTAGGTAGGTAGGTAGGTAGAGATAGTTAGGTAGGTAGGTAGATAGAAAGAGATAGTTAGGTAGGTAGGTAGATAGATACAGATAGGTAGGTAGGTAGATAGATAGATAGAGATAGGTAGGTAGGTAGATTGATAGATACAGATAGGTAGGTAGGTAGGTAGATAGAGATAGGTAGGTAGGTAGGTAGGTAGATAGATAGAGATAGGTAGGTAGGTAGATAGATAGATAGAGATAGGTAGGTAGGTAGATTGATAGATACAGATAGGTAGGTAGGTAGATAGATAGATAGATAGATAGATAGAGATAGGTAGGTAGGTAGATAAATCGATAGATAGATAGATCGATAGATAGATAGATAGATAGATAGATAGATAGATAGATAGATAGACATAGGTAGGTAGGTAGATTGATAGATACAGATAGGTAGATAGGTAGGTAGATAGATAGAGATAGGTAGGTAGGTAGGTAGATAGATAGAGATAGGTAGGTAGGTAGGTAGATAGATACAGATAGGTAGGTAGATAGGTAGATAGATAGAGATAGGTAGGTAGGTAGGTAGATAGATCGAGATAGGTAGGTAGGTAGGTAGATAGACAGATAGAGATAGGTAGGTAGGTAGATTGATAGATACAGATAGGTAGGTAGGTAGGTAGATAGATACAGATAGGTAGGTAGATAGGTAGATAGATAGAGATAGGTAGGTAGGTAGGTAGATAGATAGAGATAGGTAGGTAGGTAGGTAGATAGATACAGATAGGTAGCTAGGTAGATAGATAGATAGAGATAGGTAGGTAGGTAAATTGATAGATACAGATAGGTAGGTAGGTAGATAGATAGATAGGTAGGTAAGTAGATAGATAGATAGATAGATAGATAGATAGACATAGGTAGGTAGGTAGATAGATAGATACAGATAGGTAGGTAGGTAGATAGATAGATAGAGATAGGTAGGTAGGTAGATAGATAAATACAGATAGGTAGGTATGTAGGTAGATAGATAGAGATAGGTAGGTAGGTAGATAGATAGAGATAGGTACGTAGGTAGATTGATAGATATAGATAGGTAGGTAGGTAGATAGATAGAGATAGGTAGGTAGGTAGATAGATAGATAGAGATAGGTAGGTAGGTAGATCGATAGATACAGATAGGTAGGTAGGTAGATAGATAAATACAGATAGGTAGGTAGGTAGATAGATAGATAGAGATAGGTAGGTAGGTAGATCGATAGATACAGATAGGAAGGTAGGTAGATAGATAAATACAGATAGGTAGGTAGGTAGGTAGGTAGATAGATACAGATAGGTAGGTAGGTAGATAGATAGATAGAGATAGGTAGTTAGGTAAATTGATAGATACAGATAGGTAGGTAGGTAGATAGATAGATAGAGATAGGTAGGTAGGTAGATAGATAGATAGATAGATAGATAGATAGATAGATAGATAGATAGATAGATAGACATAGGTAGGTAGGTAGGTAGATAGATACAGATAGGTAGGTAGGTAGATAGATAAATACAGATAGGTAGGTAGGTAGGTAGATAGATAGAGATAGGTAGGTAGGTAGATAGATAGATAGAGATAGGTAGGTAGGTAGATTGATAGATACAGATAGGTAGGTAGGTAGGTAGATAGATAGATAGATAGATAGATAGATAGATAGATAGATAGATAGATAGATAGAGATAGGTAGGTAGGTAGATAGATAGAGATAGGTAGGTAGGTAGGTAGATAGATAGAGATAGGTAGGTAGGTAGGTAGATAGATACAGATAGGTAGCTAGGGAGATAGATAGATAGAGATAGGTAGGTAGGTAAATTTATAGATACAGATAGGTAGGTAGGTAGATAGATAGATAGAGATAGGTAGGTAGGTAGATAGATAGATAGATAGATAGATACAGATAGGTAGGTAGGTAGATTGATAGATACACATAGGTAGGTAGGTAGGTAGATAGATAGATAGAGATAGGTAGGTAGGTAGGTAGATAGATAGAGATAGGTAGGTAGGTAGGTAGATAGATAGAGATAGGTAGGTAGGTAGGTAGATAGATACAGATAGGTAGCTAGGGAGATAGATAGATAGAGATAGGTAGGTAGGTAAATTGATAGATACAGATAGGTAGGTAGGTAGATAGATAGATAGAGATAGGTAGGTAGGTAGATAGATAAATACAGATAGGTAGGTAGGTAGGTAGATAGATAGAGATAGGTAGGTAGATAGATAGATAGATAGAGATAGGTAGGTAGGTAGATTGATAGATACAGATAGGTAGGTAGGTAGATAGATAGATAGAGATAGGTAGATACGTAGGTAGATAGATAGAGATAGGTAGGTAGGTAGGTAGATAGATAGAGATAGGTAGGTAGGTAGGTAGATAGATACAGATAGGTAGCTAGGGAGATAGATAGATAGAGATAGGTAGGTAGGTAAATTGATAGATACAGATAGGTAGGTAGGTAGATAGATAGATAGAGAAAGGTAGGTAGGTAGATAGATAGATAGATAGATAGATAGATAGATAGATAGATAGATAGATAGATAGATAGACATAGGTAGGTAGGTAGATAGATAGATACAGATAGGTAGGTAGGTAGATAGATAGATAGAGATAGGTAGGTAGGTAGATAGATAAATACAGATAGGTAGGTAGGTAGGTAGATAGATAGAGATAGGTAGGTAGGTAGATAGATAGATAGAGATAGGTAGGTAGGTAGATTGATAGATACAGATAGGTAGGTAGGTAGATAGATACAGATAGGTAGGTAGGTAGATAGATAGATAGAGATAGGTAGGTAGGTAGATAGATAGATAGATAGATAGACATAGGTAGGTAGGTAGATAGATAGATACAGATAGGTAGGTAGGTAGATAGATAAATACAGATAGGTAGGTAGGTAGGTAGATAGATAGAGATAGGTAGGTAGGTAGATAGATAGATAGAGATAGGTAGGTAGGTAGATTGATAGATACAGATAGGTAGGTAGGTAGGTAGGTAGATAGATAGATAGATAGATAGATAGATAGATAGATAGATAGATAGATAGATAGATAGATAGATAGATAGATAGATAGATAGATAGAGATAGGTAGGTAGGTAGGTAGATAGATAGAGATAGGTAGGTAGGTAGATAGATAGATAGAGATAGGTAGGTAGGTAGGTAGATAGATACAGATAGGTAGCTAGGGAGATAGATAGATAGAGATAGGTAGGTAGGTAAATTGATAGATACAGATAGGTAGGTAGGTAGATAGATAGATAGAGAAAGGTAGGTAGGTAGGTAGGTAGATAGATAGATAGATAGATAGATAGATAGATAGATAGATAGATAGATAGATAGATAGATAGACATAGGTAGGTAGGTAGATAGATAGATACAGATAGGTAGGTAGGTAGATAGATAGATAGAGATAGGTAGGTAGGTAGATAGATAAATACAGATAGGTAGGTAGGTAGGTAGATAGATAGAGATAGGTAGGTAGGTAGATAGATAGATAGAGATAGGTAGGTAGGTAGATTGATAGATACAGATAGGTAGGTAGGTAGATAGATACAGATAGGTAGGTAGGTAGATAGATAGATAGAGATAGGTAGGTAGGTAGATTGATAGATACAGATAGGTAGGTAGGTAGATAGATAGATACAGATAGGTAGGTGGGTAGATTGATAGATAGAGATAGGTAGGTAGATAGATAGATAGATAGATACAGATAGGTAGGTAGGTAGATAGATAGATAGAGATAGGTAGGTAGGTAGGTAGATAGATAGAGATAGGTAGGTAGGTAGATAGATAGATAGAGATAGGTAGGTAGGTAGATTGATAGATACAGATAGGTAGGTAGGTAGATAGATACAAGTAGGTAGGTAGGTAGATAGATAGATACTGATATATAGGTAGGTAGGTAGATAGATAGAGATAGGTAGGTAGGTAGTTAGGTAGATAGATAGAGATAGGTAGGTAGGTAGGTAGGTAGAGATAGTTAGGTAGGTAGGTAGATAGAAAGAGATAGTTAGGTAGGTAGGTAGATAGATACAGATAGGTAGGTAGGTAGATAGATAGATAGAGATAGGTAGGTAGGTAGATTGATAGATACAGATAGGTAGGTAGGTAGGTAGATAGAGATAGGTAGGTAGGTAGGTAGATAGATAGAGATAGGTAGGTAGGTAGATAGATAGATAGAGATAGGTAGGTAGGTAGATTGTAAGATACAGATAGGTAGGTAGGTAGGTAGATAGATAGATAGATAGATAGATAGATAGATAGATAGATAGATAGATAGATAGAGAGATAGATAGAGATAGGTAGGTAGGTAGGTAGGTAGATAGAGATAGGTAGGTAGGTAGGTAGATAGATACAGATAGGTAGCTAGGGAGATAGATAGATAGAGATAGGTAGGTAGGTAAATTTATAGATACAGATAGGTAGGTAGGTAGATAGATAGATAGAGATAGGTAGGTAGGTAGATAGATAGATAGATAGATAGACATAGGTAGGTAGGTAGATAGATAGATACAGATAGGTAGGTAGGTAGGTAGATAGATAGAGATAGGTAGGTAGGTAGATAGATAGATAGAGATAGGTAGGTAGGTAGATTGATAGATACAGATAGGTAGGTAGGTAGATAGATACAGATAGGTAGGTAGGTAGATAGATAGATAGAGATAGGTAGGTAGGTAGATAGATAGATAGATAGATAGACATAGGTAGGTAGGTAGATAGATAGATACAGATAGGTAGGTAGGTAGATAGATAAATACAGATAGGTAGGTAGGTAGGTAGATAGATAGAGATAGGTAGGTAGGTAGATAGATAGATAGAGATAGGTAGGTAGGTAGATTGATAGATACAGATAGGTAGGTAGGTAGGTAGGTAGATAGATAGATAGATAGATAGATAGATAGATAGATAGATAGATAGATAGATAGATAGATAGATAGATAGATAGATAGATAGATAGATAGAGATAGGTAGGTAGGTAGGTAGATAGATAGAGATAGGTAGGTAGGTAGATAGATAGATAGAGATAGGTAGGTAGGTAGGTAGATAGATACAGATAGGTAGCTAGGGAGATAGATAGATAGAGATAGGTAGGTAGGTAAATTGATAGATACAGATAGGTAGGTAGGTAGATAGATAGATAGAGAAAGGTAGGTAGGTAGGTAGGTAGATAGATAGATAGATAGATAGATAGATAGATAGATAGATAGATAGATAGATAGATAGATAGATAGACATAGGTAGGTAGGTAGATAGATAGATACAGATAGGTAGGTAGGTAGATAGATAGATAGAGATAGGTAGGTAGGTAGATAGATAAATACAGATAGGTAGGTAGGTAGGTAGATAGATAGAGATAGGTAGGTAGGTAGATAGATAGATAGAGATAGGTAGGTAGGTAGATTGATAGATACAGATAGGTAGGTAGGTAGATAGATACAGATAGGTAGGTAGGTAGATAGATAGATAGAGATAGGTAGGTAGGTAGATTGATAGATACAGATAGGTAGGTAGGTAGATAGATAGATACAGATAGGTAGGTGGGTAGATTGATAGATAGAGATAGGTAGGTAGATAGATAGATAGATAGATACAGATAGGTAGGTAGGTAGATAGATAGATAGAGATAGGTAGGTAGGTAGGTAGATAGATAGAGATAGGTAGGTAGGTAGATAGATAGATAGAGATAGGTAGGTAGGTAGATTGATAGATACAGATAGGTAGGTAGGTAGATAGATACAAGTAGGTAGGTAGGTAGATAGATAGATACTGATATATAGGTAGGTAGGTAGATAGATAGAGATAGGTAGGTAGGTAGTTAGGTAGATAGATAGAGATAGGTAGGTAGGTAGGTAGGTAGAGATAGTTAGGTAGGTAGGTAGATAGAAAGAGATAGTTAGGTAGGTAGGTAGATAGATACAGATAGGTAGGTAGGTAGATAGATAGATAGAGATAGGTAGGTAGGTAGATTGATAGATACAGATAGGTAGGTAGGTAGGTAGATAGAGATAGGTAGGTAGGTAGGTAGATAGATAGAGATAGGTAGGTAGGTAGATAGATAGATAGAGATAGGTAGGTAGGTAGATTGTAAGATACAGATAGGTAGGTAGGTAGGTAGATAGATAGATAGATAGATAGATAGATAGATAGATAGATAGATAGATAGATAGATAGATAGATAGATAGATAGATAGATAGAGATAGGTAGGTAGGTAGGTAGGTAGATAGAGATAGGTAGGTAGGTAGGTAGATAGATACAGATAGGTAGCTAGGGAGATAGATAGATAGAGATAGGTAGGTAGGTAAATTTATAGATACAGATAGGTAGGTAGGTAGATAGATAGATAGAGATAGGTAGGTAGGTAGATAGATAGATAGATAGATAGAGATAGGTAGGTAGGTAGATAGATAGATACAGATAGGTAGGTAGGTAGATAGATAGATAGAGATAGGTAGCTAGGGAGATAGATAGATAGAGATAGGAAGGTAGGTAGATAGATAAATACAGATAGGTAGGTAGGTAGATAGATAGATAGATAGAGATAGGTAGGTAGGTAGATAGATAGATAGATAGATAGATAGATAGATAGATAGATAGATAGATAGATAGATAGACATAGGTAGGTAGGTAGATTGATAGATACAGATAGGTAGGTAGGTAGGTAGGTAGATAGAGATAGGTAGGTAGGTAGGTAGAGATAGGTAGGTAGGTAGATAGATAAATAAAGATAGGTAGGTAGGTAGGTAGATAGATAGAGATAGGTAGGTAGGTAGATAGATAGATAGAGATAGGTAGGTAGGTAGATTGATAGATACAGATAGGTAGGTAGGTAGATAGATAGATAGAGATAGGTAGGTAGGTAGGTAGATAGATAGAGATAGGTAGGTAGGTAGGTAGGTAGATAGATAGAGATAGGTAGGTAGGTAGATTGATAGATACAGATAGGTAGGTAGGTAGATAGATAGATAGATAGAGATAGGTAGGTAGGTAGGTAGGTAGATAGATAGAGATAGGTAGGTAGGTAGGTAGATAGATAGATAGAGATAGGTAGGTAGGTAGATCGATAGATACAGATAGGAAGGTAGGTAGATAGATAAATACAGATAGGTAGGTAGGTAGGTAGGTAGATAGATACAGATAGGTAGGTAGGTAGATAGATAGATAGATAGAGATAGGTAGTTAGGTAAATTGATAGATACAGATAGGTAGGTAGGTAGATAGATAGATAGAGATAGGTAGGTAGGTAGATAGATAGATAGATAGATAGATAGACATAGGTAGGTAGGTAGATAGATAGATACAGATAGGTAGGTAGGTAGATAGATAAATACAGATAGGTAGGTAGGTGGGTAGATAGATAGAGATAGGTAGGTAGGTAGGTAGATATATAGATAGAGATAGGTAGGTAGGTAGATTGATAGATACAGATAGGTAGGTAGGTAGGTAGATAGATAGATAGATAGATAGATAGATAGATAGATAGATAGATAGATAGATAGATAGAGATAGGTAGGTAGGTAGGTAGGTAGGTAGATAGAGATAGGTAGGTAGGTAGGTAGATAGATAGAGATAGGTAGGTAGGTAGGTAGATAGATACAGATAGGTAGCTAGGGAGATAGATAGATAGAGATAGGTAGGTAGGTAAATTGATAGATACAGATAGGTAGGTAGGTAGATAGATAGATAGAGATAGGTAGGTAGGTAGATAGATAGATAGATAGATAGATAGATAGATAACTAGATAGATAGATAGATAGATAGATAGATAGATAGATAGATATATAGATAGATAGATATAGGTAGGTAGATAGATAGATACAGATAGGTAGGTAGGTAGATAGATAGATAGAGATAGGTAGCTAGGGAGATAGATAGATAGAGATAGGTAGGTAGGTAGATAGATAAATACAGATAGGTAGGAAAGTAGATCGATAGATACAGATAGGAAGGTAGGTAGATAGATAGATAGATAGACATAGGTAGGTAGGTAGATAGATAGAGATAGGTAGGTAGGTAGGTAGGTAGGTAGATAGATAGAGATAGGTAGGTAGGTAGGTAGGTAGAGATAGTTAGGTAGGTAGGTAGATAAAAAGAGATAGTTAGGTAGGTAGGTAGATAGATACAGATAGGTAGGTAGGTAGATAGATAGATAGAGATAGGTAGGTAGGTAGATTGATAGATACAGATAGGTAGGTAGGTAGGTAGATAGAGATAGGTAGGTAGGTAGGTAGATAGATAGAGATAGGTAGGTAGGTAGATAGATAGATAGAGATAGGTAGGTAGGTAGATTGATAGATACAGATAGGTAGGTAGGTAGATAGATAGATAGATAGAGATAGGTAGGTAGGTAGATGGATAGATAGATAGATAGATAGATAGATAGATAGATAGATAGATAGATAGATAGATAGATAGATAGATAGATAGACATAGGTAGGTAGGTAGATTGATAGATACAGATAGGTAGATAGGTAGGTAGATAGATAGATAGAGATAGGTAGGTAGGTAGATAGATAGATAGAGATAGGTAGGTAGGTAGATTGATAGATACAGATAGGTAGGTAGGTAGGTAGATAGATACAGATAGGTAGGTAGGTAGGTAGATAGATAGAGATAGGTAGGTAGGTAGGTAGATAGATAGAGATAGGTAGGTAGGTAGGTAGATAGATACAGATAGCTAGCTAGGTAGATAGATAGATAGAGATAGGTAGGTAGGTAAATTGATAGATACAGATAGGTAGGTAGGTAGATAGATAGATAGGTAGGTAAGTAGATAGATAGATAGATAGATAGATAGATAGATAGACATAGGTAGGTAGGTAGATAGATAGATACAGATAGGTAGGTAGGTAGATAGATAGATAGAGATAGGTAGGTAGGTAGATAGATAAATACAGATAGGTAGGTATGTAGGTAGATAGATAGAGATAGGTAGGTAGGTAGATAGATAGAGATAGGTACGTAGGTAGATTGATAGATATAGATAGGTAGGTAGGTAGATAGATACAGATAGGTAGGTAGGTAGATAGATAGATAGAGATAGGTAGGTAGGTAGATCGATAGATACAGATAGGTAGGTAGGTAGATAGATAAATACAGATAGGTAGGTAGGTAGATAGATAGAGATAGGTAGGTAGGTAAATCGATAGATACAGATAGGAAGGTAGGTAGATAGATAAATACAGATAGGTAGGTAGGTAGGTAGGTAGATAGATACAGATAGGTAGGTAGGTAGATAGATAGATAGAGATAGGTAGTTAGGTAAATTGATAGATACAGATAGGTAGGTAGGTAGGTAGATAGATAGAGATAGGTAGGTAGGTAGATAGATAGATAGAGATAGGTAGGTAGGTAGATTGATAGATACAGATAGGTAGGTAGGTAGGTAGATAGATTGATAGATAGATAGATAGATAGATAGATAGATAGATAGATAGATAGATAGATAGATAGATAGATAGATAGATAGATAGAGATAGGTAGGTAGGTAGATAGATAGAGATAGGTAGGTAGGTAGATAGATAGATAGAGATAGGTAGGTAGGTAGGTAGATAGATACAGATAGGTAGCTAGGGAGATAGATAGATAGAGATAGGTAGGTAGGTAAATTGATAGATACAGATAGGTAGGTAGATAGATAGATAGAGAAAGGTAGGTAGGTAGATAGATAGATAGATAGATAGACATAGGTAGGTAGGTAGATAGATAGATACAGATAGGTAGGTAGGTAGATAGATAGATAGAGATAGGTAGGTAGGTAGATAGATAAATACAGATAGGTAGGTAGGTAGGTAGATAGATAGAGATAGGTAGGTAGGTAGATAGATAGATAGAGATAGGTAGGTAGGTAGATTGATAGATACAGATAGGTAGGTAGGTAGATAGATACAGATAGGTAGGTAGGTAGATAGATAGATAGAGATAGGTAGGTAGGTAGATTGATAGATACAGATAGGTAGGTAGGTAGATAGATAGATACAGATAGGTAGGTGGGTAGATTGATAGATAGAGATAGGTAGGTAGGTAGATTGATAGATACAGATAGGTAGGTAGGTAGATAGATACAAGTAGGTAGGTAGGTAGATAGATAGATACTGATATATAGGTAGGTAGGTAGATAGATAGAGATAGGTAGGTAGGTAGGTAGGTAGATAGATAGAGATAGGTAGGTAGGTAGGTAGAGATAGTTAGGTAGGTAGGTAGATAGAAAGAGATAGTTAGGTAGGTAGGTAGATAGATACAGATAGGTAGGTAGGTAGATAGATAGATAGAGATAGGTAGGTAGGTAGATTGATAGATACAGATAGGTAGGTAGGTAGGTAGATAGAGATAGGTAGGTAGGTAGGTAGATAGATAGAGATAGGTAGGTAGGTAGATAGATAGATAGAGATAGGTAGGTAGGTAGATTGTAAGATACAGATAGGTAGGTAGATAGATAGATAGATAGATAGATAGATAGATAGATAGATAGATAGAGATAGGTAGGTAGGTAGGTAGATAGATAGAGATAGGTAGGTAGGTAGGTAGATAGATACAGATAGGTAGCTAGGGAGATAGATAGATAGAGATAGGTAGGTAGGTAAATTTATAGATACAGATAGGTAGGTAGGTAGATAGATAGAGAAAGGTAGGTAGGTAGATAGATAGATAGATAGATAGACATAGGTAGGTAGGTAGATAGATAGATACAGATAGGTAGGTAGGTAGATAGATAGATAGAGATAGGTAGGTAGGTAGATAGATAAATACAGATAGGTAGGTAGGTAGGTAGATAGATAGAGATAGGTAGGTAGGTAGATAGATAGATAGAGATAGGTAGGTAGGTAGATTGATAGATACAGATAGGTAGGTAGGTAGATAGATACAGATAGGTAGGTAGGTAGATAGATAGATAGAGATAGGTAGGTAGGTAGATTGATAGATACAGATAGGTAGGTAGGTAGATAGATAGATACAGATAGGTAGGTGGGTAGATTGATAGATAGAGATAGGTAGGTAGGTAGATTGATAGATACAGATAGGTAGGTAGGTAGATAGATACAAGTAGGTAGGTAGGTAGATAGATAGATACTGATATATAGGTAGGTAGGTAGATAGATAGAGATAGGTAGGTAGGTAGGTAGGTAGATAGATAGAGATAGGTAGGTAGGTAGGTAGGTAGAGATAGTTAGGTAGGTAGGTAGATAGAAAGAGAGAGTTAGGTAGGTAGGTAGATAGATACAGATAGGTAGGTAGGTAGATAGATAGATAGAGATAGGTAGGTAGGTAGATTGATAGATACAGATAGGTAGGTAGGTAGATAGAGATAGGTAGGTAGGTAGGTAGATAGATAGAGATAGGTAGGTAGGTAGATAGATAGATAGAGATAGGTAGGTAGGTAGATTGTAAGATACAGATAGGTAGGTAGTTAGATAGATAGATAGATAGATAGATAGATAGATAGATAGATAGATAGATAGATAGATAGATAGATAGATAGAGATAGGTAGGTAGGTAGGTAGGTAGATAGATAGAGATAGGTAGGTAGGTAGGTAGATAGATACAGATAGGTAGCTAGGGAGATAGATAGATAGAGATAGGTAGGTAGGTAAATTTATAGATACAGATAGGTAGGTAGGTAGATAGATAGATAGAGATAGGTAGGTAGGTAGGTAGATAGATAGATAGATAGATAGATAGATAGATAGATAGATAGATAGATAGATAGATAGATAGATAGATAGATAGATAGATAGAGATAGGTAGGTAGGTAGATAGATAGATACAGATAGGTAGGTAGGTAGATAGATAGATAGAGATAGGTAGCTAGGGAGATAGATAGATAGAGATAGGAAGGTAGGTAGATAGAAATACAGATAGGTAGGTAGGTAGATAGATAGATAGAGATAGGTAGGTAGGTAGATAGATAGATAGATAGATAGATAGATAGACATAGGTAGGTAGGTAGATTGATAGATACAGATAGGTAGGTAGGTAGGTAGGTAGGTAGATAGAGATAGGTAGGTAGGTAGGTAGAGATAGGTAGGTAGGTAGATAGATAAATAAAGATAGGTAGGTAGGTAGATAGATAGATAGAGATAGGTAGGTAGGTAGATTGATAGATACAGATAGGTAGGTAGGTAGATAGATAGATAGAGATAGGTAGGTAGGTAGGTAGATAGAGAGAGATAGGTAGGTATGTAGGTAGATAGATAGAGATAGGTAGGTAGGTAGATTGATAGATACAGATAGGTAGGTAGGTAGATAGATAGATAGATAGAGATAGGTAGGTAGGTAGGTAGGTAGATAGATAGAGATAGGTAGGTAGGTAGGTAGATAGATAGATAGAGATAGGTAGGTAGGTAGATCGATAGATACAGATAGGAAGGTAGGTAGATAGATAAATACAGATAGGTAGGTAGGTAGGTAGGTAGATAGATACAGATAGGTAGGTAGGTAGATAGATAGATAGAGATAGGTAGTTAGGTAAATTGATAGATACAGATAGGTAGGTAGGTAGATAGATAGATAGAGATAGGTAGGTAGGTAGATAGATAGATAGATAGATAGATAGATAGATAGACATAGGTAGGTAGGTAGATAGATAGATACAGATAGGTAGGTAGGTAGATAGATAAATACAGATAGGTAGGTAGGTGGGTAGATAGATAGAGATAGGTAGGTAGGTAGGTAGATATATAGATAGAGATAGGTAGGTAGGTAGATTGATAGATACAGATAGGTAGGTAGGTAGATAGATAGATAGATAGATAGATAGATAGATAGATAGATAGATAGATAGATAGATAGATAGATAGATAGATAGATAGAGATAGGTAGGTAGGTAGGTAGATAGATAGAGATAGGTAGGTAGGTAGGTAGATAGATAGAGATAGGTAGGTAGGTAGGTAGATAGATACAGATAGGTAGCTAGGGAGATAGATAGATAGAGATAGGTAGGTAGGTAAATTGATAGATACAGATAGGTAGGTAGGTAGATAGATAGATAGAGATAGGTAGGTAGGTAGGTAGATAGATAGATAGATAGATAGATAGATAGATAGATAGATAGATAGATAGATAGATAGATAGATAGATAGATAGATAGATATAGGTAGGTAGATAGATAGATACAGATAGGTAGGTAGGTAGATAGATAGATAGAGATAGGTAGCTAGGGAGATAGATAGATAGAGATAGGTAGGTAGGTAGATAGATAAATACAGATAGGTAGGTAGGTAGATCGATAGATACAGATAGGAAGGTAACTAGATAGATAGATAGATAGACATAGGTAGGTAGGTAGATAGATAGAGATAGGTAGGTAGGTAGGTAGGTAGATAGATAGAGATAGGTAGGTAGGTAGGTAGAGATAGTTAGGTAGGTAGGTAGATAGAAAGAGATAGGTAGGTAGGTAGATAGATACAGATAGGTAGGTAGGTAGATAGATAGATAGAGATAGGTAGGTAGGTAGATTGATAGATACAGATAGGTAGGTAGGTAGGTAGATAGAGATAGGTAGGTAGGTAGGTAGATAGATAGAGATAGGTAGGTAGGTAGATAGATAGATAGAGATAGGTAGGTAGGTAGATTGATAGATACAGATAGGTAGGTAGATAGATAGATAGATAGATAGATAGATAGAGATAGATAGATAGGTAGGTAGATAGATAGATAGATAGATAGACATAGGTAGGTAGGTAGATTGATAGATACAGATAGGTAGATAGGTAGGTAGATAGATAGATAGAGATAGGTAGGTAGGTAGATAGATAGATAGAGATAGGTAGGTAGGTAGATTGATAGATACAGATAGGTAGGTAGGTAGGTAGATAGATACAGATAGGTAGGTAGGTAGGTAGATAGATAGGTAGGTAGGTAGATAGATAGAGATAGGTAGGTAGGTAGGTAGATACAGATAGGTAGCTAGGTAGATATATAGATAGAGATAGGTAGGTAGGTAAATTGATAGATACAGATAGGTAGGTAGGTAGATAGATAGATAGGTAGGTAAGTAGATAGATAGATAGATAGATAGATAGACATAGGTAGGTAGGTAGATAGATAGATACAGATAGGTAGGTAGGTAGATAGATAGATAGAGATAGGTAGGTAGGTAGATAGATAAATACAGATAGGTAGGTATGTAGGTAGATAGATAGAGATAGGTAGGTAGGTAGATAGATAGAGATAGGTACGTAGGTAGATTGATAGATATAGATAGGTAGGTAGGTAGATAGATACAGATAGGTAGGTAGGTAGATAGATAGATAGAGATAGGTAGGTAGGTAGATCGATAGATACAGATAGGTAGGTAGGTAGATAGATAAATACAGATAGGTAGGTAGGTAGATAGATAGATAGAGATAGGTAGGTAGGTAGATCGATAGATACAGATAGGAAGGTAGGTAGATAGATAAATACAGATAGGTAGGTAGGTAGGTAGATAGATACAGATAGGTAGGTAGGTAGATAGATAGATAGAGATAGGTAGTTAGGTAAATTGATAGATACAGATAGGTAGGTAGGTAGATAGATAGATAGAGATAGGTAAGTAGGTAGGTAGATAGATAGATAGATAGATAGATAGATAGATAGATAGATAGATAGATAGATAGATAGATAGATAGACATAGGTAGGTAGGTAGGTAGATAGATACAGATAGGTAGGTAGGTAGATAGATAAATACAGATAGGTAGGTAGGTAGGTAGATAGATAGAGATAGGTAGGTAGGTAGATAGATAGATAGAGATAGGTAGGTAGGTAGATTGATAGATACAGATAGGTAGGTAGGTAGATAGATAGATAGATAGATAGATAGATAGATAGATAGATAGATAGATAGATAGATAGATAGATAGATAGAGATAGGTAGGTAGGTAGATAGATAGAGATAGGTAGGTAGGTAGGTAGATAGAGATAGGTAGGTAGGTAGGTAGATAGATACAGATAGGTAGCTAGGGAGATAGATAGATAGAGATAGGTAGGTAGGTAAATTTATAGATACAGATAGGTAGGTAGGTAGATAGATAGATAGAGATAGGTAGGTAGGTAGATAGATAGATAGATAGATAGATACAGATAGGTAGGTAGGTAGATAGATAGATAGAGATAGGTAGGTAGGTAGATTGATAGATACACATAGGTAGGTAGGTAGATAGATAGATAGAGATAGGTAGGTAGGTAGGTAGATAGATAGAGATAGGTAGGTAGGTAGGTAGATAGATAGAGATAGGTAGGTAGGTAGGTAGATAGATACAGATAGGTAGCTAGGGAGATAGATAGATAGAGATAGGTAGGTAGGTAAATTGATAGATACAGATAGGTAGGTAGGTAGATAGATAGATAGAGATAGGTAGGTAGGTAGATAGATAAATACAGATAGGTAGGTAGGTAGGTAGATAGATAGAGATAGGTAGGTAGGTAGATAGATAGATAGATAGATAGATAGATAGATAGATAGATAGAGATAGGTAGGTAGGTAGATTGATAGATACAGATAGGTAGGTAGGTAGATAGATAGATAGAGATAGGTAGATAGGTAGGTAGATAGATAGAGATAGGTAGGTAGGTAGGTAGATAGATAGAGATAGGTAGGTAGGTAGGTAGATAGATACAGATAGGTAGCTAGGGAGATAGATAGATAGAGATAGGTAGGTAGGTAAATTGATAGATACAGATAGGTAGGTAGGTAGATAGATAGATAGGGAAAGGTAGGTAGGTAGATAGATAGATAGATAGATAGATAGATAGACATAGGTAGGTAGGTAGATAGATAGATACAGATAGGTAGGTAGGTAGATAGATAGATAGAGATAGGTAGGTAGGTAGATAGATAAATACAGATAGGTAGGTAGGTAGGTAGATAGATAGAGATAGGTAGGTAGGTAGATAGATAGATAGAGATAGGTAGGTAGGTAGATTGATAGATACAGATAGGTAGGTAGGTAGATAGATACAGATAGGTAGGTAGGTAGATAGATAGATAGAGATAGGTAGGTAGGTAGATTGATAGATACAGATAGGTAGGTATGTAGATAGATAGATACAGATAGGTAGGTGGGTAGATTGATAGATAGAGATAGGTAGGTAGATAGATAGATAGATAGATACAGATAGGTGATGTCAGAATCCAATCATATTTCATCTTTAATTATTAAATATAGAAACTCCCAATTCTGCCTTCTTTGGATTCTGCCATAAGAGGGAGAGAAGGGGGAGAACAAAGGGGCTTTATGGCCCTCACTTCCTTCAGTAGACTTCAAAGAGCTGAATGCTGAATGTGTGTTTATTGTAACCTATTGTAACCTCAAAGCGTTAGCACCAGAGAACATTAGCATTACAAAGAAGAGTATTTGCCTTTCATGTAGTTATCTGAAGTCTCCATCCAGACGGAAGAAAGAAGAAACGGGGTGGAATTGTGATACTTGAAACTATCACTGGAAGGGGGGTTGATTGGGTGGGACTACTGGGGAACCCCTTAAAACCTTGAATGGGAGAGCTTGGACCCCAAGTCCTGTCTAGCATGCCTGCAACCATTTTCTCTTAATAAAGGATTCCTGTTGGAAGAACTATTCCAAGAGTTCTGTCTTCTTAAGATGCAAAGTGGGGTGGGTCCTTACACTATCTCTATCTATCTATCTATCTATCTATCTATCTATCTATCTATCTATCTATCTATCTATCTATCTATCTATCTATCTATCTATCTATCTATCTATCTATCTATCTATCTATCTATCTATCTATCTATCTATCTATCTATCTACCTAGCTACCTATCTGTATCTATCAATCTACCTACCTACCTATCTCTATCTATCTATCTATCTATCTATCTATCTATCTATCTATCTATCTATCTATCTATCTATCTATCTATCTATCTATCTATCTATCTATTTATCTATCTATCTACCTACCTACCTACCTATCTGTATCTATCTATCTACCTACCTACCTATCTGTATCTATCAATCTACCTACCTACCTATCTCTATCTATCTACCTACCTACCTATCTGTATCTATCTACCTACCTACCTAGCTATCTCTATCTATCTATCTACCTACCTACCTATCTCTATCTATCTACCTACCTACCTATCTGTATCTATCTACCTACCTATCTATCTATCTCTATCTATCTATCTATCTATCTATCTATCTATCTACCTATCTGTATCTATGAATCTACCTACCTACCTATGTCTATCTATCTATCTACCTACCTACCTATCTGTATCTATCAATCTACCTACCTACCTATGTCTATCTATCTATCTATCTACCTACCTACCTATCTGTATCTATCAATCTACCTACCTACCTATCTGTATCTATCTATCTACCTACCTACCTATCTCTATCTATCTATCTACCTACCTACCTACCTATCTCTATCTATCTATCTACCTACTTACTTATCTCTATCTATCTACCTACCTACCTACCTATCTGTATCTATCTATCTACCTACCTACCTATCTGTATCTATCTATCTACATACCTACCTATGTCTATCTATCTATCTATCTATCTATCTACCTACCTACCTATCTCTATCTATCTATCTACCTACCTACCTATCTGTATCTATAAATTTACCTACCTACCTATCTCTATCTGTCAGAATCCAATCATATTTCATCTTTAATTATCAAATATAGAAACTCCCAATTCTGCCTTCTTTGGATTCTGCCATAAGAGGGAGAGAAGGGGGAGAACAAAGGGGCTTTATGGCCCTCACTTCCTTCAGCACACTTCAAAGGACTGAATGTGTGTTTATTGTGGCCTCTAAGTGTTAGCATATCAAAGAAGAGTAATTGCCTTTCATGTAGTTATCTGAAGTCTCCATCCAGACGGAAGAAGAAAGGGGTGGAATTGTGATACTTGAAACTATCACTGGAAGGGGGGTTGATTGGGTGGGACTACTGGGGAACCCCTTAAAACCTTGAATGGGAGAGCTTGAACCCCAAGTCCTGTCTAGCATGCCTGCAACCATTTTCTCTTAATAAAGGATTCCTGTTGGAAGAACTATTCCAAGAGTTCTGTCTTCTTAAGATGCAAAGTGGGGTGGGTCCTTACATTAGACAGGACTTGCAAAATTAATCCACCTGGAAGGAAGACCCTTGCCGGGGGATTTTGCAAAAATTTACCATGTCAGACAACGAAGCAAGAGAGGGAGAAAACTCCCTAGAAAGAGAGCCGCTGACCCAGTTGGAACCTTGCCAGATGTTGGGATCCGAGAGGCCAGATTTCTCAGAAGAAGAAGTGGTGGAGACACAGGACCACAAGCCTCGCTGGTCGATGGGCGTTGGAAAGAAAAGCGAGTGGGGAAAGGAATCAAGAAAAGTGACCCTGAGACGGGGGACCAAGCAACCAGAATGGAAGCAGGAGATGGAGAAATCCCTGCACGCAAGTGAAGAGGGAGGAAGCTGTATGCCGTACTCAGACTGGATCCTAGAGAAAGCTATTGACCTGATGAAGAGAACTCTCAGCTCCCTAGGAGAGGAGATTCCTGAGCCCTACGCCCGCCCCAGTTCCTGGAGCCACAAAGGGAGAGACACCGAGGGGGACGTGGAACCTGCAACCCCAGGGACATTTACTGATCCAGGAGCTCCCACCCCCTACCGGACCACAGATGGAAATCTGGACGGAAGACACTACCACCCACAATGGAGGCACCGATCCATTCCAAGACGTCCACCGTTGGAGGTGAAATTCAAAGGGGAGCCAACACGCTTGGGGTTTTTCCTAACCCAAGTCCTCAGCTACATGGAGGAATATGGGCAGGACATCCCCAGCGACAAAGCCCGCATCCGGATCGTGCAATCTGCCCTGGATGGACCAGCTGCAGATTGGGTGGTGAACCTGCATGACTCCAATGCCCCAGAACTCAGTAACTTCAACCGTTTCATGTCCTCTTTGAGAAGACGATTTGAAGACCCCCTGGCTGAGCGCAAAGCCCGTGAAAGGATAACAACGATGAAGCAAGGCAAACGCCCAGTGGCTGAGTATACACAAGAATTCCGGGCCATTGCCAGCAAACTGAATTGGCCAGAAGACATCCTCCTTGGCCATTTCAAAGATGGACTAAACTATGATCTATATGATGCTTGCCTGCCCCGAGGGGACCCACATCAACTTGAGGAATGGTACATCTTGGCAGAGGAAGCAGAGATCGACATATTGAAGAGGCACCGCCGAGGAAAACAATGGAGCCGCCCCCCGCCTGAGCTGACACACCGACCGGTGAAATCATCGGATACAGCCAAGAAGCAAATGGGGGGTTTCAAATGCGGAAGAGAAGGGCATCGAGCTGTAGAATGCCGCTCAAAGGCCCCCCAGCACAACCCAGACAGATCCCCAATCAACAAACCCGGAAAGTATTCAGCTAAGCCAAAAGAAACGGCCATGAGAATGATGGAAATTGCAGAAACCCCCACCTCTGCTCACCAAGGGGAAAGAATTCCAGCCTACACCACAGGGCCGGTGGATGCCTCAGACGACAGCTCGGAGGGCGAACCTCTGGTAAGTGGATGCATCACACCCATCTTCAAAACAGTGACTATATTAATCCCCCCCATGCCCGAAGCTGTGAAGGTGAAAGCTTTAATAGACTCTGGCTGCACCCGCTGCCTCATTAGCCCAACACTAGTGGGGAATCTGGGCATCCCATCCAGGAGACTGGAACAACCAATCTCATTTGGCCAGCTAGATGGATCCATAGCAGGGGGGGTGCCAGCTACCCTAGCCACTCTGCCAATACACCTCTCCCTGGGAAACCATGAAGAGGACTTAACGTTTGTGGTGACCCCAGGTATGGAATGCCCAATGATTCTAGGGATGGAATGGTTGAAAAAATGGAACCCCTGGGTAAATTGGAGGACGACAGAAATCAAATTCCCAAAGGGGGACCCTATGGACTTAAAACCCCAAGGGAGGCTACCAGAATCAAGAATAGAAAAAGCATCCATAGGAGAGGAAAAAAGATTAACAGAAATACCAGAGGAATATAGGGACCTTGCTGAAGTCTTCAGTGAGGAGAGGGCGAATGAGCTTCCCCCCCACCGACCCACAGACTGTACCATTGAATTCAAGCCTGGGGCAAAACTCCCGAAGCCCAGATTATACTCCATGAGCCCAAAGGAGAAGGAGGAAATGGAAAGATTTATAAAAAAAAACCTGGAGAGAGGTTTCATTGAGCCAGCCAAGCCTAAAGTGGCTGCTCCGGTCCTTTTTAGAGAGAAGAAGGATGGCTCTTTACGTTTATGCGTGGATTATAGGGCCCTGAATACAATCAGTGAAAGCAACCTATACCCGCTGCCCCTCATGAAAGACATGCTGTCACACCTATCGAAAGGGAAAATTTTTTCTAAACTAGACTTAAGGGAAGCTTACTATCGAGTGAGAATCAAGGAAGGGGACGAATGGAAGACTGCATTTAACTGCCCCATGGGGTGCTATCAATTCAAAGTCTTGCCATTTGGATTACAAGGGGGCCCTGCAGTCTTTATGCAACTAATCAATGACGTTCTAAGGGAACACCTGTTTAAGGGGGTCCTTGTTTACTTGGACGACATTCTCATCTTTACCGAAACAAAAGAAGAACACGTCAAACTTGTCAGAGCGGTTTTAAAGAAGCTGCGAGCCGCTCACCTATATGCCAAACTCTCAAAATGCGAATTCCACCAGGAAAGGATAGACTACCTAGGCTATCGCATATCCCCACAGGGCATTGAAATGGACCCAGAGAAGGTCAGAGCAGTATTAGAATGGGCACCACCCCGCACAAGAAAGCAACTACAAAGTTTCCTGGGCTTTGCAAATTTTTACCGCCAATTCATCCCCTCATTTGCACAGATAGCCTTGCCCCTCACTAACTTACTAAAAACGAAGGGAACACCCTCAGTAAAACCTAGCCAGCCACTAACATGGACAATGGAGTGCCAAGCAGCGTTTGAGAGACTAAAGAGACTTTTTTCTGCCGAACCAGTACTAAGGCACCCAGACATGGACAAACCCTTCATAATACAGGCAGATGCAAGTGATGTGGCAGTGGGGGCTGTGCTATTACAAGAAAATGATGATGCAGTATTGCAACCCTGTGCATATACATCTAAGAAACTCACGGAAACAGAACAGCGCTGGCCCGTATGGGAGAAGGAGGCTTATGGGATACGTTGGGCATTACTCACGTGGCGACAGTTCCTGGAAGGCAACAAAATCCCCTTCCAGGTATGGACTGATCACAAAAATTTAGAAGCCCTGAAAACTTCCAGGAAACTCAATCCCAAACAAGCCCGCTGGTCCCAGCATTTTCACCAATTCCAATTTAAGCTCAAACATTTACCAGGAAGAAAGAACTTCCTGGCAGATGCACTATCTCGCATGCCCCAATATAACAGCGCACGAACCACAGACTCTAGACCAATAATGGCAGAGTCACAACTGGCAGCGCCAGTAACCACAAGAACCCAAGCCAAAATAAAACCACAACTGGACAGCCAAACTGGGATTGAATTCAGAAAAAGTTTGGAAACAGATGATTGGTTCCAGAAAAACAAACATGTGTGCACAATGAGAGACGGATTGCCTTGGGTAGGGGAAAAGTTATATATACCAACAACTCAAAGACTAACTTTCATGCAACTTTGCCATGACACAAAATCAGCAGGGCATTTTGGATTTGTAAAAACTTTACACTTAATTAAACGGCAATTTTGGTGGCCATCAATAAAAAAGGACATAGAAAGTTATGTTGCCAGCTGCCCAACCTGTGCATCAGCAAAGAGGTTGCAAGGGAAATCGCCAGGGCTGTTACAACCAGTGGCAAGTCCCTCAGCCCCCTGGAGGGAAATAGCCATGGATTTTATAGTGGAATTGCCTGAAAGCAATGGGAATACTGTTATCTGGACAGTCACGGACCTATTTTCCAAACAGGTGCACTTTATCCCTTGCCAAAAAATTCCCACTGCAAAGGCCTTAGCAAAACTTTTCATCCAGCACATTTACAGATTGCACGGGGCACCCCAACGCATCATCTCTGATAGGGGAGTGCAATTTACGTCTGCATTTTGGAAGGAATTTTTATCCCTCTTAGGGACCACTCAGGGACTGACATCTAGCCATCACCCTCAGACAGATGGACAAACAGAACGGTGCCATTCAGTACTTGAGCAATATTTGAGATGTTTTTTAAATTTCCAACAGAGTGATTGGACGGACTTACTTCCTTTTGCAGAAGTTGCCTACAATAATGCAGTCCACTCCAGCACAGGCTACACTCCTTTTCAAATAGCCAACGGCCAAAGTTTCAACCCTATGCCAGAGTTAACCCCAAAAGAACCAACGATCCCTTCACTGAAAGAATGGATGGAAAACCTACAAAACACCTGGCCAATAGTCAGAAAATCACTAGATGAAGCTAGGCGGGCATACAAAGCACAAGCCGATAAAAAAAGGGTTGAGCCTACACCATTCATTATAGGAGAAATGGTGTACTTATCTACAAAATACCTAAAGTCCCTACAGCCCTGTAAAAAACTTGGACCAAAATATATAGGACCTTTTCCAATTAAAAGGATCATAAATCCAGTAACAGTAGAATTAGAATTACCCAAAAACCTCAGGCAAATACACCCAATTTTTCATTACAGCTTGCTGAAAAGAGAGCATCAGTCACCTCTACGGCCAAAAATCCCCCCCCCACCACCTCCAATCATGGTGGAGGGGGAACAACACTTCGAAATAAAAGAGATCCTTGACTCTAGGAGATATCATGGAACAACTCAGTACCTAGTTGCCTGGAAACACCTCCCTGCCTCACAAAATGAGTGGGTCCATAAACGTCACGTCAGAGCCCCGAAGCTATTGAAGAAGTTTCACACAGAGTATCCTAACAAGCCTAACTAAATTTTTTACTTGTGTTTTCTTTCAGGTGGATCTCTCTTATTGTTAAGAGGGGCCGGATGTCAGAATCCAATCATATTTCATCTTTAATTATCAAATATAGAAACTCCCAATTCTGCCTTCTTTGGATTCTGCCATAAGAGGGAGAGAAGGGGGAGAACAAAGGGGCTTTATGGCCCTCACTTCCTTCAGCACACTTCAAAGGACTGAATGTGTGTTTATTGTGGCCTCTAAGTGTTAGCATATCAAAGAAGAGTAATTGCCTTTCATGTAGTTATCTGAAGTCTCCATCCAGACGGAAGAAGAAAGGGGTGGAATTGTGATACTTGAAACTATCACTGGAAGGGGGGTTGATTGGGTGGGACTACTGGGGAACCCCTTAAAACCTTGAATGGGAGAGCTTGAACCCCAAGTCCTGTCTAGCATGCCTGCAACCATTTTCTCTTAATAAAGGATTCCTGTTGGAAGAACTATTCCAAGAGTTCTGTCTTCTTAAGATGCAAAGTGGGGTGGGTCCTTACACTATCTATCTATCTACCTACCTACCTATCTGTATCTATCAATTTACCTACCTACCTATCTATCTACCTACCTACCTATCTCTATCTATCTACCTACCTATCTACCTATCTCTATCTATCTACCTACCTACCTACCTATCTCTATCTATCTACCTACCTACCTACCTATCTCTATCTATCTACCTACCTACCTACCTATCTGTATTTATCTATCTATCTACCTACCTTCCTATCTGTATCTATCAATCTACCTACCTACCTATCTCTGTCTATCTATCTATCTACCTACCTACCTATCTGTATCTATCGATCTACCTATCTATCTGTATTTATCTATCTACCTACCTACCTATCTGTATCTATCAATCTACCTACCTACCTATCTGCATCTATCTATCTACCTACCTAGCTATCTCTATCTATCTATCTACCTACCTACCTATCTGTATCTATCAATCTACCTACCTACCTATCTCTATCTATCTATCTACCTACCTACCTATCTGTATTTATCTATCTACCTACCTACCTATCTGTATCTATCTATCTACCTACCTACCTATCTGTATCTATCAATCTACCTACCTACCTACCTACCTATCTCTATCTATCTATCTACCTACCTACCTATCTCTATCTATCTACCTACCTACCTACCTATCTGTATTTATCTATCTACCTACCTACCTATCTCTATCTATCTACCTACCTACCTATCTGTATCTATCTATCTATCTACCTACCTACCTATCTGTATCTATCAATCTACCTACCTACATATGTCTATCTACCTACCTACCTACCTACCTATCTCTATCTATCTATCTATCTATCTATCTATCTATCTATCTATCTATCTATCTATCTATCTATCTATCTATCTACCTACCTACCTATCTGTATCTATCAATCTACCTACCTACCTATCTCTATCTATCTATCTATCTATCTACCTACCTACCTATCTGTATCTATCTATCTACCTACCTACCTATCTGTATCTATCAATCTACCTACCTACCTATCTCTATCTATCTACCTACCTACCTATCTGTATCTATCTACCTACCTACCTATCTCTATCTATCTACTTACCTACCTACCTATCTCTATCTATCTACCTGCCTACCTATCTATATCTATCAATCTACCTACCTACCTATGTCTATCTATCTATCTACCTACCTACCTATCTCTATCTATCTATCTACCTACCTACCTATCTGTATCTATCAATCTACCTACCTACTTATCTGTATCTATCAATCTACTTACCTACCTATCTCTATCTATCTATCTACCTACCTACATATCTCTATCTATCTACCTACCTAACTACCTATCTGTATTTATCTATCTACCTACCTACCTATCTCTATCTATCTATCTACCTACCTACCTATCTGTATCTATCTATCTACCTACCTACCTATGTCTATCTATCTATCTATCTATCTATCTATCTATCTATCTATCTACCCACCTACCTATCTCTTTCTATCTATCTACCTACCTTCCTATCTGTATCTATCAATTTACCTACCTACCTATCTCTATCTATCTATCTACCTAGCTACCTATCTGTATCTATCTACCTACCTACCTACCTATCTCTATCTATCTACCTACCTACCTACCTATCTCTATCTATCTACCTACCTACCTACCTATCTGTATCTATCTACCTACCTACCTACCTATCTGTATCTATCAATCTACCTACCTACCTATCTCTATCTATCTATCTACCTACATACCTATCTCTATCTATCTACCTACCTACCTACCTACCTATCTGTATTTATCTATCTACCTACCTTCCTATCTGTATCTATCAATCTACCTACCTACCTATCTCTATCTATCTATCTACCTACCTACCTATCTCTATCTATCTACCTACCTATCTACCTATCTCTATCTATCTACCTACCTACCTACCTATCTCTATCTACCTACCTACCTACCTATCTCTATCTATCTACCTACCTACCTACCTATCTGTATTTATCTATCTACCTACCTTCCTATCTGTATCTATCAATCTACCTACCTACCTATCTCTGTCTATCTATCTATCTACCTACCTACCTATCTGTATCTATCGATCTACCTACCTATCTATCTGTATTTATCTATCTACCTACCTACCTATCTGTATCCATCAATCTACCTACCTACCTATCTGTATCTATCTATCTACCTACCTAGCTATCTCTATCTATCTATCTACCTACCTACCTACCTATCTGTATCTATCAATCTACCTACCTACCTATCTCTATCTATCTATCTACCTACCTACCTATCTGTATTTATCTATCTACCTACCTACCTATCTGTATCTATCTATCTACCTACCTACCTATCTGTATCTATCAATCTACCTACCTACCTACCTATCTCTATCTATCTATCTACCTACCTACCTATCTCTATCTATCTACCTACCTACCTACCTATCTGTATTTATCTATCTACCTACCTACCTATCTCTATCTATCTACCTACCTACCTATCTGTATCTATCTATCCACCTACGTACCTATCTGTATCTATCAATCTACCTACCTACATATGTCTATCTACCTACCTACCTACCTATCTCTATCTATCTATCTATCTATCTATCTATCTATCTATCTATCTATCTATCTATCTATCTATCTATCTATCTACCTACCTACCTATCTGTATCTATCAATCTACCTACCTACCTATCTCTATCTATCTATCTATCTATCTATCTATCTATCTATCTATCTATCTATCTATCTATCTATCTATCTATCTATCTATCTACCTACCTATCTGTATCTATCTATCTACCTACCTACCTATCTGTATCTATCAATCTACCTACCTACCTATCTCTATCTATCTACCTACCTACCTATCTGTATCTATCTACCTACCTACCTATCTCTATCTATCTACCTACCTACCTACCTATCTCTATCTATCTACCTGCCTACCTATCTATATCTATCAATCTACCTACCTACCTATGTCTATCTATCTATCTACCTACCTACCTATCTCTTTCTATCTATCTACCTACCTTCCTATCTGTATCTATCAATTTACCTACCTACCTATCTCTATCTATCTATCTACCTAGCTACCTATCTGTATCTATCTACCTACCTACCTACCTATCTCTATCTATCTACCTACCTACCTACCTATCTCTATCTATCTACCTACCTACCTATCTCTATCTATCTACCTACCTACCTACCTATCTGTATCTATCTACCTACCTACCTACCTATCTGTATCTATCAATCTACCTACCTACCTATCTCTATCTATCTACCTACCTACCTATCTCTATCTATCTACCTACCTACCTACCTACCTATCTGTATTTATCTATCTACCTACCTTCCTATCTGTATCTATCAATCTACCTACCTACCTATCTCTATCTATCTATCTATCTACCTACCTACCTGTCTGTATCTATCGATCTACCTACCTACCTATCTGTATTTATCTACCTACCTACCTACCTACCTATCTGTATCTATCAATCTACCTACCTACCTATCTGTATCTATCTATCTACCTACCTACCTATCTCTATCTATCTATCTACCTACCTACCTATCTGTATCTATCAATCTACTTACCTACCTATCTGTATCTATCTATCTACCTACCTACCTATCTGTATCTATCAATCTACCTACTTACCTATCTCTATCTATCTACCTACCTACCTATCTCTAGCTATCTACCTACCTACCTACCTATCTGTATTTATCTATCTACCTACCTACCTATCTCTATCTATCTATCTACCTACTTACCTATCTGTATCTATCTATCTACCTACCTACCTCTCTGTATCTATCAATCTACCTACCTACCTATCTCTATCTATCTATCTACCTACCTACCTCTCTATCTACCTACCTACCTACCTACCTATCTCTATCTACCTACCTACCTTCCTATCTGTATCTATCAATCTAACTACCTACCTATCTCTATCTATCTATCTACCTACCTACCTATCTGTATTTATCTATCTACCTACCTACCTATCTGTATCTATCGATCTACCTACCTACCTATCTGTATTTATCTACCTACCTACCTATCTCTATCTATCTATCTACCTACCTACCTATCTGTATCTATCAATCTACCTACCTACCTATCTGTATCTATCTATCTACCTACCTATCTATCTGTATCTATCAATCTACCTACTTACCTATCTCTATCTATCTACCTACCTACCGATCTCTATCTATCTACCTACCTACCTACCTATCTGTATCTATCAATCTACCTACCTACCTATGTCTATCTATCTATCTACCTACCTACCTCTCTATCTATCTACCTACCTACCTACCTATCTCTATCTACCTACCTACCTACCTATCTGTATCTATCAATCTACCTATCTACCTATCTCTATCTATCTATCTACCTACCTACCTACCTATCTGTATCTATCTACCTACCTACCTAACTATCTCTTTCTATCTACCTACCTACCTAACTATCTCTACCTACCTACCTACCTACCTACCTACCTATCTCTATCTATCTACCTACCTACCTATCTCTATCTATCTACCTACCTACCTGCATATCAGTATCTATCTATCTACCTACCTACCTATCTGTATCTATCTACCTAACTACCTATCTGTGTCTATCAATCTACCTACCTACCTATCTCTATCTATCTATCTACCTACCTACCTATCTCTATCAATCTACCTACCTACCTATCTATCTCTATCTATCTATCTACCTACCTACCTATCTCTATCTATCTACCTACCTACTTACCTATCTGTATTTATCGATCTACCTACCTACCTATCTCTATCTATCTATCTATCTACCTACCTACCTATCTGTATCTATCAGTCTACCTACCTACCTATCTGTATCTATCTATCTACCTACCTAACTATCTCTATCTATCTATCTACCTACCTACCTATCTGTATCTATCAATCTACCTACCTACCTATCTGTATCTATCTATCTACCTACCTACCTATCTGTATCTATCAATCTACCTACTTACCTATCTCTATCTATCTATCTACCTAGCTACCTATCTCTATCTATCTTCCTACCTACCTACCTATCTGTATTTATCTATCCACCTACCTAGCTATCTCTATCTATCTATCTACCTACTTACCTATCTGTATCTATCTATCTACCTACCTACCTATCTGTATCTATCAATCTACCTACCTACCTATGTCTATCTATCTATCTACCTACCTACCTATCTCTATCTATCTATCTACCTACCTACCTATCTGTATCTATCAATCTACCTACCTACCTATCTCTATCTATCTATCTACCTACCTACCTATCTCTATCTATCTACCTACCTACCTACCTATCTCTATCTACCTACCTACATACCTATCTGTATCTATCAATCTACCTATCTACCTATCTCTATCTATCTATCTATCTACCTACCTACCTATCTGTATCTATCTACCTACCTACCTAACTATCTCTTTCTATCTACCTACCTACCTAACTATCTCTACCTACCTACCTACCTATCTCTATCTATCTACCTACCTACCTACATATCAGTATCTATCTACCTACCTACCTATCTGTATCTATCTACCTAACTACCTATCTGTGTCTATCAATCTACCTACCTACCTATCTCTATCTATCTATCTACCTACCTATCTCTATCTATCTACCTACCTACCTATCTCTATCTATCTACCTACCTACCTACCTATCTGTATTTATCTATCTACCTACCTACCTATCTCTATCTATCTATCTATCTACCTACCTACCTATCTGTATCTATCTATCTACCTACCTACCTATCTGTATCTATCAATCTACATACCTACCTATGTCTATCTATCTATCTACCTACCTACCTATCTCTATCTATCTACCTACCTACCTATCTCTATCTATCTATCTACCTACCTACCTACCTATCTGTATTTATCTACCTACCTACCTATCTCTATCTACCTACCTACCTATCTCTATCTATCTACCTACCTACCTACCTATCTGTATCTATCAATCTACCTACCTACCTATGTCTATCTATCTATCTACTTACCTACATATCTCTATCTATCTATCTACCTACCTACCTATCTGTATCTATCAATCTACCCACCTACCTATCTGTCTCTATCAATCTAGCTAATTATCTCTCTCTATCTATCTATCTAACTACCTACCTATCTGTATCTATCTATCTACCTACCTACCTATCTCTATCTATCTATCTACCTACCTACCTATCTCTATCTATCTATCTACCTACCTACCTATCTGTATCTATCTATCTATCTACCTATCTGTATCTATCAATCTACCTACCTACCTATGTCTATCTATCTATCTACCTACCTACCTATCTCTATCTATCTATCTATCTATCTATCTATCTATCTATCTATCTATCTATCTATCTATCTATCTATCTATCTATCTATCTATCTACCTACCTACCTACCTACCTATCTGTATTTATCTATCTACCTACCTTCCTATCTGTATCTATCAATCTACCTACCTACCTATCTCTGTCTATCTATCTATCTACCTACCTACCTATCTGTATCTATCGATCTACCTACCTATCTATCTGTATTTATCTATCTACCTACCTACCTATCTGTATCCATCAATCTACCTACCTACCTATCTGTATCTATCTATCTACCTACCTAGCTATCTCTATCTATCTATCTACCTACCTACCTACCTATCTGTATCTATCAATCTACCTACCTACCTATCTCTATCTATCTATCTACCTACCTACCTATCTGTATTTATCTATCTACCTACCTACCTATCTGTATCTATCTATCTACCTACCTACCTATCTGTATCTATCAATCTACCTACCTACCTACCTATCTCTATCTATCTATCTATCTATCTACCTACCTACCTATCTCTATCTATCTACCTACCTACCTACCTATCTGTATTTATCTATCTACCTACCTACCTATCTCTATCTATCTACCTACCTACCTATCTGTATCTATCTATCCACCTACCTACCTATCTGTATCTATCAATCTACCTACCTACATATGTCTATCTACCTACCTACCTACCTATCTCTATCTATCTATCTATCTATCTATCTATCTATCTATCTATCTATCTATCTATCTATCTATCTATCTATCTACCTACCTACCTATCTGTATCTATCAATCTACCTACCTACCTATCTCTATCTATCTATCTATCTATCTATCTATCTATCTATCTATCTATCTACCTACCTACCTATCTGTATCTATCTATCTACCTACCTACCTATCTGTATCTATCAATCTACCTACCTACCTATCTCTATCTATCTACCTACCTACCTATCTGTATCTATCTACCTACCTACCTATCTCTATCTATCTACCTACCTACCTACCTATCTCTATCTATCTACCTGCCTACCTATCTATATCTATCAATCTACCTACCTACCTATGTCTATCTATCTATCTACCTACCTACCTATCTCTTTCTATCTATCTACCTACCTTCCTATCTGTATCTATCAATTTACCTACCTACCTATCTCTATCTATCTATCTACCTAGCTACCTATCTGTATCTATCTACCTACCTACCTACCTATCTCTATCTATCTACCTACCTACCTACCTATCTCTATCTATCTACCTACCTACCTATCTCTATCTATCTACCTACCTACCTACCTATCTGTATCTATCTACCTACCTACCTACCTATCTGTATCTATCAATCTACCTACCTACCTATCTCTATCTATCTATCTACCTACCTACCTATCTCTATCTATCTACCTACCTACCTACCTACCTATCTGTATTTATCTATCTACCTACCTTCCTATCTGTATCTATCAATCTACCTACCTACCTATCTCTATCTATCTATCTACCTACCTACCTATCTGTATCTATCGATCTACCTACCTACCTATCTGTATTTATCTACCTACCTACCTACCTACCTATCTGTATCTATCAATCTACCTACCTACCTATCTGTATCTATCTATCTACCTACCTACCTATCTCTATCTATCTATCTACCTACCTACCTATCTGTATCTATCAATCTACCTACCTACCTATCTGTATCTATCTATCTACCTACCTACCTATCTGTATCTATCAATCTACCTACTTACCTATCTCTATCTATCTACCTACCTACCTATCTCTAGCTATCTACCTACCTACCTACCTATCTGTATTTATCTATCTACCTACCTACCTATCTCTATCTATCAATCTACCTACCTACCTATCTGTATCTATCTATCTACCTACCTACCTATCTCTATCTATCTATCTACCTACCTACCTATCTGTATCTATCAATCTACCTACCTACCTATCTGTATCTATCTATCTACCTACCTACCTATCTGTATCTATCAATCTACCTACTTACCTATCTCTATCTATCTACCTACCTACCTATCTCTATCTATCTACCTACCTACCTACCTATCTGTATCTATCAATCTACCTACCTACCTATGTCTATCTATCTATCTACTTACCTACATATCTCTATCTATCTATCTACCTACCTACCTATCTGTATCTATCAATCTACCCACCTACCTATCTGTCTCTATCAATCTAGCTAATTATCTCTCTCTATCTATCTATCTAACTACCTACCTATCTGTATCTATCTATCTACCTACCTACCTATCTCTATCTATCTATCTACCTACCTACCTATCTCTATCTATCTATCTACCTACCTACCTATCTGTATCTATCTATCTATCTACCTATCTGTATCTATCAATCTACCTACCTACCTATGTCTATCTATCTATCTACCTACCTACCTATCTCTATCTATCTATCTATCTATCTATCTATCTATCTATCTATCTATCTATCTATCTATCTATCTATCTATCTATCTATCTATCTACCTACCTACCTACCTACCTATCTGTATTTATCTATCTACCTACCTTCCTATCTGTATCTATCAATCTACCTACCTACCTATCTCTGTCTATCTATCTATCTACCTACCTACCTACCTATCTGTATCTATCGATCTACCTACCTATCTATCTGTATTTATCTATCTACCTACCTACCTATCTGTATCCATCAATCTACCTACCTACCTATCTGTATCTATCTATCTACCTACCTAGCTATCTCTATCTATCTATCTACCTACCTACCTACCTATCTGTATCTATCAATCTACCTACCTACCTATCTCTATCTATCTATCTACCTACCTACCTATCTGTATTTATCTATCTACCTACCTACCTATCTGTATCTATCTATCTACCTACCTACCTATCTGTATCTATCAATCTACCTACCTACCTACTTATCTCTATCTATCTATCTATCTATCTACCTACCTACCTATCTCTATCTATCTACCTACCTACCTACCTATCTGTATTTATCTATCTACCTACCTACCTATCTCTATCTATCTACCTACCTACCTATCTGTATCTATCTATCCACCTACCTACCTATCTGTATCTATCAATCTACCTACCTACATATGTCTATCTACCTACCTACCTACCTATCTCTATCTATCTATCTATCTATCTATCTATCTATCTATCTATCTATCTATCTATCTATCTATCTATCTATCTATCTATCTATCTATCTATCTATCTACCTACCTACCTATCTGTATCTATCAATCTACCTACCTACCTATCTCTATCTATCTATCTATCTATCTATCTATCTATCTACCTACCTACCTATCTGTATCTATCTATCTACCTACCTACCTATCTGTATCTATCAATCTACCTACCTACCTATCTCTATCTATCTACCTACCTACCTATCTGTATCTATCTACCTACCTACCTATCTCTATCTATCTACCTACCTACCTACCTATCTCTATCTATCTACCTGCCTACCTATCTATATCTATCAATCTACCTACCTACCTATGTCTATCTATCTATCTACCTACCTACCTATCTCTTTCTATCTATCTACCTACCTTCCTATCTGTATCTATCAATTTACCTACCTACCTATCTCTATCTATCTATCTACCTAGCTACCTATCTGTATCTATCTACCTACCTACCTACCTATCTCTATCTATCTACCTACCTACCTACCTATCTCTATCTATCTACCTACCTACCTATCTCTATCTATCTACCTACCTACCTACCTATCTGTATCTATCTACCTACCTACCTACCTATCTGTATCTATCAATCTACCTACCTACCTATCTCTATCTATCTATCTACCTACCTACCTATCTCTATCTATCTACCTACCTACCTACCTACCTATCTGTATTTATCTATCTACCTACCTTCCTATCTGTATCTATCAATCTACCTACCTACCTATCTCTATCTATCTATCTACCTACCTACCTATCTGTATCTATCGATCTACCTACCTACCTATCTGTATTTATCTACCTACCTACCTACCTACCTATCTGTATCTATCAATCTACCTACCTACCTATCTGTATCTATCTATCTACCTACCTACCTATCTCTATCTATCTATCTACCTACCTACCTATCTGTATCTATCAATCTACCTACCTACCTATCTGTATCTATCTATCTACCTACCTACCTATCTGTATCTATCAATCTACCTACTTACCTATCTCTATCTATCTACCTACCTACCTATCTCTAGCTATCTACCTACCTACCTACCTATCTGTATTTATCTATCTACCTACCTACCTATCTCTATCTATCAATCTACCTACCTACCTATCTGTATCTATCTATCTACCTACCTACCTATCTCTATCTATCTATCTACCTACCTACCTATCTGTATCTATCAATCTACCTACCTACCTATCTGTATCTATCTATCTACCTACCTACCTATCTGTATCTATCAATCTACCTACTTACCTATCTCTATCTATCTACCTACCTACCTATCTCTAGCTATCTACCTACCTACCTACCTATCTGTATCTATCTATCTACCTACCTACCTATCTGTATCTATCAATCTACCTACCTACCTATCTCTATCTATCTATCTACCTACCTACCTCTCTATCTACCTACCTACCTACCTACCTATCTCTATCTACCTACCTACCTTCCTATCTGTATCTATCAATCTAACTACCTACCTATCTCTATCTATCTATCTACCTACCTACCTATCTGTATTTATCTATCTACCTACCTACCTATCTGTATCTATCGATCTACCTACCTACCTATCTGTATTTATCTACCTACCTACCTACCTATCTGTATCTATCAATCTACCTACCTACCTATCTGTATCTATCTATCTACCTACCTACCTATCTCTATCTATCTATCTACCTACCTACCTATCTGTATCTATCAATCTACCTACCTACCTATCTGTATCTATCTATCTACCTACCTATCTATCTGTATCTATCAATCTACCTACTTACCTATCTCTATCTATCTACCTACCTACCGATCTCTATCTATCTACCTACCTACTTACCTATCTGTATCTATCAATCTACCTACCTACCTATGTCTATCTATCTATCTACCTACCTACCTCTCTATCTATCTACCTACCTACCTACCTATCTCTATCTACCTACCTACCTACCTATCTGTATCTATCAATCTACCTATCTACCTATCTCTATCTATCTATCTACCTACCTACCTACCTATCTGTATCTATCTACCTACCTACCTAACTATCTCTTTCTATCTACCTACCTACCTAACTATCTCTACCTACCTACCTACCTACCTATCTCTATCTATCTACCTACCTACCTATCTCTATCTATCTACCTACCTACCTGCATATCAGTATCTATCTATCTACCTACCTACCTATCTGTATCTATCTACCTAACTACCTATCTGTGTCTATCAATCTACCTACCTACCTATCTCTATCTATCTATCTACCTACCTACCTATCTCTATCAATCTACCTACCTACCTATCTATCTCTATCTATCTATCTACCTACCTACCTATCTCTATCTATCTACCTACCTACTTACCTATCTGTATTTATCGATCTACCTACCTACCTATCTCTATCTATCTATCTATCTACCTACCTACCTATCTGTATCTATCAGTCTACCTACCTACCTATCTGTATCTATCTATCTACCTACCTAACTATCTCTATCTATCTATCTACCTACCTACCTATCTGTATCTATCAATCTACCTACCTACCTATCTGTATCTATCTATCTACCTACCTACCTATCTGTATCTATCAATCTACCTACTTACCTATCTCTATCTATCTATCTACCTAGCTACCTATCTCTATCTATCTTCCTACCTACCTACCTATCTGTATTTATCTATCCACCTACCTAGCTATCTCTATCTATCTATCTACCTACTTACCTATCTGTATCTATCTATCTACCTACCTACCTATCTGTATCTATCAATCTACCTACCTACCTATGTCTATCTATCTATCTACCTACCTACCTATCTCTATCTATCTATCTACCTACCTACCTATCTGTATCTATCAATCTACCTACCTACCTATCTCTATCTATCTATCTACCTACCTACCTATCTCTATCTATCTACCTACCTACCTACCTATCTCTATCTACCTACCTACATACCTATCTGTATCTATCAATCTACCTATCTACCTATCTCTATCTATCTATCTATCTACCTACCTACCTATCTGTATCTATCTACCTACCTACCTAACTATCTCTTTCTATCTACCTACCTACCTAACTATCTCTACCTACCTACCTACCTATCTCTATCTATCTACCTACCTACCTACATATCAGTATCTATCTACCTACCTACCTATCTGTATCTATCTACCTAACTACCTATCTGTGTCTATCAATCTACCTACCTACCTATCTCTATCTATCTATCTACCTACCTATCTCTATCTATCTACCTACCTACCTATCTCTATCTATCTACCTACCTACCTACCTATCTGTATTTATCTATCTACCTACCTACCTATCTCTATCTATCTATCTATCTACCTACCTACCTATCTGTATCTATCTATCTACCTACCTACCTATCTGTATCTATCAATCTACATACCTACCTATGTCTATCTATCTATCTACCTACCTACCTATCTCTATCTATCTACCTACCTACCTATCTCTATCTATCTATCTACCTACCTACCTACCTATCTGTATTTATCTACCTACCTACCTATCTCTATCTACCTACCTACCTATCTCTATCTATCTACCTACCTACCTACCTATCTGTATCTATCAATCTACCTACCTACCTATGTCTATCTATCTATCTACTTACCTACATATCTCTATCTATCTATCTACCTACCTACCTATCTGTATCTATCAATCTACCCACCTACCTATCTCTATCTATCTATCTACCTACCTACCTATCTCTATCTATCTACCTACCTATCTCCCTATCTGTATCTATCTATCTACCTACCTACCTATCTGTATCTATCAATCTACCTACCTACCTATCTCTATCTATCTATCTACCTACCTACCTATCTGTCTCTATCAATCTAGCTAATTATCTCTCTCTATCTATCTATCTAACTACCTACCTATCTGTATCTATCTATCTACCTACCTACCTATCTCTATCTATCTATCTACCTACCTACCTATCTCTATCTATCTATCTACCTACCTACCTATCTGTATCTATCTATCTATCTACCTATCTGTATCTATCAATCTACCTACCTACCTATGTCTATCTATCTATCTACCTACCTACCTATCTCTATCTATCTATCTATCTATCTATCTATCTATCTATCTATCTATCTATCTATCTATCTATCTATCTATCTATCTATCTACCTACCTACCTACCTATCTGTATCTATCTATCTACCTACCTACCTATCTGTATCTATCAATCTACCTACCTACCTATCTCTATCTATCTATCTACCTACCTACCTATCTCTATCTATCTATCTACCTACCTACCTATCTGTATCTATCAATCTACCTACCTACCTATCTCTATCTATCTACCTACCTACCTATCTGTATCTATCTACCTACCTACCTATCTCTATCTATCTACCTACCTACCTACCTATCTCTATCTATCTATCTACCTACCTACCTATCTGTATCTATCAATCTACCTACCTACCTATGTCTATCTATCTACCTACCTACATATCTCTATCTATCTATCTACCTACCTACCTATCTGTATCTATCTATCTACCTACCTACCTATCTGTATCTATCAACATACCTACCTACCTATCTCTATCTATCTATCTATCTACCTACCTACCTATCTCTATCTATCTACCTACCTACCTAGCTATCTCTATCTATCTATCTACCTACCTACCTATCTCTATCTATCTACCTACCTACCTACCTATCTGTATTTATCTATCTACCTACCTACCTATCTCTATCTATCTATCTATCTACCTACCTACCTATCTGTATCTATCTATCTACCTACCTACCTATGTCTATCTATCTATCTATCTATCTATCTATCTATCTATCTATCTATCTATCTATCTATCTATCTATCTATCTATCTACCTACCTACCTACCAATCTCTATCTATCTATCTACCTACCTACCTATCTGTATCTATCAATTTACCTACCTACCTATCTCTATCTATCTATCTACCTACCTACCTATCTGTATCTATCAATTTACCTACCTACCTATCTCTATCTCTCTATCTACCTACCTACCTATTTGTGTCTATCTACCTATCTACCTACCTATCTCTATCTATCTACCTACCTATCTACCTACCTATCTCTATCTACCTACCTACCTACCTACCTATCTCTATCTATCTACCAACCTACCTACCTATCTGTATCTATCAATCTACCTACCTACCTATCTATCTATCTATCTACCTACCTACCTATCTCTATCTACCTACCTACCTACCTATCTGTATTTATCTATCTACCTACCTTCCTATCTGTATCTATCAATCTACCTACCTACCTATCTCTGTCTATCTATCTACCTACCTACCTATCTGTATCTATCGGTCTACCTACCTACCTATCTGTATTTATCTATCTACCTACGAACCTATCTGTATCTATCAATCTACCTACCTACCTATCTGTATCTATCTATCTACCTACCTAGCTATCTCTATCTATCTATCTACCTACCTACCTATCTGTATCTATCAATCTACCTACCTACCTATCTCTATCTATCTATCTACCTACCTACCTATCTGTATTTATCTATCTACCTACCTACCTATCTGTATCTATCTATCTACCTACCTACCTATCTGTATCTATCAATCTACCTACCTACCTATCTCTATCTATCTATCTACCTACCTATCTCTATCTATCTACCTACCTACCTACCTATCTGTATTTATCTATCTACCTACCTACCTATCTCTATCTATCTACCTACCTACCTACCTATCTGTATCTATCTACCTACCTACCTATCTGTATCTATCAATCTACCTACCTACCTATGTCTATCTATCTACCTACCTACCTATCTCTATCTATCTCTCTATCTATCTGTCTATCTACCTAGCTACCTATCTGTATCTATCAATCTACCTACCTACCTATCTCTATCTATCTATCTATCTACCTACCTACCTATCTGTATCTATCTATCTACCTACCTACCTATCTGTATCTATCAATCTACCTACCTACCTATCTCTATCTATCTACCTACCTACCTATCTGTATCTATCTACCTACCTACCTAGCTATCTCTATCTATCTATCTACCTACCTACCTATCTCTATCTATCTACCTACCTACCTATCTGTATCTATCTACCTACCTACCTATCTCTATCTATCTATCTACCTACCTACCTATCTGTATCTATCAATCTACCTACCTACCTATGTCTATCTATCTATCTACCTACCTACCTATCTGTATCTATCTATCTACCTACCTACCTATCTGTATCTATCTATCTACCTACCTACCTATCTGTATCTATCAATCTACCTACTTACCTATCTCTATCTATCTATCTATCTACCTAGCTACCTATCTCTATCTATCTTCCTACCTACCTACCTATCTGTATTTATCTATCTATCTACCTACCTACCTATTTCTATCTATCTATCTACCTACTTACCTATCTGTATCTATCTATCTACCTACCTACCTATCTGTATCTATCTACCTACCTACCTATCTGTATCTATCAATCTACCTACCTACCTATCTCTATCTATCTACCTACCTACCTATCTGTATCTATCTACCTACCTACCTAGCTATCTCTATCTATCTATCTACCTACCTATCTGTATCTATCAATCTACCTATCTACCTATCTCTATCTATCTATCTACCTACCTACCTATCTGTATCTATCTACCTACCTACCTAACTATCTCTTTCTATCTACCTACCTACCTAACTATCTCTACCTACCTACCTACCTATCTCTATCTATCTACCCACCTACCTACATATCAGTATCTATCTACCTACCTACCTATCTCTATCTATCTATCTACCTACCTACCTATCTCTATCAATCTACCTACCTACCTACCTATCTCTATCTATCTATCTACCTACCTACCTATCTCTATCTATCTACCTACCTACCTACCTATCTGTATTTATCTATCTACCTACCTACCTATCTCTATCTATCTATCTACCTACCTACCTATCTGTATCTATCTATCTACCTACCTACCTATCTGTATCTATCAATCTACATACCTACCTATGTCTATCTATCTATCTACCTACCTACCTATCTCTATCTATCTACCTACCTACCTATCTCTATCTATCTATCTACCTACCTACCTACCTATCTGTATTTATCTACCTACCTACCTATCTCTATCTATCTACCTACCTACCTATCTCTATCTATCTACCTACCTACCTACCTATCTGTATCTATCAATCTACCTACCTACCTATGTCTATCTATCTATCTATTTACCTACCTATCTCTATCTATCTATCTACCTACCTACCTATCTGTATCTATCAATCTACCTACCTACCTATCTCTATCTATCTATCTACCTACCTACCTATCTCTATCTATCTACCTACCTATCTACCTATCTGTATCTATCTATCTACCTACCTACCTATCTGTATCTATCAATCTACCTACCTACCTATCTCTATCTATCTACCTACCTACCTACCTATCTCTATCTACCTATCTACATACCTATCTGTATCTATCAATCTACCTATCTACCTATCTCTATCTATCTATCTATCTACCTACCTACCTATCTGTATCTATCTACCTACCTACCTAACTATCTCTTTCTATCTACCTACCTACCTAACTATCTCTACCTACCTACCTACCTATCTCTATCTATCTACCTACCTACCTACATATCAGTATCTATCTACCTACCTACCTATCTGTATCTATCTACCTAACTACCTATCTGTGTCTATCAATCTACCTACCTACCTATCTCTATCTATCTATCTACCTACCTACCTATCTCTATCAATCTACCTACCTACCTACCTATCTCTATCTATCTACCTACCTACCTATCTCTATCTATCTACCTACCTACCTACCTATCTGTATCTATCTATCTACCTACCTACCTATCTCTATCTATCTATCTATCTATCTACCTACCTACCTATCTGTATCTATCTATCTGCCTACCTACCTATCTGTATCTATCAATCTACATACCTACCTATGTCTATCTATCTATCTACCTACCTACCTATCTCTATCTATCTACCTACCTACCTATCTCTATCTATCTATCTACCTACCTACCTACCTATCTGTATTTATCTACCTACCTAGCTATCTCTATCTACCTACCTACCTATCTCTATCTATCTACCTACCTACCTACCTATCTGTATCTATCAATCTACCTACCTACCTATGTCTATCTATCTATCTACTTACCTACATATCTCTATCTATCTATCTACCTACCTACCTATCTGTATCTATCAATCTACCCACCTACCTATCTCTATCTATCTATCTACCTACCTACCTATCTCTATCTATCTACCTACCTATCTACCTATCTGTATCTATCTATCTACCTACCTACCTATCTGTATCTATCAATCTACCTACCTACCTATCTCTATCTATCTATCTACCTACCTACCTATCTGTCTCTATCAATCTAGCTAATTATCTCTCTCTATCTATCTATCTAACTACCTACCTATCTGTATCTATCTATCTACCTACCTACCTATCTCTATCTATCTATCTACCTACCTACCTATCTCTATCTATCTATCTACCTACCTACCTATCTGTATCTATCTATCTATCTACCTATCTGTATCTATCAATCTACCTACCTACCTATGTCTATCTATCTACCTACCTACCTATCTCTATCTATCTATCTATCTATCTATCTATCTATCTATCTATCTATCTACCTACCTACCTACCTATCTGTATCTATCTATCTACCTACCTACCTATCTCTATCTATCTATCTACCTACCTACCTATCTCTATCTATCTATCTACCTACCTACCTATCTGTATCTATCAATCTACCTACCTACCTATCTCTATCTATCTACCTACCTACCTATCTGTATCTATCTACCTACCTACCTATCTCTATCTATCTACCTACCTACCTACCTATCTCTATCTATCTACCTACCTACCTATCTGTATCTATCAATCTACCTACCTACCTATGTCTATCTATCTACCTACCTACCTATCTCTATCTATCTATCTACCTACCTACCTATCTGTATCTATCTATCTACCTACCTACCTATCTGTATCTATCAACATACCTACCTACCTATCTCTATCTATCTATCTATCTACCTACCTACCTATCTCTATCTATCTACCTACCTACCTAGCTATCTCTATCTATCTATCTACCTACCTACCTATCTCTATCTATCTACCTACCTACCTACCTATCTGTATTTATCTATCTACCTACCTACCTATCTCTATCTATCTATCTACCTACCTACCTATCTGTATCTATCTATCTACGTACCTACCTATGTCTATCTATCTATCTATCTATCTATCTATCTATCTATCTATCTATCTATCTATCTATCTATCTATCTATCTATCTATCTATCTATCTACCTACCTACCAATCTCTATCTATCTATCTACCTACCTACCTATCTGTATCTATCAATTTACCTACCTACCTATCTCTATCTATCTATCTATCTACCTACCTACCTATCTGTATCTATCAATTTACCTACCTACCTATCTCTATCTCTCTATCTACCTACCTACCTATTTGTATCTATCTACCTATCTACCTACCTATCTCTATCTATCTACCTACCTATCTACCTACCTATCTCTATCTATCTACCTACCTACCTACCTATCTCTATCTATCTACCTACCTACCTACCTATCTGTATCTATCAATCTACCTACCTACCTATCTATCTATCTATCTACCTACCTACCTATCTCTATCTACCTACCTACCTACCTATCTGTATTTATCTATCTACCTACCTTCCTATCTGTATCTATCAATCTACCTACCTACCTATCTCTGTCTATCTATCTACCTACCTACCTATCTGTATCTATCGGTCTACCTACCTACCTATCTGTATTTATCTATCTACCTACGAACCTATCTGTATCTATCAATCTACCTACCTACCTATCTGTATCTATCTATCTACCTACCTAGCTATCTCTATCTATCTATCTACCTACCTACCTATCTGTATCTATCAATCTACCTACCTACCTATCTCTATCTATCTATCTACCTACCTACCTATCTGTATTTATCTATCTACCTACCTACCTATCTGTATCTATCTATCTACCTACCTACCTATCTGTATCTATCAATCTACCTACCTACCTATCTCTATCTATCTATCTACCTACCTATCTCTATCTATCTACCTACCTACCTACCTATCTGTATTTATCTATCTACCTACCTACCTATCTCTATCTATCTACCTACCTACCTACCTACCTACCTATCTGTATCTATCTACCTACCTACCTATCTGTATCTATCAATCTACCTACCTACCTATGTCTATCTATCTACCTACCTACCTATCTCTATCTATCTCTCTATCTATCTGTCTATCTACCTAGCTACCTATCTGTATCTATCAATCTACCTACCTACCTATCTCTATCTATCTATCTATCTACCTACCTACCTATCTGTATCTATCTATCTACCTACCTACCTATCTGTATCTATCAATCTACCTACCTACCTATCTCTATCTATCTACCTACCTACCTATCTGTATCTATCTACCTACCTACCTAGCTATCTCTATCTATCTATCTACCTACCTACCTATCTCTATCTATCTACCTACCTACCTATCTGTATCTATCTACCTACCTACCTATCTCTATCTATCTATCTACCTACCTACCTATCTGTATCTATCAATCTACCTACCTACCTATGTCTATCTATCTATCTACCTACCTACCTATCTGTATCTATCTATCTACCTACCTACCTATCTGTATCTATCTATCTACCTACCTACCTATCTGTATCTATCAATCTACCTACTTACCTATCTCTATCTATCTATCTACCTAGCTACCTATCTCTATCTATCTTCCTACCTACCTACCTATCTGTATTTATCTATCTACCTACCTACCTATTTCTATCTATCTATCTACCTACTTACCTATCTGTATCTATCTATCTACCTACCTACCTATCTGTATCTATCTACCTACCTACCTATCTGTATCTATCAATCTACCTACCTACCTATCTCTATCTATCTACCTACCTACCTATCTGTATCTATCTACCTACCTACCTAGCTATCTCTATCTATCTATCTACCTACCTATCTGTATCTATCAATCTACCTATCTACCTATCTCTATCTATCTATCTACCTACCTACCTATCTGTATCTATCTACCTACCTACCTATCTCTTTCTATCTACCTACCTACCTATCTCTACCTACCTACCTACCTATCTCTATCTATCTACCCACCTACCTACATATCAGTATCTATCTACCTACCTACCTATCTGTATCTATCTACCTAACTACCTATCTGTGTCTATCAATCTACCTACCTACCTATCTCTATCTATCTATCTACCTACCTACCTATCTCTATCAATCTACCTACCTACCTACCTATCTCTATCTATCTATCTACCTACCTACCTATCTCTATCTATCTACCTACCTACCTACCTATCTGTATTTATCTATCTACCTACCTACCTATCTCTATCTATCTATCTACCTACCTACCTATCTGTATCTATCTATCTACCTACCAACCTATCTGTATCTATCAATCTACATACCTACCTATGTCTATCTATCTATCTACCTACCTACCTATCTCTATCTATCTACCTACCTACCTATCTCTATCTATCTATCTACCTACCTACCTACCTATCTGTATTTATCTACCTACCTACCTATCTCTATCTATCTACCTACCTACCTATCTCTATCTATCTACCTACCTACCTACCTATCTGTATCTATCAATCTACCTACCTACCTATGTCTATCTATCTATCTATTTACCTACCTATCTCTATCTATCTATCTACCTACCTACCTATCTGTATCTATCAATCTACCTACCTACCTATCTCTATCTATCTATCTACCTACCTACCTATCTCTATCTATCTACCTACCTATCTACCTATCTGTATCTATCTATCTACCTACCTACCTATCTGTATCTATCAATCTACCTACCTACCTATCTCTATCTATCTATCTACCTACCTACCTATCTGTCTCTATCAATCTACCTACCTATCTGTCTCTATCTATCTATCTATCTATCTATCTATCTATCTATCTATCTATCTATCTATCTATCTATCTATCTATCTACCTACCTACCTACCTACCTATCTGTATCTATCTATCTACCTACCTACCTATCTCTATCTATCTATCTACCTACCTACCTATCTCTATCTATCTATCTACGTACCTACCTATCTGTATCTATCTATCTATCTACCTATCTGTATCTATCAATCTACCTACCTACCTATGTCTATCTATCTACCTACCTACCTATCTCTATCTATCTATCTATCTATCTACCTACCTACCTATCTCTATCTATCTATCTACCTACCTACCTATCTGTATCTATCAATCTACCTACCTACCTATCTCTATCTATCTATCTACCTACCTACCTATCTCTATCTATCTACCTACCTACCTATCTGTATCTATCAATCTACCTACCTACCTATCTCTATCTATCTACCTACCTACCTATCTGTATCTATCTACCTACCTACCTATCTCTATCTACCTACCTACCTTCCTATCTGTATCTATCAATCTAACTACCTTCCTATCTCTATCTATCTATCTACCTACCTACCTATCTGTATTTATCTATCTACCTACCTACCTATCTGTATCTATCGATCTACCTACCTACCTATCTGTATTTATCTACCTACCTACCTACCTACCTATCTGTATCTATCAATCTACCTACCTACCTATCTGTATCTATCTATCTACCTACCTACCTATCTCTATCTATCTATCTACCTACCTACCTATCTGTATCTATCAATCTACCTACCTACCTATCTGTATCTATCTATCTACCTACCTACCTATCTGTATCTATCAATCTACCTACTTACCTATCTCTATCTATCTACCTACCTACCGATCTCTATCTATCTACCTACCTACCTACCTATCTGTATCTATCAATCTACCTACCTACCTATGTCTATCTATCTATCTATCTACCTACCTACCTCTCTATCTATCTACCTACCTACCTACCTATCTCTATCTACCTACCTACCTACCTATCTGTATCTATCAATCTACCTATCTACCTATCTCTATCTATCTATCTACCTACCTACCTACCTATCTGTATCTATCTACCTACCTACCTAACTATCTCTTTCTATCTACCTACCTACCTAACTATCTCTACCTACTTACCTACCTACCTATCTCTATCTATCTACCTACCTACCTACCTATCTCTATCTATCTACCTACCTACCTGCATATCAGTATCTATCTATCTACCTACCTACCTATCTGTATCTATCTACCTAACTACCTATCTGTGTCTATCAATCTACCTACCTACCTATCTCTATCTATCTACCTACCTACCTATCTCTATCAATCTACCTACCTACCTACCTACCTATCTCTATCTATCTATCTACCTACCTACCTATCTCTATCTATCTACCTACGTACTTACCTATCTGTATTTATCGATCTACCTACCTACCTATCTCTATCTATCTATCTACCTACCTACCTATCTGTATCTATCAATCTACCTACCTACCTATCTGTACCTATCTATCTACCTACCTAACTATCTCTATCTATCTATCTATCTATCTATCTATCTACCTACCTACCTATCTGTATCTATCAATCTACCTACCTACCTATCTGTATCTATCTATCTACCTACCTACCTATCTGTATCTATCAATCTACCTACTTACCTATCTCTATCTATCTATCTACCTAGCTACCTATCTCTATCTATCTTCCTACCTACCTACCTATCTGTATTTATCTATCCACCTACCTAGCTATCTCTATCTATCTATCTACCTACTTACCTATCTGTATCTATCTATCTACCTACCTACCTATCTGTATCTATCAATCTACCTACCTACCTATGTCTATCTATCTATCTACCTACCTACCTATCTCTATCTATCTATCTACCTACCTACCTATCTGTATCTATCAATCTACCTACCTACCTATCTCTATCTATCTACCTACCTACCTACCTATCTCTATCTATCTACCTACCTACCTACCTATCTCTATCTACCTACCTACATACCTATCTGTATCTATCAATCTACCTATCTACCTATCTCTATCTATCTATCTATCTACCTACCTACCTATCTGTATCTATCTACCTACCTACCTAACTATCTCTTTCTATCTACCTATCTACCTAACTCTCTCTACCTACCTACCTACCTATCTCTATCTATCTACCTACCTACCTACATATCAGTATCTATCTACCGACCTACCTATCTGTATCTATCTACCTAACTACCTATCTGTGTCTATCAATCTACCTACCTACCTATCTCTATCTATCTACCTACCTACCTATCTCTATCAATCTACCTACCTACCTACCTATCTCTATCTATCTACCTACCTACCTATCTCTATCTATCTACCTACCTACCTACCTATCTGTATTTATCTATCTCCTACCTACCTATCTGTATCTATCAATCTACATACCTACCTATGTCTATCTATCTATCTACCTACCTACCTATCTCTATCTATCTACCTACCTACCTATCTCTATCTATCTATCTACCTACCTACCTACCTATCTGTATTTATCTACCTACCTACCTATCTCTATCTATCTACCTACCTACCTATCTCTATCTATCTACCTACCTACCTACCTATCTGTATCTATCAATCTACCTACCTACCTATGTCTATCTATCTATCTACTTACCTACCTATCTCTATCTATCTATCTACCTACCTACCTATCTGTATCTATCAATCTACCCACCTACCTATCTCTATCTATCTATCTACCTACCTACCTATCTCTATCTATCTACCTACCTATCTACCTATCTGTATCTATCTATCTACCTACCTACCTATCTGTATCTATCAATCTACCTACCTACCTATCTCTATCTATCTATCTACCTACCTACCTATCTGTCTCTATCAATCTACCTAATTATCTCTCTCTATCTATCTATCTATCTAACTACCTACCTATCTGTATCTATCTATCTACCTACCTACCTATCTCTATCTATCTATCTACCTACCTACCTATCTCTATCTATCTATCTACCTACCTACCTATCTGTATCTATCTATCTATCTACCTATCTGTATCTATCAATCTACCTACCTACCTATGTCTATCTATCTATCTACCTACCTACCTATCTCTATCTATCTATCTATCTATCTATCTATCTATCTATCTATCTATCTATCTATCTATCTATCTATCTACCTACCTACCTATCTGTATCTATCTATCTACCTACCTACCTATCTGTATCTATCAATCTACCTACCTACCTATCTCTATCTATCTATCTACCTACCTACCTATCTCTATCTATCTATCTACCTACCTATCTGTATCTATCAATCTACCTACCTACCTATCTCTATCTATCTACCTACCTACCTATCTGTATCTATCTACCTACCTACCTATCTCTATCTATCTACCTACCTACCTACCTATCTCTATCTATCTATCTACCTACCTACCTATCTGTATCTATCAATCTACCTACCTACCTATGTCTATCTATCTACCTACCTACCTATCTCTATCTATCTATCTACCTACCTACCTATCTGTATCTATCTATCTACCTACCTACCTATCTGTATCTATCAATCTACCTACCTACCTATCTCTATCTATCTATCTACCTACCTACCTATCTCTATCTATCTACCTACCTACCTATCTGTATCTATCAATCTACCTACCTACCTATCTCTATCTATCTATCTACCTACCTACCTATCTCTATCTATCTACCTACCTACCTACCTATCTCTATCTACCTACCTACATACCTATCTGTATCTATCAATCTACCTATCTACCTATCTCTATCTATCTATCTACCTACCTACCTATCTGTATCTATCTACCTACCTACCTAACTATCTCTTTCTATCTACCTATCTACCTAACTATCTCTACCTACCTACCTACCTATCTCTATCTATCTACCTACCTACCTACATATCAGTATCTATCTATCTACCTACCTACCTATCTGTATCTATCAATCTACCTACCTACCTATCTCTATCTATCTATCTACCTACCTACCTATCTGTCTCTATCAATCTACCTAATTATCTCTCTCTATCTATCTATCTAACTACCTACCTATCTGTATCTATCTATCTACCTACCTACCTATCTCTATCTATCTATCTACCTACCTACCTATCTCTATCTATCTATCTACCTACCTACCTATCTGTATCTATCTATCTATCTACCTATCTGTATCTATCAATCTACCTACCTACCTATGTCTATCTATCTATCTACCTACCTACCTATCTCTATCTATCTATCTATCTATCTATCTATCTATCTATCTATCTATCTATCTATCTATCTACCTACCTACCTATCTGTATCTATCTATCTACCTACCTACCTATCTGTATCTATCAATCTACCTACCTACCTATCTCTATCTATCTATCTACCTACCTACCTATCTGTATCTATCTATCTATCTACCTATCTGTATCTATCAATCTACCTACCTACCTATGTCTATCTATCTATCTACCTACCTACCTATCTCTATCTATCTATCTATCTATCTATCTATCTATCTATCTATCTATCTATCTATCTATCTATCTATCTATCTACCTACCTACCTATCTGTATCTATCTATCTACCTACCTACCTATCTGTATCTATCAATCTACCTACCTACCTATCTCTATCTATCTATCTACCTCCCTACCTATCTCTATCTATCTATCTACCTACCTACCTATCTGTATCTATCAATCTACCTACCTACCTATCTCTATCTATCTACCTACCTACCTATCTGTATCTATCTACCTACCTACCTATCTCTATCTATCTACCTACCTACCTACCTACCTATCTCTATCTATCTATCTACCTACCTACCTATCTGTATCTATCAATCTACCTACCTACCTATGTCTATCTATCTACCTACCTACCTATCTCTATCTATCTATCTATCTACCTACCTACCTATCTGTATCTATCTATCTACCTACCTACCTATCTGTATCTATCAATCTACCTACCTACCTATCTCTATCTATCTATCTACCTACCTACCTATCTCTATCTATCTACCTACCTACCTATCTGTATCTATCAATCTACCTACCTACCTATCTCTATCTATCTATCTACCTACCTACCTATCTCTATCTATCTACCTACCTATCTGTATCTATCTACCTACCTACCTATCTCTATCTATCTACCTACCTACCTACCTATCTCTATCTATCTATCTACCTACCTACCTATCTGTATCTATCAATCTACCTACCTACCTATGTCTATCTATCTACCTACCTACCTATCTCTATCTATCTATCTACCTACCTACCTATCTGTATCTATCTATCTACCTACCTACCTATCTGTATCTATCAATCTACCTACCTACCTATCTCTATCTATCTATCTACCTACCTACCTATCTCTATCTATCTACCTCCCTACCTATCTCTATCTATCTATCTACCTACCTACCTATCTGTATCTATCAATCTACCTACCTACCTATCTCTATCTATCTACCTACCTACCTATCTGTATCTATCTACCTACCTACCTATCTCTATCTATCTACCTACCTACCTACCTATCTCTATCTATCTATCTACCTACCTACCTATCTGTATCTATCAATCTACCTACCTACCTATGTCTATCTATCTACCTACCTACCTATCTCTATCTATCTATCTATCTACCTACCTACCTATCTGTATCTATCTATCTACCTACCTACCTATCTGTATCTATCAATCTACCTACCTACCTATCTCTATCTATCTATCTACCTACCTACCTATCTCTATCTATCTACCTACCTACCTATCTGTATCTATCAATCTACCTACCTACCTATCTCTATCTATCTATCTACCTACCTACCTATCTCTATCTATCTACCTACCTACCTATCTGTATCTATCTACCTACCTACCTATCTCTATCTATCTACCTACCTACCTACCTATCTCTATCTATCTATCTACCTACCTACCTATCTGTATCTATCAATCTACCTACCTACCTATGTCTATCTATCTACCTACCTACCTATCTCTATCTATCTATCTACCTACCTACCTATCTGTATCTATCTATCTACCTACCTACCTATCTGTATCTATCAATCTACCTACCTACCTATCTCTATCTATCTATCTACCTACCTACCTATCTCTATCTATCTACCTACCTACCTATCTGTATCTATCAATCTACCTACCTACCTATCTCTATCTATCTATCTACCTACCTACCTATCTCTATCTATCTACCTACCTACCTACCTATCTCTATCTACCTACCTACATACCTATCTGTATCTATCAATCTACCTATCTACCTATCTCTATCTATCTATCTACCTACCTACCTATCTGTATCTATCTACCTACCTACCTAACTATCTCTTTCTATCTACCTATCTACCTAACTATCTCTACCTACCTACCTACCTATCTCTATCTATCTACCTACCTACCTACATATCAGTATCTATCTATCTACCTACCTACCTATCTGTATCTATCAATCTACCTACCTACCTATCTCTATCTATCTATCTACCTACCTACCTATCTGTCTCTATCAATCTACCTAATTATCTCTCTCTATCTATCTATCTAACTACCTACCTATCTGTATCTATCTATCTACCTACCTACCTATCTCTATCTATCTATCTACCTACCTACCTATCTCTATCTATCTATCTACCTACCTACCTATCTGTATCTATCTATCTATCTACCTATCTGTATCTATCAATCTACCTACCTACCTATGTCTATCTATCTATCTACCTACCTACCTATCTCTATCTATCTATCTATCTATCTATCTATCTATCTATCTATCTATCTATCTATCTATCTATCTATCTATCTATCTATCTATCTACCTACCTACCTATCTGTATCTATCTATCTACCTACCTACCTATCTGTATCTATCAATCTACCTACCTACCTATCTCTATCTATCTATCTACCTACCTACCTATCTGTATCTATCTATCTATCTACCTATCTGTATCTATCAATCTACCTACCTACCTATGTCTATCTATCTATCTACCTACCTACCTATCTCTATCTATCTATCTATCTATCTATCTATCTATCTATCTATCTATCTATCTACCTACCTACCTACCTATCTGTATCTATCTATCTACCTACCTACCTATCTGTATCTATCAATCTACCTACCTACCTATCTCTATCTATCTATCTACCTCCCTACCTATCTCTATCTATCTATCTACCTACCTACCTATCTGTATCTATCAATCTACCTACCTACCTATCTCTATCTATCTACCTACCTACCTATCTGTATCTATCTACCTACCTACCTATCTCTATCTATCTACCTACCTACCTACCTATCTCTATCTATCTATCTACCTACCTACCTATCTGTATCTATCAATCTACCTACCTACCTATGTCTATCTATCTACCTACCTACCTATCTCTATCTATCTATCTATCTACCTACCTACCTATCTGTATCTATCTATCTACCTACCTACCTATCTGTATCTATCAATCTACCTACCTACCTATCTCTATCTATCTATCTACCTACCTACCTATCTCTATCTATCTACCTACCTACCTATCTGTATCTATCAATCTACCTACCTACCTATCTCTATCTATCTATCTACCTACCTACCTATCTCTATCTATCTACCTACCTACCTATCTCTATCTACCTACCTACATACCTATCTGTATCTATCAATCTACCTATCTACCTATCTCTATCTATCTATCTATCTATCTACCTACCTATCTGTATCTATCTACCTACCATCCTAACTATCTCTTTCTATCTACCTATCTACCTAACTATCTCTACCTACCTACCTACCTATCTCTATCTATCTACCTACCTACCTACATATCAGTATCTATCTACCTACCTACCTATCTGTATCTATCTACCTAACTACCTATCTGTGTCTATCAATCTACCTACCTACCTATCTCTATCTATCTATCTATCTACCTACCTACCTATCTCTATCAATCTACCTACCTACCTACCTACCTATCTCTATCTATCTACCTACCTACCTATCTCTATCTATCTACCTACCTACCTACCTATCTGTATTTATCTATCTGCCTACCTACCTATCTCTATCTATCTATCTATCTACCTACCTACCTATCTGTATCTATCTATCTACCTACCTACCTATCTGTATCTATCAATCTACATACCTACCTATGTCTATCTATCTATCTACCTACCTACCTATCTCTATCTATCTACCTACCTACCTATCTCTATCTATCTATCTACCTACCTACCTACCTATCTGTATTTATCTACCTAACTACCTATCTCTATCTATCTACCTACCTACCTATCTCTATCTATCTACCTACCTACCTACCTATCTGTATCTATCAATCTACCTACCTACCTATGTCTATCTATCTATCTACTTACCTACCTATCTCTATCTATCTATCTACCTACCTACCTATCTGTATCTATCAATCTACCCACCTACCTATCTCTATCTATCTATCTACCTACCTACCTATCTCTATCTATCTACCTACCTATCTACCTATCTGTATCTATCTATCTATCTACCTACCTATCTGTATCTATCAATCTACCTACCTACCTATCTCTATCTATCTATCTACCTACCTACCTATCTGTCTCTATCAATCTACCTAATTATCTCTCTCTATCTATCTATCTAACTACCTACCTATCTGTATCTATCTATCTACCTACCTACCTATCTCTATCTATCTATCTACCTACCTACCTATCTCTATCTATCTATCTACCTACCTACCTATCTGTATCTATCTATCTATCTACCTATCTGTATCTATCAATCTACCTACCTACCTATGTCTATCTATCTATCTACCTACCTACCTATCTCTATCTATCTATCTATCTATCTATCTATCTATCTATCTATCTATCTATCTATCTATCTATCTATCTATCTATCTATCTATCTACCTACCTACCTATCTGTATCTATCTATCTACCTACCTACCTATCTGTATCTATCAATCTACCTACCTACCTATCTCTATCTATCTATCTACCTACCTACCTATCTCTATCTATCTATCTACCTACCTACCTATCTGTATCTATCAATCTACCTACCTACCTATCTCTATCTATCTACCTACCTACCTATCTGTATCTATCTACCTACCTACCTACCTATCTCTATCTATCTACCTACCTACCTACCTATCTCTATCTATCTATCTACCTACCTACCTATCTGTATCTATCAATCTACCTACCTACCTATGTCTATCTATCTACCTACCTACCTATCTCTATCTATCTATCTATCTACCTACCTACCTATCTGTATCTATCTATCTACCTACCTACCTATCTGTATCTATCAATCTACCTACCTACCTATCTCTATCTATCTATCTACCTACCTAGCTATCTCTATCTATCTACCTACCTACCTAGCTATCTCTATCTATCTATCTACCTACCTACCTATCTCTATCTATCTACCTACCTACCTACCTATCTGTATTTATCTATCTACCTACCTACCTATCTCTATCTATCTATCTACCTACCTACCTATCTGTATCTATCTATCTACCTACCTACCTATGTCTATCTATCTATCTATCTATCTATCTATCTATCTATCTATCTATCTATCTACCTACCTACCAATCTCTATCTATCTATCTACCTACCTACCTATCTGTATCTATCAATTTACCTACCTACCTATCTCTATCTATCTATCTACCTACCTACCTATCTGTATCTATCAATTTACCTACCTACCTATCTCTATCTCTCTATCTACCTACCTACCTATCTGTATCTATCTACCTACCTACCTACCTATCTCTATCTATCTACCTACCTATCTACCTACCTATCTCTATCTATCTACCTACCTACCTATCTCTATCTATCTACCTACCTACCTACCTATCTGTATCTATCAATCTACCTACCTACCTATCTCTATCTATCTATCTACCTACCTACCTATCTCTATCTACCTACCTACCTACCTATCTGTATTTATCTATCTACCTACCTTCCTGTCTGTATCTATCAATCTACCTACCTACCTATCTCTGTCTATCTATCTACCTACCTACCTATCTGTATCTATCGGTCTACCTACCTACCTATCTGTATTTATCTATCTACCTACGTACCTATCTGTATCTATCAATCTACCTACCTACCTATCTGTATCTATCTATCTACCTACCTAGCTATCTATATCTATCTATCTACCTACCTACCTATCTGTATCTATCAATCTACCTACCTACCTATCTCTATCTATCTATCTACCTACCTACCTATCTGTATTTATCTATCTACCTACCTACCTATCTGTATCTATCTATCTACCTACCTACCTACCTATCTGTATCTATCAATCTACCTACCTACCTATCTCTATCTATCTATCTACCTACCTATCTCTATCTATCTACCTACCTACCTACCTATCTGTATTTATCTATCTACCTACCTACCTATCTCTATCTATCTACCTACCTACCTACCTATCTGTATCTATCTCTCTATCTATCTGTCTATCTACCTAGCTACCTATCTGTATCTATCAATCTACCTACCTACCTATCTCTATCTATCTATCTATCTACCTACCTACCTATCTGTATCTATCTATCTACCTACCTACCTATCTGTATCTATCAATCTACCTACCTACCTATCTCTATCTATCTACCTACCTACCTATCTGTATCTATCTACCTACCTACCTAGCTATCTCTATCTATCTATCTACCTACCTACCTATCTCTATCTATCTACCTACCTACCTATCTGTATCTATCTACCTACCTACCTATCTCTATCTATCTATCTACCTACCTACCTATCTGTATCTATCAATCTACCTACCTACCTATGTCTATCTATCTATCTACCTACCTACCTATCTGTATCTATCTATCTACCTACCTACCTATCTGTATCTATCTATCTACCTACCTACCTATCTGTATCTATCAATCTACCTACTTACCTATCTCTATCTATCTATCTACCTAGCTACCTATCTCTATCTATCTTCCTACCTACCTACCTATCTGTATTTATCTATCTACCTACCTACCTATCTCTATCTATCTATCTACCTACTTACCTATCTGTATCTATCTATCTACCTACCTACCTATCTGTATCTATCTACCTACCTACCTATCTGTATCTATCAATCTACCTACCTACCTATCTCTATCTATCTACCTACCTACCTATCTCTATCTATCTACCTACCTATCTATCTCTATCTACCTACCTACCTATCTGTATCTATCTACCTACCTACCTATCTGTATCTATCAATCTACCTATCTACCTATCTCTATCTATCTATCTACCTACCTACCTATCTGTATCTATCTACCTACCTACCTAACTATCTCTTTCTATCTACCTACCTACCTAACTATCTCTACCTACCTACCTACCTATCTCTATCTATCTACCCACCTACCTACATATCAGTATCTATCTACCTACCTACCTATCTGTATCTATCTACCTAACTACCTATCTGTGTCTATCAATCTACCTACCTACCTATCTCTATCTATCTATCTACCTACCTACCTATCTCTATCAATCTACCTACCTACCTACCTATCTCTATCTATCTATCTACCTACCTACCTATCTCTATCTATCTACCTACCTACCTACCTATCTGTATTTATCTATCTACCTACCTACCTATCTCTATCTATCTATCTACCTACCTACCTATCTGTATCTATCTATCTACCTACCTACCTATCTGTATCTATCAATCTACATACCTACCTATGTCTATCTATCTATCTACCTACCTACCTATCTCTATCTATCTATCTACCTACCTACCTATCTCTATCTATCTATCTACCTACCTACCTACCTATCTGTATTTATCTACCTACCTACCTATCTCTATCTATCTACCTACCTACCTATCTCTATCTATCTACCTACCTACCTACCTATCTGTATCTATCAATCTACCTACCTACCTATGTCTATCTATCTATCTACTTACCTACCTATCTCTATCTATCTATCTACCTACCTACCTATCTGTATCTATCAATCTACCTACCTACCTATCTCTATCTATCTATCTACCTACCTACCTATCTCTATCTATCTACCTACCTATCTACCTATCTGTATCTATCTATCTACCTACCTACCTATCTGTATCTATCAATCTACCTACCTACCTATCTCTATCTATCTATCTACCTACCTACCTATCTGTCTCTATCAATCTACCTACCTATCTGTCTCTATCTATCTATCTATCTACCTACCTATCTGTATCTATCTATCTACCTACCTACCTATCTCTATCTATCTATCTACCTACCTACCTATCTCTATCTATCTATCTACCTACCTATCTGTATCAATCTATCTATCTACCTATCTGTATCTATCAATCTACCTACCTACCTATGTCTATCTATCTACCTACCTACCTATCTCTATCTATCTATCTATCTATCTACCTACCTACCTATCTCTATCTATCTATCTACCTACCTACCTATCTGTATCTATCAATTTACCTACCTACCTATCTCTATCTATCTATCTACCTACCTACCTATCTCTATCTATCTACCTACCTACCTATCTGTATCTATCAATCTACCTACCTACCTATCTCTATCTATCTACCTACCTACCTATCTGTATCTATCTACCTACCTACCTATCTCTATCTATCTACCTACCTACCTACCTATCTCTATCTATCTATCTACCTACCTACCTATCTGTATCTATCAATCTACCTCCCTACATATGTCTATCTATCTACCTACCTACCTATCTCTATCTATCTATCTACCTACCTACCTATCTGTATCTATCTATCTACCTACCTACCTATCTGTATCTATCAATCTACCTACCTACCTATCGCTATCTATCTATCTACCTACCTACCTATCTTTATCTATCTACCTACCTACCTAGCTATCTCTATCTATCTATCTACCTACCTACCTATCTCTATCTATCTGTCTACCTACCTACCTATCTGTATTTATCTATCTACCTACCTACCTATGTCTATCTATCTATCTACCTACCTACCTATCTGTATCTATCTATCTACCTACCTACCTATCTCTATCTATCTATCTACCTACCTACCTATCTCTATCTATCTATCTACCTACCTACCTATCTGTATCTATCAATCTACCTACCTACCTATCTCTATCTATCTATCTACCTACCTACCTATCTCTATCTATCTACCTACCTACTTACCTATCTGTATTTATCTATCTACCTACCTATCTCTATCTATCTATCTACCTACCTACCTATCTGTATCTATCTATTTACCTACCTACCTATCTGTATCTATCAATCTACCTACTTACCTATCTCTATCTATCTATCTACCTAGCTACCTATCTCTATCTATCTTCCTACCTACCTACCTATCTGTATTTATCTATCTACCTACCTACCTATCTCTATCTATCTATCTACCTACTTACCTATCTGTATCTATCTATCTACCTACCTACCTATCTGTATCTATCAATCTACCTACCTACCTATGTCTATCTATCTATCTACCTACCTACCTATCTCTATCTATCTACCTACCTACCTATCTGTATCTATCTATCTACCTACCTACCTATCTGTATCTATCTATCTACCTACCTACCTATCTGTATCTATCTATCTACCTACCTACCTATCTGTATCTATCAATCTACCTACTTACCTATCTCTATCTATCTATCTACCTAGCTACCTATCTCTATCTATCTTCCTACCTACCTACCTATCTGTATTTATCTATCTACCTACCTACCTATCTCTATCTATCTATCTACCTACTTACCTATCTGTATCTATCTATCTACCTACCTACCTATCTGTATCTATCAATCTACCTACCTACCTATGTCTATCTATCTATCTACCTACCTACCTATCTCTATCTATCTACCTACCTACCTATCTGTATCTATCAATCTACCTACCTACCTATCTCTATCTATCTATCTACCTACCTACCTATCTCTATCTATCTACCTACCTATCTATCTCTATCTACCTACCTACCTACCTATCTGTATCTATCAATCTACCTACCTACCTATCTCTATCTATCTATCTACCTACCTACCTATCTGTATCTATCTACCTACCTACCTATCTCTATCTATCTACCTACCTACCTACCTATCTGTATCTATCTATCTACCTACCTACCTATCTGTATCTATCAATCTACCTACCTACCTATGTCTATCTATCTACCTACCTACCTATCTCTATCTATCTATCTACCTACCTACCTATCTTTATTTATCTATCTACCTACCAATCTGTATTTATCTATCTACCTACCTACCTATCTGTATCTATCTATCTATCTACCTATCTGTATCTATCAATCTACCTACCTACCTATGTCTATCTATCAATCTACCTACCTACCTATCTCTATCTATCTATCTACCTACCTACCTATCTATCTATCTATCTACCTACCTACCTATCTGTATCTATCTACCTACCTACCTATCTCTATCTATCTATCTACCTACCTACCTATCTGTATCTATCAATCTACCTACCTACCTATGTCTATCTATCTATCTACCTACCTACCTATCTGTATCTATCTATCTACCTACCTACCTACCTATCTGTATCTATCTATCTACCTACCTACCTATCTGTATCTATCTATCTATCTACCTATCTGTATCTATCAATCTACCTACCTACCTATGTCTATCTATCAATCTACCTACCTACCTATCTCTATCTATCTATCTACCTACCTACCTATCTCTATCTATCTATCTACCTACCTACCTATCTCTATCTATCTATCTATCTACCTATCTGTATCTATCAATCTACCTACTGTAAGGACCCACCCCACTTTGCATCTTAAGAAGACAGAACTCTTGGAATAATTCTTCCAACAGGAATCCTTTATTAAGAGAAAATGGTTGCAGGCATGCTAGACAGGACTTGGGGTTCAAGCTCTCCCATTCAAGGTTTTAAGGGGTTCCCCAGTAGTCCCACCCAATCAACCCCCCTTCCAGTGATAGTTTCAAGTATCACAATTCCATCCCCTTTCTTCTTCCGTCTGGATGGAGACTTCAGATAACTACATGAAAGGCAATTACTCTTCTTTGATATGCTAACGCTTAGAGGCCACAATAAACACACATTCAGTCCTTTGAAGTGTGCTGAAGGAAGTGAGGGCCATAAAGCCCCTTTGCTCTCCCCCTTTTCTCCCTCTTATGGCAGAATCCAGAGAAGGCAGAATTGGGAGTTTCTATGTTTGATAATTAAAGATGAAATATAATTGGATTCTGACATCCGGCCCCTCTTAACAATAAGAGAGATCCACCTGAAAGAAAACACAAGTAAAAAAATTTAGTTAGGCTTGTTAGGATACTCTGTGTGAAACTTCTTCAATAGCTTCGGGGCTCTGACGTGACGTTTATGGACCCACTCATTTTGTGAGGCAGGGAGGTGTTTCCAGGCAACTAGGTACTGAGTTGTTCCACGATATCTCCTAGAGTCAAGGATCTCTTTTATTTCGAAGTGTTGTTCCCCCTCCACCATGATTGGAGGTGGTGGGGGGGGATTTTTGGCCGTAGAGGTGACTGATGCTCTCTTTTCAGCAAGCTGCAATGAAAAATTGGGTGTATTTGCCTGAGGTTTTTGGGTAATTCTAATTCTACTGTTACTGGATTTATGATCCTTTTAATTGGAAAAGGTCCTATATATTTTGGTCCAAGTTTTTTACAGGGCTGTAGGGACTTTAGGTATTTTGTAGATAAGTACACCATTTCTCCTATAATGAATGGTGTAGGCTCAACCCTTTTTTTATCGGCTTGTGCTTTGTATGCCCGCCTAGCTTCATCTAGTGATTTTCTGACTATTGGCCAGGTGTTTTGTAGGTTTTCCATCCATTCTTTCAGTGAAGGGATCGTTGGTTCTTTTGGGGTTAACTCTGGCATAGGGTTGAAACTTTGGCCGTTGGCTATTTGAAAAGGAGTGTAGCCTGTGCTGGAGTGGACTGCATTATTGTAGGCAACTTCTGCAAAAGGAAGTAAGTCCGTCCAATCACTCTGTTGGAAATTTAAAAAACATCTCAAATATTGCTCAAGTACCGACTGGCAGCGTTCCGCTTGTCCATCTCCTTGAGGGTGGTGGCTAGATGTCAATCCCTGAGTGGTCCCTAAGAGGGATAAAAATTCCTTCCAAAATGCAGACGTAAATTGCACTCCCCTATCAGAGATGATGCGTTGGGGTGCCCCGTGCAATCTGTAAATGTGCTGGATGAAAAGTTTTGCTAAGGCCTTTGCAGTGGGAATTTTTTGGCAAGGGATAAAGTGCACCTGTTTGGAAAATAGGTCCGTGACTGTCCAGATAACAGTATTCCCATTGCTTTCAGGCAATTCCACTATAAAATCCATGGCTATTTCCCTCCAGGGGGCTGAGGGACTTGCCACTGGTTGTAACAGCCCTGGCGATTTCCCTTGCAACCTCTTTGCTGATGCACAGGTTGGGCAGCTGGCAACATAACTTTCTATGTCCTTTTTTATTGATGGCCACCAAAATTGCCGTTTAATTAAGTGTAAAGTTTTTACAAATCCAAAATGCCCTGCTGATTTTGTGTCATGGCAAAGTTGCATGAAAGTTAGTCTTTGAGTTGTTGGTATATATAACTTTTCCCCTACCCAAGGCAATCCGTCTCTCATTGTGCACACATGTTTGTTTTTCTGGAACCAATCATCTGTTTCCAAACTTTTTCTGAATTCAATCCCAGTTTGGCTGTCCAGTTGTGGTTTTATTTTGGCTTGGGTTCTTGTGGTTACTGGCGCTGCCAGTTGTGACTCTGCCATTATTGGTCTAGAGTATGTGGTTCGTGCGCTGTTATATTGGGGCATGCGAGATAGTGCATCTGCCAGGAAGTTCTTTCTTCCTGGTAAATGTTTGAGCTTAAATTGGAATTGGTGAAAATGCTGGGACCAGCGGGCTTGTTTGGGATTGAGTTTCCTGGAAGTTTTCAGGGCTTCTAAATTTTTGTGATCAGTCCATACCTGGAAGGGGATTTTGTTGCCTTCCAGGAACTGTCGCCACGTGAGTAATGCCCAACGTATCCCATAAGCCTCCTTCTCCCATACGGGCCAGCGCTGTTCTGTTTCCGTGAGTTTCTTGGATGTATATGCACAGGGTTGCAATACTGCATCATCATTTTCTTGTAATAGCACAGCCCCCACTGCCACATCACTTGCATCTGCCTGTATTATGAAGGGTTTGTCCATGTCTGGGTGCCTTAGTACTGGTTCGGCAGAAAAAAGTCTCTTTAGTCTCTCAAACGCTGCTTGGCACTCCATTGTCCATGTTAGTGGCTGGCTAGGTTTTACTGAGGGTGTTCCCTTCGTTTTTAGTAAGTTAGTGAGGGGCAAGGCTATCTGTGCAAATGAGGGGATGAATTGGCGGTAAAAATTTGCAAAGCCCAGGAAACTTTGTAGTTGCTTTCTTGTGCGGGGTGGTGCCCATTCTAATACTGCTCTGACCTTCTCTGGGTCCATTTCAATGCCCTGTGGGGATATGCGATAGCCTAGGTAGTCTATCCTTTCCTGGTGGAATTCGCATTTTGAGAGTTTGGCATATAGGTGAGCGGCTCGCAGCTTCTTTAAAACCGCTCTGACAAGTTTGACGTGTTCTTCTTTTGTTTCGGTAAAGATAAGAATGTCGTCCAAGTAAACAAGGACCCCCTTAAACAGGTGCTCCCTTAGAACGTCATTGATTAATTGCATAAAGACTGCAGGGCCCCCTTGTAATCCAAATGGCAAGACTTTGAATTGATAGCACCCCATGGGGCAGTTAAATGCAGTCTTCCATTCGTCCCCTTCCTTGATTCTTACTCGATAGTAAGCTTCCCTTAAGTCTAGTTTAGAAAAATTTTTCCCTTTCGATAGGTGTGACAGCATGTCTTTCATGAGGGGCAGCGGGTATAGGTTGCTTTCACTGATTGTATTCAGGGCCCTATAATCCACGCATAAACGTAAAGAGCCATCCTTCTTCTCTCTAAAAAGGACCGGGGCAGCCACTTTAGGCTTGGCTGGCTCAATGAAACCTCTCTCCAGGTTTTTTTTTATAAATCTTTCCATTTCCTCCTTCTCCTTTGGGCTCATGGAGTATAATCTGGGCTTCGGGAGTTTTGCCCCAGGCTTGAATTCAATGGTACAGTCTGTGGGTCGGTGGGGGGGAAGCTCATTCGCCCTCTCCTCACTGAAGACTTCAGCAAGGTCCCTATATTCCTCTGGTATTTCTGTTAATCTTTTTTCCTCTCCTATGGATGCTTTTTCTATTCTTGATTCTGGTAGCCTCCCTTGGGGTTTTAAGTCCATAGGGTCCCCCTTCGGGAATTTGATTTCTGTCGTCCTCCAATTTACCCAGGGGTTCCATTTTTTCAACCATTCCATCCCTAGAATCATTGGGCATTCCATACCTGGGGTCACCACAAACGTTAAGTCCTCTTCATGGTTGCCCAGGGAGAGATGTATTGGCAAAGTGGCTAGGGTAGCTGGCACCCCCCCTGCTATGGATCCATCTAGCTGGCCAAATGAGATTGGTTGTTCCAGTCTCCTGGATGGGATGCCCAGATTCCCCACTAGTGTTGGGCTAATGAGGCAGCGGGTACAGCCAGAGTCTATTAAGGCTTTCACCTTCACAGCTTCGGGCATGGGGGGGATTAATATAGTCACTGTTTTGAAGATGGGTGTGATGCATCCACTTACCAGGGGTTCGCCCTCCGAGCTGTCATCTGAGGCATCCACCGGCCCTGTGGTGTAGGCTGGAGTCCTTTCCCCTTGGTGAGCAGAGGTGGGGGTTTCTGCAATTTCCATCATTCTCATGGCCGTTTCTTTTGGCTTAGCTGAATACTTTCCGGGTTTGTTGATTGGGGATCTGTCTGGGTTGTGCTGGGGGGCCTTTGAGCGGCATTCTACAGCTCGATGCCCTTCTCTTCCGCACTTGAAACATCTCATTTGCTTCTTGGCTGTATCCGATGATTTCACCGGTTGGTGTGTCAGCTCAGGCGGGGGGCGGCTCCATTGTTTTCCTCGGCGGTGCCTCTTCAATATGTCGATCTCTGCTTCCTCTGCCAAGACGTACCATTCCTCAAGTCGATGTGGGTCCCCTCGGGGCAGGCAAGCATCATATAGATCATAGTTTAGTCCGTCTTTGAAATGGCCAAGGAGGATGTCTTCTGGCCAATTCAGTTTGCTGGCAATGGCCCGGAATTCTTGTGTATACTCAGCCACTGGGCGTTTGCCCTGCCTCATTGTTGTTATTCTTTCACGGGCTTTGCGATCAGCCAGGGGGTCTTCAAATCGTCTTCTCAAAGAGGACATGAAACGGTTGAAGTTACTGAGTTCTGGGGCATTGGAGTCATGCAAGTTCACTACCCAATCCGCAGCTGGTCCATCCAGGGCAGATTGCACGATCCGGATGTGGGCTTTGTCGCTGGGAATATCCTGCCCATATTCCTCCATGTAGCTGAGGACTTGGGTTAGGAAAAACCCCAAGCGTGTTGGCTCCCCTTTGAATTTCACTTCCAACGGTGGACGTCTTGGAATGGATCGGTGCCTCTGTTGTGGGTGGTAGTGCCTTCCGTCCAGATTGCCATCTGTGGTCCGGTAGGGGGTGGGAGCTCCTGGATCAGTAGATGTCCCTGGGGTTGCAGGTTCCACGTCCCCCTCGGTGTCTCTCCCTTTGCGGCTCCAGGAACTGGGGCAGCCGTAGGGTTCAGTATTCTCCTCTCCTAGGGAGCTGAGAGTTCTCTTCATCAGGTCAATAGCTTTCTCTAGGATCCAGTCTGAGTACGGTGCCCAGCTTCCTCCCTCTTCACTTGCGTGCAGGGATTTCTCCATCTCCTGCTTCCATTCTGGTTGCTTGGTCCCCCGTCTCAGGGTCACCTTTCTTGATTCCTTTCCCCACTCACTTTTCTTTCCAACGCCCATCGACCAGCGAGGCTTGTGGTCCTGTGTCTCCACCACTTCTTCTTCTGAGAAATCTGGCCTCTCGGATCCCAACATCTGGCAAGGTTCCAACTGGGTCAGCGGCTCTCTTTCCAGGGAGTTTTCCCCCTCTCTTGCTCCATTGTCTGACATGGTAAATTTTTGCAAAATCCCCCGGCAAGGGTCTTCCTTCCAGGTGGATTAATTTTGCAAGTCCTGTCTAATGTAAGGACCCACCCCACTTTGCATCTTAAGAAGACAGAACTCTTGGAATAATTCTTCCAACAGGAATCCTTTATTAAGAGAAAATGGTTGCAGGCATGCTAGACAGGACTTGGGGTTCAAGCTCTCCCATTCAAGGTTTTAAGGGGTTCCCCAGTAGTCCCACCCAATCAACCCCCCTTCCAGTGATAGTTTCAAGTATCACAATTCCATCCCCTTTCTTCTTCCGTCTGGATGGAGACTTCAGATAACTACATGAAAGGCAATTACTCTTCTTTGATATGCTAACGCTTAGAGGCCACAATAAACACACATTCAGTCCTTTGAAGTGTGCTGAAGGAAGTGAGGGCCATAAAGCCCCTTTGCTCTCCCCCTTTTCTCCCTCTTATGGCAGAATCCAGAGAAGGCAGAATTGGGAGTTTCTATGTTTGATAATTAAAGATGAAATATAATTGGATTCTGACACCTACCTACCTATCTCTATCTATCTATCTACCTACCTACCTATCTCTATCTATCTACCTACCTACCTACCTATCTGTATTTATCTATCTACCTACCTACCTATCTCTATCTATCTATCTATCTATCTACCTACCTACCTATCTGTATCTATCTATCTACCTACCTACCTATCTGTATCTATCTATCTACCTACCTACCTATGTCTATCTATCTATCTATCTACCTACCTACCTATCTCTATCTATCTATCTACCTACCTACCTATCTGTATCTATCAATTTACCTACCTACCTATCTCTATCTATCTATCTACCTACCGACCTATCTGTATCTCTCAATCTACCTACCTACCTATCTCTATCTATCTATCTACCTATCTACCTATCTCTATCTATCTACCTACCTATCTACCTATCTGTATCTATCTATCTACCTACCTACCTATCTGTATCTATCAATCTACCTACCTACCTATCTCTATCTATCTATCTACCTACCTACATATCTGTCTCTATCAATCTACCTACCTATCTGTCTCTATCTATCTATCTATCTATCTATCTAACTACCTACCTATCTGTATCTATCTATCTACCTACCTACCTATCTCTATCTATCTATCTACCTACCTACCTATCTGTATCTATCTATCTATCTACCTACCTACCTATCTGTATCTATCTATCTATCTACCTATCTGTATCTATCAATCTACCTACCTACCTATGTCTATCTATCTATCTACCTACCTACCTATCTCTATCTATCTATCTATCTACCTACCTACCTATCTGTATCTATCTATCTATCTACCTACCTACCTATCTGTATCTATCAATCTACCTACCTACCTATCTCTATCTATCTATCTACCTACCTACCTATCTCTATCTATCTACCTACCTACCTATCTGTATCTATCTATCTACCTACCTACCTATCTCTATCTACCTACCTACCTACCTACCTATCTCTATCTATCTATCTACCTACCTACCTATCTGTATCTATCAATCTATCTACCTACCTATCTCTATCTATCTATCTACCTACCTACCTATCTCTATCTATCTACCTACCTACCTACCTATCTGTATTTATCTATCTACCTAACTACCTATCTCTATCTATCTATCTACCTACCTACCTATCTGTATCTATCTATCTATCTACCTTTCTGTATCTATCAATCTACCTACCTACCTATGTCTATCTATCAATCTACCTACCTACCTATCTCTATCTATCTATCTACCTACCTACCTATCTTTATTTATCTATCTACCTACCAATCTGTATTTATCTATCTACCTACCTACCTATCTGTATCTATCTATCTATCTACCTATCTGTATCTATCAATCTACCTACCTACCTATGTCTATCTATCAATCTACCTACCTAAATATCTCTATCTATCTATCTACCTACCTACCTATCTCTATCTATCTATCTACCTACCTACCTATCTGTATCTATCTACCTACCTACCTATCTCTATCTATCTATCTACCTACCTACCTATCTCTATCTATCTATCTACCTACCTACCTATCTGTATCTATCAATCTACCTACCTACCTATCTCTATCTATCTATCTACCTACCTACCTATCTCTATCTATCTACCTACCTACCTACCTATCTGTATTTATCTATCTACCTACCTATCTCTATCTATCTATCTACCTACCTACCTATCTGTATCTATCTATCTACCTACCTACCTATCAGTATCTATCTATCTACCTACCTACCTATGTCTATCTATCTATCTATCTACCTACCTATCTCTATCTATCTATCTACCTACCTACCTATCTCTATCTATCTACCTACCTACCTACCTATCTGTATTTATCTATCTACCTAACTACCTATCTCTATCTATCTATCTACCTACCTACCTATCTGTATTTATCTATCTATCTACCTATCTGTATCTATCAATCTACCTACCTACCTATGTATATCTATCAATCTACCTACCTACCTATCTCTATCTATCTATCTACCTACCTACCTATCTTTATTTATCTATCTACCTACCAATCTGTATTTATCTATCTACCTACCTACATATCTGTATCTATCTATCTATCTACCTATCTGTATCTATCAATCTACCTACCTACCTATGTCTATCTATCAATCTACCTACCTACCTATCTCTATCTATCTATCTACCTACCTACCTATCTCTATCTATCTATCTACCTACCTACCTATCTGTATCTATCTACCTACCTACCTATCTCTATCTATCTATCTACCTACCTACCTATCTGTATCTATCAATCTACATACCTACCTATGTCTATCTATCTATCTACCTACCTACCTATCTGTATCTATCTATCTACCTACCTACCTATCTGTATCTATCTATCTATCTACCTATCTGTATCTATCAATCTACCTACCTACCTATGTCTATCTATCAATCTACCTACCTACCTATCTCTATCTATCTATCTACCTACCTACCTATCTCTATCTATCTATCTACCTACCTACCTATCTCTATCTATCTATCTATCTATCTACCTATCTGTATCTATCAATCTACCTACCTACCTATCTCTATCTATCTATCTACCTACCTACCTATCTCTATCTATCTACCTATCTACCTACCTATCTGTATTTATCTATCTACCTACCTACCTATCTGTATCTATCTATCTACCTACCTACCTATCTGTATCTATCTATCTACCTACCTACCTATGTCTATCTATCTATCTATCTACCTACCTACCTATCTCTATCTATCTATCTACCTACCTACCTATCTGTATCTATCAATTTACCTACCTACCTATCTCTATCTATCTACCTACCTACCTATTTGTATCTATCAATCTACCTACCTACCTATCTCTATCTATCTATCTACCTAACTACCTATCTCTATCTATCTACCTACCTATCTACCTATCTGTATCTATCTATCTACCTACCTACCTATCTGTATCTATCAATCTACCTACCTACCTACCTATCTCTATCTATCTATCTACCTACCTACATATCTGTCTCTATCAATCTACCTACCTATCTGTCTCTATCTATCTATCTATCTAACTACCTACCTATCTGTATCTATCTATCTACCTACCTACCTATCTCTATCTATCTATCTACCTACCTACCTATCTGTATCTATCTATCTATCTACCTACCTACCTATCTGTATCTATCTATCTATCTACCTATCTGTATCTATCAATCTACCTACCTACCTATGTCTATCTATCTATCTACCTACCTACCTATCTCTATCTATCTATCTATCTACCTACCTACCTATCTGTATCTATCTATCTACCTACCTACCTATCTGTATCTATCAATCTACCTACCTACCTATCTCTATCTATCTATCTATCTACCTACCTACCTATCTCTATCTATCTACCTACCTACCTATCTGTATCTATCTATCTACCTACCTACCTATCTCTATCTATCTACCTACCTACCTACCTATCTCTATCTATCTATCTACCTACCTACCTATCTGTATCTATCTATCTATCTACCTTTCTGTATCTATCAATCTACCTACCTACCTATGTCTATCTATCAATCTACCTACCTACCTATCTCTATCTATCTATCTACCTACCTACCTATCTTTATTTATCTATCTACCTACCTACCTATGTCTATCTATCTATCTACCTACCTACCTATCTGTATCTATCTATCTACCTACCTACCTATCTCTATCTATCTATCTACCTACCTACCTATCTCTATCTATCTATCTACCTACCTACCTATCTGTATCTATCAATCTACCTACCTACCTATCTCTATCTATCTATCTACCTACCTATCTATCTCTATCTATCTACCTACCTACCTACCTATCTGTATTTATCTATCTACCTACCTATCTCTATCTATCTATCTACCTACCTACCTATCTGTATCTATCTATCTACCTACCTACCTATCTGTATCTATCAATCTACCTACCTACCTATCTCTATCTATCTATCTACCTACCTACATATCTGTCTCTATCAATCTACCTACCTATCTGTCTCTATCTATCTATCTATCTAACTACCTACCTATCTGTATCTATCTATCTACCTACCTACCTATCTCTATCTATCTATCTATCTACCTACCTACCTATCTGTATCTATCTATCTATCTACCTACCTACCTATCTGTATCTATCTATCTATCTACCTATCTGTATCTATCAATCTACCTACCTACCTATGTCTATCTATCTATCTACCTACCTACCTATCTCTATCTATCTATCTATCTACCTACCTACCTATCTGTATCTATCTATCTATCTACCTACCTACCTATCTGTATCTATCAATCTACCTACCTACCTATCTCTATCTATCTATCTACCTACCTACCTATCTCTATCTATCTACCTACCTACCTATCTGTATCTATCTATCTACCTACCTACCTATCTCTATCTACCTACCTACCTACCTACCTATCTCTATCTATCTATCTACCTACCTACCTATCTGTATCTATCAATCTATCTACCTACCTATCTCTATCTATCTATCTACCTACCTACCTATCTCTATCTATCTACCTACCTACCTACCTATCTGTATTTATCTATCTACCTAACTACCTATCTCTATCTATCTATCTACCTACCTACCTATCTGTATCTATCTATCTATCTACCTTTCTGTATCTATCAATCTACCTACCTACCTATGTCTATCTATCAATCTACCTACCTACCTATCTCTATCTATCTATCTACCTACCTACCTATCTTTATTTATCTATCTACCTACCAATCTGTATTTATCTATCTACCTACCTACCTATCTGTATCTATCTATCTATCTACCTATCTGTATCTATCAATCTACCTACCTACCTATGTCTATCTATCAATCTACCTACCTACCTATCTCTATCTATCTATCTACCTACCTACCTATCTCTATCTATCTATCTACCTACCTACCTATCTGTATCTATCTACCTACCTACCTATCTCTATCTATCTATCTACCTACCTACCTATCTCTATCTATCTATCTACCTACCTACCTATCTGTATCTATCAATCTACCTACCTACCTATCTCTATCTATCTATCTACCTACCTACCTATCTCTATCTATCTACCTACCTACCTACCTATCTGTATTTATCTATCTACCTACCTATCTCTATCTATCTATCTACCTACCTACCTATCTGTATCTATCTATCTACCTACCTACCTATCAGTATCTATCTATCTACCTACCTACCTATGTCTATCTATCTATCTATCTACCTACCTATCTCTATCTATCTATCTACCTACTTACCTATCTCTATCTATCTACCTACCTACCTATCTGTATTTATCTATCTACCTAACTACCTATCTCTATCTATCTATCTACCTACCTACCTATCTGTATCTATCTATCTATCTACCTATCTGTATCTATCAATCTACCTACCTACCTATGTATATCTATCAATCTACCTACCTACCTATCTCTATCTATCTATCTACCTACCTACCTATCTTTATTTATCTATCTACCTACCAATCTGTATTTATCTATCTACCTACCTACATATCTGTATCTATCTATCTATCTACCTATCTGTATCTATCAATCTACCTACCTACCTATGTCTATCTATCAATCTACCTACCTACCTATCTCTATCTATCTATCTACCTACCTACCTATCTCTATCTATCTATCTACCTACCTACCTATCTGTATCTATCTACCTACCTACCTATCTCTATCTATCTATCTACCTACCTACCTATCTGTATCTATCAATCTACATACCTACCTATGTCTATCTATCTATCTACCTACCTACCTATCTGTATCTATCTATCTACCTACCTACCTATCTGTATCTATCTATCTACCTACCTACCTATCTGTATCTATCTATCTATCTACCTATCTGTATCTATCAATCTACCTACCTACCTATGTCTATCTATCAATCTACCTACCTACCTATCTCTATCTATCTATCTACCTACCTACCTATCTCTATCTATCTATCTACCTACCTACCTATCTCTATCTATCTATCTACCTATCTACCTATCTGTATCTATCAATCTACCTACCTACCTATCTCTATCTATCTATCTACCTACCTACCTATCTCTATCTATCTACCTATCTACCTACCTATCTGTATTTATCTATCTACCTACCTACCTATCTGTATCTATCTATCTACCTACCTACCTATCTGTATCTATCTATCTACCTACCTACCTATGTCTATCTATCTATCTATCTACCTACCTACCTATCTCTATCTATCTATCTACCTACCTACCTATCTGTATCTATCAATTTACCTACCTACCTATCTCTATCTATCTACCTACCTACCTATTTGTATCTATCAATCTACCTACCTACCTATCTCTATCTATCTATCTACCTACCTACCTATCTCTATCTATCTACCTACCTATCTACCTATCTGTATCTATCTATCTACCTACCTACCTATCTGTATCTATCAATCTACCTACCTACCTACCTATCTCTATCTATCTATCTACCTACCTACATATCTGTCTCTATCAATCTACCTACCTATCTGTCTCTATCTATCTATCTATCTAACTACCTACCTATCTGTATCTATCTATCTACCTACCTACCTATCTCTATCTATCTATCTACCTACCTACCTATCTGTATCTATCTATCTATCTACCTACCTACCTATCTGTATCTATCTATCTATCTACCTATCTGTATCTATCAATCTACCTACCTACCTATGTCTATCTATCTATCTACCTACCTACCTATCTCTATCTATCTATCTATCTACCTACCTACCTATCTGTATCTATCTATCTACCTACCTACCTATCTGTATCTATCAATCTACCTACCTACCTATCTCTATCTATCTATCTACCTACCTACCTATCTCTATCTATCTACCTACCTACCTATCTGTATCTATCTATCTACCTACCTACCTATCTCTATCTATCTACCTACCTACCTACCTATCTCTATCTATCTATCTACCTACCTACCTATCTGTATCTATCTATCTATCTACCTTTCTGTATCTATCAATCTACCTACCTACCTATGTCTATCTATCAATCTACCTACCTACCTATCTCTATCTATCTATCTACCTACCTACCTATCTTTATTTATCTATCTACCTACCTACCTATGTCTATCTATCTATCTACCTACCTACCTATCTGTATCTATCTATCTACCTACCTACCTATCTCTATCTATCTATCTACCTACCTACCTATCTCTATCTATCTATCTACCTACCTACCTATCTGTATCTATCAATCTACCTACCTACCTATCTCTATCTATCTATCTACCTACCTATCTATCTCTATCTATCTACCTACCTACCTACCTATCTGTATTTATCTATCTACCTACCTATCTCTATCTATCTATCTATCTACCTACCTACCTATCTGTATCTATCTATCTACCTACCTACCTATCAGTATCTATCTATCTACCTACCTACCTATGTCTATCTATCTATCTATCTACCTACCTATCTCTATCTATCTATCTACCTACCTACCTATCTCTATCTATCTACCTACCTACCTACCTATCTGTATTTATCTATCTACCTAACTACCTATCTCTATCTATCTATCTACCTACCTACCTATCTGTATCTATCTATCTATCTACCTATCTGTATCTATCAATCTACCTACCTACCTATGTATATCTATCAATCTACCTACCTACCTATCTCTATCTATCTATCTACCTACCTACCTATCTTTATTTATCTATCTACCTACCAATCTGTATTTATCTATCTACCTACCTACCTATCTGTATCTATCTATCTATCTACCTATCTGTATCTATCAATCTACCTACCTACCTATGTCTATCTATCAATCTACCTACCTACCTATCTCTATCTATCTATCTACCTACCTACCTATCTCTATCTATCTATCTACTTACCTACCTATCTGTATCTATCTACCTACCTACCTATCTCTATCTATCTATCTACCTACCTACCTATCTGTATCTATCAATCTACATACCTACCTATGTCTATCTATCTATCTACCTACCTACCTATCTGTATCTATCTATCTACCTACCTATCTGTATCTATCTATCTACCTACCTACCTATCTGTATCTATCTATCTATCTACCTATCTGTATCTATCAATCTACCTACCTACCTATGTCTATCTATCAATCTACCTACCTACCTATCTCTATCTATCTATCTACCTACCTACCTATCTCTATCTATCTATCTACCTACCTACCTATCTCTATCTATCTATCTATCTATCTATCTATCTATCTATCTATCTATCTATCTATCTATCTATCTATCTATCTATCTATCTATCTATCTATCTACCTATCTGTATCTATCAATCTACCTACCTACCTATCTCTATCTATCTATCTACCTACCTACCTATCTCTATCTATCTATCTATCTATCTACCTACCTATCTGTATTTATCTATCTACCTACCTACCTATCTGTATCTATCTATCTACCTACCTACCTATCTGTATCTATCTATCTACCTACCTACCTATGTCTATCTATCTATCTATCTACCTACCTACCTATCTCTATCTATCTATCTACCTACCTACCTATCTGTATCTATCAATTTACCTACCTACCTATCTCTATCTATCTATCTACCTACCTACCTATTTGTATCTATCAATCTACCTACCTACCTATCTCTATCTATCTATCTATCTACCTACCTACCTATCTCTATCTATCTACCTACCTATCTACCTATCTGTATCTATCTATCTACCTACCTACCTATCTGTATCTATCAATCTACCTACCTACCTACCTATCTCTATCTATCTATCTACCTACCTACATATCTGTCTCTATCAATCTACCTACCTATCTGTCTCTATCTATCTATCTAACTACCTACCTATCTGTATCTATCTATCTACCTACCTACCTATCTCTATCTATCTATCTACCTACCTACCTATCTGTATCTATCTATCTATCTACCTACCTACCTATCTGTATCTAACTATCTATCTACCTATCTGTATCTATCAATCTACCTACCTACCTATGTCTATCTATCTATCTACCTACCTACCTATCTCTATCTATCTATCTATCTACCTACCTACCTATCTGTATCTATCTATCTACCTACCTACCTATCTGTATCTATCAATCTACCTACCTACCTATCTCTATCTATCTATCTACCTACCTACCTATCTCTATCTATCTACCTACCTACCTATCTGTATCTATCTATCTACCTACCTACCTATCTCTATCTATCTACCTACCTACCTACCTATCTCTATCTATCTATCTATCTACCTACCTACCTATCTGTATCTATCTATCTATCTACCTTTCTGTATCTATCAATCTACCTACCTACCTATGTCTATCTATCAATCTACCTACCTACCTATCTCTATCTATCTATCTACCTACCTACCTATCTTTATTTATCTATCTACCTACCAATCTGTATTTATCTATCTACCTACCTACCTATCTGTATCTATCTATCTACCTATCTGTATCTATCAATCTACCTACCTACCTATGTCTATCTATCAATCTACCTACCTACCTATCTCTATCTATCTATCTACCTACCTACCTATCTCTATCTATCTATCTACCTACCTACCTATCTGTATCTATCTACCTACCTACCTATCTCTATCTATCTATCTACCTACCTACCTATCTGTATCTATCAATCTACCTACCTACCTATGTCTATCTATCTATCTACCTACCTACCTATCTGTATCTATCTATCTACCTACCTACCTATCTCTATCTATCTATCTACCTACCTACCTATCTCTATCTATCTATCTACCTACCTACCTATCTGTATCTATCAATCTACCTACCTACCTATCTCTATCTATCTATCTACCTACCTACCTATCTCTATCTATCTACCTACCTACCTACCTATCTGTATTTATCTATCTACCTACCTATCTCTATCTATCTATCTACCTACCTACCTATCTGTATCTATCTATCTACCTACCTACCTATCAGTATCTATCTATCTACCTACCTACCTATGTCTATCTATCTATCTATCTACCTACCTATCTCTATCTATCTATCTACCTACCTACCTATCTCTATCTATCTACCTACCTACCTACCTATCTGTATTTATCTATCTACCTAACTACCTATCTCTATCTATCTATCTACCTACCTACCTATCTGTATCTATCTATCTATCTACCTATCTGTATCTATCAATCTACCTACCTACCTATGTATATCTATCAATCTACCTACCTACCTATCTCTATCTATCTATCTACCTACCTACCTATCTTTATTTATCTATCTACCTACCAATCTGTATTTATCTATCTACCTACCTACCTATCTGTATCTATCTATCTATCTACCTATCTGTATCTATCAATCTACCTACCTACCTATGTCTATCTATCAATCTACCTACCTACCTATCTCTATCTATCTATCTACCTACCTACCTATCTCTATCTATCTATCTATCTATCTATCTACCTACCTACCTATCTGTATCTATCTACCTACCTACCTATCTCTATCTATCTATCTACCTACCTACCTATCTGTATCTATCAATCTACATACCTACCTATGTCTATCTATCTATCTACCTACCTACCTATCTGTATCTATCTATCTACCTACCTACCTATCTCTATCTATCTATCTACCTACCTACCTATCTGTATCTATCTATCTATCTACCTATCTGTATCTATCAATCTACCTACCTACCTATGTCTATCTATCAATCTACCTACCTACCTATCTCTATCTATCTATCTACCTACCTACCTATCTGTATCTATCTACCTACCTACCTATCTCTATCTATCTATCTATCTATCTACCTATCTGTATCTATCAATCTACCTACCTACCTATCTCTACCTATCTATCTACCTACCTACCTATCTCTATCTATCTACCTATCTACCTACCTATCTGTATTTATCTATCTACCTACCTACCTATCTGTATCTATCTATCTACCTACCTACCTATCTGTATCTATCTATCTACCTACCTACCTATGTCTATCTATCTATCTATCTATCTACCTACCTACCTATCTCTATCTATCTATCTACCTACCTACCTATCTGTATCTATCAATTTACCTACCTACCTATCTCTATCTATCTATCTACCTACCTACCTATTTGTATCTATCAATCTACCTACCTACCTATCTCTATCTATCTATCTACCTACCTACCTATCTCTATCTATCTACCTACCTATCTACCTATCTGTATCTATCTATCTACCTACCTACCTATCTGTATCTATCAATCTACCTACCTACCTACCTATCTCTATCTATCTATCTACCTACCTACATATCTGTCTCTATCAATCTACCTACCTATCTGTCTCTATCTATCTATCTAACTACCTACCTATCTGTATCTATCTATCTACCTACCTACCTATCTCTATCTATCTATCTACCTACCTACCTATCTGTATCTATCTATCTATCTACCTACCTACCTATCTGTATCTAACTATCTATCTACCTATCTGTATCTATCAATCTACCTACCTACCTATGTCTATCTATCTATCTACCTACCTACCTATCTCTATCTATCTATCTATCTACCTACCTACCTACCTATCTGTATCTATCTATCTACCTACCTACCTATCTGTATCTATCAATCTACCTACCTACCTATCTCTATCTATCTATCTACCTATCTGTATCTATCAATCTACCTACCTACCTATGTCTATCTATCAATCTACCTACCTACCTATCTCTATCTATCTATCTACCTACCTACCTATCTCTATCTATCTATCTACCTACCTACCTATCTCTATCTATCTATCTATCTATCTACCTATCTGTATCTATCAATCTACCTACCTACCTATCTCTACCTATCTATCTACCTACCTACCTATCTCTATCTATCTACCTATCTACCTACCTATCTGTATTTATCTATCTACCTACCTACCTATCTGTATCTATCTATCTACCTACCTACCTATCTGTATCTATCTATCTACCTACCTACCTATGTCTATCTATCTATCTATCTATCTACCTACCTACCTATCTCTATCTATCTATCTACCTATCTACCTATCTGTATCTATCTATCTATCTACCTTTCTGTATCTATCAATCTACCTACCTACCTATGTCTATCTATCAATCTACCTACCTACCTATCTCTATCTATCTATCTACCTACCTACCTATCTTTATTTATCTATCTACCTACCAATCTGTATTTATCTATCTACCTACCTACCTATCTGTATCTATCTATCTATCTACCTATCTGTATCTATCAATCTACCTACCTACCTATGTCTATCTATCAATCTACCTACCTACCTATCTCTATCTATCTATCTACCTACCTACCTATCTCTATCTATCTACCTACCTACCTACCTATCTGTATTTATCTATCTACCTACCTATCTCTATCTATCTATCTATCTACCTACCTACCTATCTGTATCTATCTATCTACCTACCTACCTATCAGTATCTATCTATCTACCTACCTACCTATGTCTATCTATCTATCTATCTACCTACCTATCTCTATCTATCTATCTACCTACCTACCTATCTCTATCTATCTACCTACCTACCTACCTATCTGTATTTATCTATCTACCTAACTACCTATCTCTATCTATCTATCTACCTACCTACCTATCTGTATCTATCTATCTATCTACCTATCTGTATCTATCAATCTACCTACCTACCTATGTATATCTATCAATCTACCTACCTACCTATCTCTATCTATCTATCTACCTACCTACCTATCTTTATTTATCTATCTACCTACCAATCTGTATTTATCTATCTACCTACCTACCTATCTGTAGCTATCTATCTATCTACCTCTGTATCTATCAATCTACCTACCTACCTATGTCTATCTATCAATCTACCTACCTACCTATCTCTATCTATCTATCTACCTACCTACCTATCTCTATCTATCTCTATCTATCTATCTACCTACCTACCTATCTGTATCTATCAATCTACATACCTACCTATGTCTATCTATCTATCTACCTACCTACCTATCTGTATCTATCTATCTACCTACCTACCTATCTCTATCTATCTATCTACCTACCTACCTATCTGTATCTATCTATCTATCTACCTATCTGTATCTATCAATCTACCTACCTACCTATGTCTATCTATCAATCTACCTACCTACCTATCTCTATCTATCTATCTACCTACCTACCTATCTCTATCTATCTATCTACCTACCTACCTATCTCTATCTATCTATCTATCTATCTACCTATCTGTATCTATCAATCTACCTACCTACCTATCTCTACCTATCTATCTACCTACCTACCTATCTCTATCTATCTACCTATCTACCTACCTATCTGTATTTATCTATCTACCTACCTACCTATCTGTATCTATCTATCTACCTACCTACCTATCTGTATCTATCTATCTACCTACCTACCTATGTCTATCTATCTATCTATCTATCTATCTACCTACCTACCTATCTCTATCTATCTATCTACCTACCTACCTATCTGTATCTATCAATTTACCTACCTACCTATCTCTATCTATCTATCTACCTACCTACCTATTTGTATCTATCAATCTACCTACCTACCTATCTCTATCTATCTATCTACCTACCTACCTATCTCTATCTATCTACCTACCTATCTACCTATCTGTATCTATCTACCTACCTACCTACCTATCTGTATCTATCAATCTACCTACCTACCTACCTATCTCTATCTATCTATCTACCTACCTACATATCTGTCTCTATCAATCTACCTACCTATCTGTCTCTATCTATCTATCTAACTACCTACCTATCTGTATCTATCTATCTACCTACCTACCTATCTCTATCTATCTATCTACCTACCTACCTATCTGTATCTATCTATCTATCTACCTACCTACCTATCTGTATCTATCTATCTATCTATCTACCTATCTGTATCTATCAATCTACCTACCTACCTATGTCTATCTATCTATCTACCTACCTACCTATCTCTATCTATCTATCTATCTATCTACCTACCTACCTATCTGTATCTATCTATCTACCTACCTACCTATCTGTATCTATCAATCTACCTACCTACCTATCTCTATCTATCTATATACCTACCTACCTATCTCTATCTATCTACCTACCTACCTATCTGTATCTATCTATCTACCTACCTACCTATCTCTATCTATCTATCTACCTACCTACCTACCTATCTCTATCTATCTATCTACCTACCTACCTATCTGTATCTATCAATCTACCTACCTACCTATCTCTATCTATCTATCTACCTACCTACCTATCTCTATCTATCTATCTATCTATCTATCTACCTACCTACCTATCTGTATCTATCAATCTACCTACCTACCTATCTCTATCTATCTATCTACCTACCTACCTATCTCTATCTATCTACCTACCTACCTAGCTATCTCTATCTATCTACCTACCTACCTATCTCTATCTATCTACCTACCTACCTACCTATCTGTATTTATCTATCTACCTACCTAGCTATCTCTATCTATCTATCTACCTACCTACCTATCTGTATCTATCAATCTACCTACCTACATATCTCTATCTATCTACCTACCTACCTATCTCTATCTATCAACCTACCTATCTATCTCTATCTACCTACCTACCTACCTATCTGTATCTATCAATCTACCTATCTACCTATCTCTATCTATCTATCTACCTACCTACCTATCTGTATCTATCTACCTAACTACCTATCTGTGTCTATCAATCTACCTACCTACCTATCTCTATCTATCTATCTACCTACCTACCTAACTATCTCTTTCTATCTACCTACCTAACTAACTATCTCTACCTACCTACCTACCTATCTCTATCTATCTACCTACCTACCTACATATCAGTATCTATCTACCGACCTACCTATCTGTATCTATCTACCTAACTACCTATCTGTGTCTATCAATCTACCTACCTACCTATCTCTATCTATCTATCTACCTACCTACCTATCTCTATCAATCTACCTACCTACCTACCTATCTCTATCTATCTATCTGCCTACCTACCTATCTCTATCTATCTACCTACCTACCTACCTACCTATCTGTATTTATCTATCTACCTACCTACCTATCTCTATCTATCTATCAACCTACCTACCTATCTCTATCTATCTATCTACCTACCTACCTATCTGTATCTATCAATCTACATACCTACCTATGTCTATCTATCTATCTACCTACCTACTTATCTCTATCTATCTACCTACCTACCTATCTCTATCTATCTATCTATCTACCTACCTACCTATCTGTATTTATCTACCTACCTACCTATCTCTATCTATCTACCTACCTACCTATCTCTATCTATCTACCTACCTACCTACCTATCTGTATCTATAAATCTACCTACCTACCTATGTCTATCTATCTATCTACTTACCTACCTATCTCTATCTATCTACCTACCTACCTATCTGTATCTATCAATCTACCTACCTACCTATCTCTATCTATCTATCTACCTACCTACCTATCTGTCTCTATCAATCTACCTACCTATCTGTCTCTATCTATCTATCTAACTACCAACCTATCTGTATCTATCTATCTACCTACCTACCTATCTCTATCTATCTATCTACCTACCTACCTATCTCTATCTATCTATCTACCTACCTACCTATCTGTATCTATCTATCTATCTACCTATCTGTATCTATCAATCTACCTACCTACCTATGTCTATCTATCTATCTACCTACCTACCTATCTCTATCTATCTATCTATCTATCTATCTATCTACCTACCTACCTATTTGTATCTATCTATCTACCTACCTACCTATCTGTATCTATCAATCTACCTACCTACCTATCTCTATCTATCTATCTACCTACCTACCTATCTCTATCTATCTACCTACCTACCTATCTGTATCTATCAATCTACCTACCTACCTATCTCTATCTATCTACCTACCTACCTATCTGTATCTATCTACCTACCTACCTATCTCTATCTATCTACCTACCTACCTACCTATCTCTATCTATCTATCTATCTACCTACCTACCTATCTGTATCTATCAATCTACCTACCTACCTATGTCAATCTATCTACCTACCTACCTATCTCTATCTATCTATCTACCTACCTACCTATCTGTATCTATCTATCTACCTACCTACCTATCTGTATCTATCAATCTACCTACCTACCTATCGCTATCTATCTATCTACCTACCTACCTATCTCTATCTATCTACCTACCTACCTAGCTATCTCTATCTATCTATCTACCTACCTACCTATCTCTATCTATCTATCTACCTACCTACCTATCTGTATTTATCTATCTACCTACCTACCTATCTCTATCTATCTATCTACCTACCTACCTATCTGTATCTATCTATCTACCTACCTACCTATGTCTATCTATCTATCTATCTATCTATCTATCTATCTATCTATCTATCTATCTATCTATCTATCTATCTATCTATCTATCTACCTACCAATCTCTATCTATCTATCTACCTACCTACCTATCTGTATCTATCAATTTACCTACCTACCTATGTCTATCTATCTATCTACCTACCTACCTATCTGTATCCATCTATCTACCTACCTACCTATCTGTATCTATCTATCTACCTACCTACCTATCTGTATCTATCAATCTATCTACTTACCTATCTCTATCTATCTATCTACCTAGCTACCTATCTCTATCTATCTACCTACCTACCTACCTATCTGTATCTATCAATCTACCTACCTACCTATGTCTATCTATCTATCTACTTACCTACCTATCTCTATCTATCTACCTACCTACCTATCTGTATCTATCAATCTACCTACCTACCTATCTCTATCTATCTATCTACCTACCTACCTATCTGTCTCTATCAATCTACCTACCTATCTGTCTCTATCTATCTATCTAACTACCAACCTATCTGTATCTATCTATCTACCTACCTACCTATCTCTATCTATCTATCTGCCTACCTACCTATCTCTATCTATCTATCTACCTACCTACCTATCTGTATCTATCTATCTATCTACCTATCTGTATCTATCAATCTACCTACCTACCTATGTCTATCTATCTATCTACCTACCTACCTATCTCTATCTATCTATCTATCTATCTATCTATCTATCTATCTATCTATCTATCTATCTATCTACCTACCTACCTATTTGTATCTATCTATCTACCTACCTACCTATCTGTATCTATCAATCTACCTACCTACCTATCTCTATCTATCTATCTACCTACCTACCTATCTCTATCTATCTACCTACCTACCTATCTGTATCTATCAATCTACCTACCTACCTATCTCTATCTATCTACCTACCTACCTATCTGTATCTATCTACCTACCTACCTATCTCTATCTATCTACCTACCTACCTACCTATCTCTATCTATCTATCTACCTACCTACCTATCTGTATCTATCAATCTACCTACCTACCTATGTCAATCTATCTACCTACCTACCTATCTCTATCTATCTATCTACCTACCTACCTATCTGTATCTATCTATCTACCTACCTACCTATCTGTATCTATCAATCTACCTACCTACCTATCGCTATCTATCTATCTACCTACCTACCTATCTCTATCTATCTACCTACCTACCTAGCTATCTCTATCTATCTATCTACCTACCTACCTATCTCTATCTATCTATCTACCTACCTACCTATCTGTATTTATCTATCTACCTACCTACCTATCTCTATCTATCTATCTACCTACCTACCTATCTGTATCTATCTATCTACCTACCTACCTATGTCTATCTATCTATCTATCTATCTATCTATCTATCTATCTATCTATCTATCTATCTATCTATCTATCTATCTACCTACCAATCTCTATCTATCTATCTACCTACCTACCTATCTGTATCTATCAATTTACCTACCTACCTATGTCTATCTATCTATCTACCTACCTACCTATCTGTATCTATCTATCTACCTACCTACCTATCTGTATCTATCTATCTACCTACCTACCTATCTGTATCTATCAATCTATCTACTTACCTATCTCTATCTATCTATCTACCTAGCTACCTATCTCTATCTATCTTCCTACCTACCTACCTATCTGTATTTATCTATCTACCTACCTACCTATCTCTATCTATCTATCTATCTACCTACTTACCTATCTGTATCTACCTACCTACCTATCTCTATCTATCAATCTACCTACCTACCTATGTCTATCTATCTATCTACCTACCTACCTATCTCTATCTATCTACCTACCTACCTATCTGTATCTATCAATCTACCTACCTACCTATCTCTATCTATCTATCTACCTACCTACCTATCTCTATCTATCTACCTACCTATCTATCTCTATCTACCTACCTACCTACCTACCTATCTGTATCTATCAATCTACCTATCTACCTATCTCTATCTATCTATCTATCTACCTACCTACCTATATGTATCTATCTACCTACCTACCTAACTATCTCTTTCTATCTACCTACCTACCTAACTATCTCTACCTACCTACCTACCTATCTCTATCTATCTACCTACCTACCTACATATCTGTATCTATCTACCTACCTACCTATCTCTATCTATCTACCTACCTACCTATCTGTATCTATCTATCTACCTACCTACCTATCTGTATCTATCAATCTACCTACCTACCTATGACTATCTATCTACCTACCTACCTATCTCTATCTATCTCTCTATCTGTCTATCTACCTAGCTACCTATCTGTATCTATCAATCTACCTACCTACCTATCTCTATCTATCTATCTATCTACCTACCTACCTATCTGTATCTATCTATCTACCTACCTACCTATCTGTATCTATCAATATACCTACCTACCTATCTCTATCTATCTACCTACCTACCTATCTGTATCTATCTATCTACCTACCTACCTATCTGTATCTATCAATCTACCTACCTACCTATCTCTATCTATCTCTCTATCTGTCTATCTACCTAGCTACCTATCTGTATCTATCAATCTACCTACCTACCTATCTCTATCTATCTATCTATCTACCTACCTACCTATCTGTATCTATCTATCTACCTACCTACCTATCTGTATCTATCAATCTACCTACCTACCTATCTCTATCTATCTACCTACCTACCTATCTGTATCTATCTATCTACCTAGCTACCTATCTGTATCTATCAATCTACCTACCTACCTATCTCTATCTATCTATCTACCTACCTACCTATCTCTATCTATCTACCTACCTACCTACCTATCTGTATTTATCTATCTACCTAACTACCTATCTCTATCTATCTATCTACCTACCTACCTATCTGTATCTATCTATCTACCTATCTGTATCTATCAATCTACCTACCTACCAATGTCTATCTATCAATCTACCCACCTACCTATCTCTATCTATCTATCTACCTACCTACCTATCTTTATTTATCTATCTACCTACCAATCTGTATTTATCTATCTACCTACCTACCTATCTGTATCTATCTATCTATCTATCTACCTATCTGTATCTATCAATCTACCTACCTACCTATGTCTATCTATCAATCTACCTACCTACCTATCTCTATCTATCTATCTACCTACCTACCTATCTCTATCTATCTATCTATCTACCTACCTACCTATCTGTATCTACCTACCTACCTACCTATCTCTATCTATCTATCTACCTACCTACCTATCTGTATCTATCAATCTACCTACCTACCTATGTCTATCTATCTAACTACCTACCTACCTATCTGTATCTATCTATCTACCTACCTACCTATCTCTATCTATCTATCTACCTACCTACCTATCTCTATCTATCTATCTACCTACCTACCTATCTGTATCTATCAATCTACCTACCTACCTATCTCTATCTATCTATCTACCTACCTACCTATCTCTATCTATCTACCTACCTACCTACCTATCTGTATTTATCTATCTACCTAACTACCTATCTCTATCTATCTATCTATCTACCTACCTACCTATCTGTATCTATCTATCTATCTACCTATCTGTATCTATCAATCTACCTACCTACCTATGTCTATCTATCAATCTACCTACCTACCTATCTCTATCTATCTATCTGCCTACCTACCTATCTCTATCTATCTACCTACCTACCTACCTATCTGTATTTATCTATCTACCTACCTACCTATCTCTATCTATCTATCAACCTACCTACCTATCTCTATCTATCTATCTACCTACCTACCTATCTGTATCTATCAATCTACATACCTACCTATGTCTATCTATCTATCTACCTACCTACTTATCTCTATCTATCTACCTACCTACCTATCTCTATCTATCTATCTACCTACCTACCTACCTATCTGTATTTATCTACCTACCTACCTATCTCTATCTATCTACCTACCTACCTATCTCTATCTATCTACCTACCTTCCTACCTATCTGTATCTATCAATCTACGTACCTACCTATGTCTATCTATCTATCTACTTACCTACCTATCTCTATCTATCTACCTACCTACCTATCTGTATCTATCAATCTACCTACCTACCTATCTCTATCTATCTATCTACCTACCTACCTATCTGTCTCTATCAATCTACCTACCTATCTGTCTCTATCTATCTATCTAACTACCAACCTATCTGTATCTATCTATCTACCTACCTACCTATCTCTATCTATCTATCTACCTACCTACCTATCTCTATCTATCTATCTACCTACCTACCTATCTCTATCTATCTATCTACCTACCTACCTATCTGTATCTATCTATCTATCTACCTATCTGTATCTATCAATCTACCTACCTACCTATGTCTATCTATCTATCTACCTACCTACCTATCTCTATCTATCTATCTATCTATCTATCTATCTATCTATCTATCTATCTATCTATCTATCTACCTACCTACCTATTTGTATCTATCTATCTACCTACCTACCTATCTGTATCTATCAATCTACCTACCTACCTATCTCTATCTATCTATCTACCTACCTACCTATCTCTATCTATCTACCTACCTACCTATCTGTATCTATCAATCTACCTACCTACCTATCTCTATCTACCTACCTACCTATCTGTATCTATCTACCTACCTACCTACCTATCTCTATCTATCTACCTACCTACCTACCTATCTCTATCTATCTATCTACCTACCTACCTATCTGTATCTATCAATCTACCTACCTACCTATGTCAATCTATCTACCTACCTACCTATCTCTATCTATCTATCTACCTACCTACCTATCTGTATCTATCTATCTACCTACCTACCTATCTGTATCTATCAATCTACCTACCTACCTATCGCTATCTATCTATCTACCTACCTACCTATCTCTATCTATCTACCTACCTACCTAGCTATCTCTATCTATCTATCTACCTACCTACCTATCTCTATCTATCTATCTACCTACCTACCTATCTGTATATATCTATCTACCTACCTACCTATCTCTATCTATCTATCTACCTACCTACCTATCTGTATCTATCTATCTACCTACCTACCTATGTCTATCTATCTATCTATCTATCTATCTATCTATCTATCTATCTATCTATCTATCTATCTATCTATCTATCTATCTATCTATCTATCTATCTATCTATCTATCTACCTACCAATCTCTATCTATCTATCTACCTACCTACCTATCTGTATCTATCAATTTACCTACCTACCTATGTCTATCTATCTATCTACCTACCTACCTATCTGTATCTATCTATCTACCTACCTACCTATCTGTATCTATCTATCTACCTACCTACCTATCTGTATCTATCAATCTATCTACTAACCTATCTCTATCTATCTATCTACCTAGCTACCTATCTCTATCTATCTTCCTACCTACCTACCTATCTGTATTTATCTATCTACCTACCTACCTATCTCTATCTATCTATCTATCTACCTACTTACCTATCTGTATCTACCTACCTACCTATCTCTATCTATCAATCTACCTACCTACCTATGTCTATCTATCTATCTACCTACCTACCTATCTCTATCTATCTACCTACCTACCTATCTGTATCTATCAATCTACCTACCTACCTATCTCTATCTATCTATCTACCTACCTACCTATCTCTATCTATCTACCTACCTATCTATCTCTATCTACCTACCTACCTACCTACCTATCTGTATCTATCAATCTACCTATCTACCTATCTCTATCTATCTATCTATCTACCTACCTACCTATATGTATCTATCTACCTACCTACCTAACTATCTCTTTCTATCTACCTACCTACCTAACTATCTCTACCTACCTACCTACCTATCTCTATCTATCTACCTACCTACCTACATATCTGTATCTATCTACCTACCTACCTATCTCTATCTATCTACCTACCTACCTACCTACCTATCTGTATCTATCTATCTACCTACCTACCTATCTGTATCTATCAATCTACCTACCTACCTATGACTATCTATCTACCTACCTACCTATCTCTATCTATCTCTCTATCTGTCTATCTACCTAGCTACCTATCTGTATCTATCAATCTACCTACCTACCTATCTCTATCTATCTATCTATCTACCTACCTACCTATCTGTATCTATCTATCTACCTACCTACCTATCTGTATCTATCAATCTACCTACCTACCTATCTCTATCTATCTACCTACCTACCTATCTGTATCTATCTATCTACCTACCTACCTATCTGTATCTATCAATCTACCTACCTACCTATCTCTATCTATCTATCTACCTACCTACCTATCTCTATCTATCTATCTACCTACCTACCTATCTGTATTTATCTATCTACCTACCAATCTGTATTTATCTATCTACCTACCTACCTATCTGTATCTATCTATCTATCTACCTATCTGTATCTATCTATCTACCTACCTACCTATGTCTATCTATCTATCTACCTACCTATATCTATCTATCTATCTATCTATCTATCTATCTATCTATCTATCTATCTATCTATCTATCTATCTATCTATCTATCTATCTATCTACCTACCTACCTACCAATCTCTATCTATCTATCTACCTACCTACCTATCTGTATCTATCAATTTACCTACCTACCTATGTCTATCTATCTATCTACCTACCTACCTATCTGTATCTATCTACCTACCTACCTACCTATCTGTATCTATCTATCTACCTACCTACCTATCTGTATCTATCTATCTACCTACCTACCTATCTGTATCTATCAATCTACCTACTTACCTATCTCTATCTATCTATCTACCTAGCTACCTATCTCTATCTATCTTCCTACCTACCTACCTATCTGTATTTATCTATCTACCTACCTACCTATCTCTATCTATCTATCTACCTACTTACCTATCTGTATCTACCTACCTACCTATCTGTATCTATCAATCTACCTACCTACCTATGTCTATCTATCTATCTACCTACCTACCTATCTCTATCTATCTACCTACCTACCTATCTGTATCTATCAATCTACCTACCTACCTATCTCTATCTATCTATCTACCTACCTACCTATCTCTATCTATCTACCTACCTATCTATCTCTATCTACCTACCTACCTACCTATCTGTATCTATCAATCTACCTATCTACCTATCTCTATCTATCTATCTACCTACCTACCTATCTGTATCTATCTACCTACCTACCTAACTATCTCTTTCTATCTACCTACCTACCTAACTATCTCTACCTACCTACCTACCTTTCTCTATCTATCTACCTACCTACCTACATATCAGTATCTATCTACCTACCTACCTATCTGTATCTATCTACCTACCTACCTATCTCTATCTATCTACCTACCTACCTACCTACCTATCTGTATCTATCTATCTACCTACCTACCTATCTGTATCTATCAATCTACCTACCTACCTATGTCTATCTATCTACCTACCTACCTATCTCTATCTATCTCTCTATCTGTCTATCTACCTAGCTACCTATCTGTATCTATCAATCTACCTACCTACCTATCTCTATCTATCTATCTATCTACCTACCTACCTATCTGTATCTATCTATCTACCTACCTACCTATCTGTATCTATCAATCTACCTACCTACCTATCTCTATCTATCTACCTACCTACCTATCTGTATCTATCTATCTACCTAGCTACCTATCTGTATCTATCAATCTACCTACCTACCTATCTCTATCTATCTATCTACCTACCTACCTATCTCTATCTATCTACCTACCTACCTACCTATCTGTATTTATCTATCTACCTAACTACCTATCTCTATCTATCTATCTACCTACCTACCTATCTGTATCTATCTATCTACCTATCTGTATCTATCAATCTACCTACCTACCAATGTCTATCTATCAATCTACCCACCTACCTATCTCTATCTATCTATCTACCTACCTACCTATCTTTATTTATCTATCTACCTACCAATCTGTATTTATCTATCTACCTACCTACCTATCTGTATCTATCTATCTATCTATCTACCTATCTGTATCTATCAATCTACCTACCTACCTATGTCTATCTATCAATCTACCTACCAACCTATCTCTATCTATCTATCTACCTACCTACCTATCTCTATCTATCTATCTATCTATCTACCTACCTACCTATCTGTATCTATCTACCTACCTACCTATCTCTATCTATCTATCTACCTACCTACCTATCTGTATCTATCAATCTACCTACCTACCTATGTCTATCTATCTATCTACCTACCTACCTATCTGTATCTATCTATCTACCTACCTACCTACCTATCTCTATCTATCTATCTACCTACCTACCTATCTCTATCTATCTATCTACCTACCTACCTATCTGTATCTATCAATCTACCTACCTACCTATCTCTATCTATCTATCTACCTACCTACCTATCTCTATCTATCTACCTACCTACCTACCTATCTGTATTTATCTATCTACCTAACTACCTATCTCTATCTATCTATCTACCTACCTACCTATCTGTATCTATCTATCTATCTACCTATCTGTATCTATCAATCTACCTACCTACCTATGTCTATCTATCAATCTACCTACCTACCTATCTCTATCTATCTATCTACCTACCTACCTATCTTTATTTATCTATCTATCTACCTACCAATCTGTATTTATCTATCTACCTACCTACCTATCTGTATCTATCTATCTATCTACCTATCTGTATCTATCAATCTACCTACCTACCTATGTCTATCTATCAATCTACCTACCTACCTATCTCTATCTATCTATCTACCTACCTACCTATCTCGATCTATCTATCTACCTACCTACCTATCTGTATCTATCTACCTACCTACCTATCTCTATCTATCTATCTACCTACCTACCTATCTGTATCTATCAATCTACCTACCTACCTATGTCTATCTATCTATCTACCTACCTACCTATCTGTATCTATCTATCTACCTACCTACCTATCTGTATCTATCTATCTACCTACCTACCTATCTCTATCTATCTATCTACCTACCTACCTATCTCGATCTATCTATCTACCTACCTATCTGTATCTATCTACCTACCTACCTATGTCTATCTATCAATCTACCTACCTACCTATCTCTATCTATCTATCTACCTACCTACCTATCTCTATCTATCTATCTACCTACCTACCTATCTCTATCTATCTATCTATCTACCTATCTGTATCTATCAATCTACCTACCTACCTATCTCTATCTATCTATCTACCTACCTACCTATCTCTATCTATCTACCTACCTACCTACCTATCTGTATTTATCTATCTACCTACCTACCTATCTCTATCTATCTATCTATCTATCTATCTATCTACCTACCTACCTACCTATCTGTATCTATCTACCTACCTACCTATCTGTATCTATCTATCTACCTACCTACCTATGTCTATCTATCTATCTATCTATCTACCTACCTACCTACCTATCTCTATCTATCTATCTATCTACCTACCTACCTACCTATCTGTATCTATCAATTTACCTACCTACCTATCTCTATCTATCTATCTACCTACCTACCTATCTGTATCTATCAATCTACCTACCTACCTATCTCTATCTATCTATCTACCTACCTACCTATCTCTATCTATCTACCTACCTATCTAACTATCTGTATCTATCTATCTACCTACCTACCTATCTGTATCTATCAATCTACCTACCTACCTATCTCTATCTATCAATCTACCTACCTACATATCTGTCTCTATCAATCTACCTACCTATCTGTCTCTATCTATCTATCTAACTACCTACCTATCTGTATCTATCTATCTACCTACCTACCTATCTCTATCTATCTATCTATCTACCTACCTATCTGTATCTATCTATCTATCTATCTATCTACCTACCTACCTATCTGTATCTATCTATCTATCTACCTATCTGTATCTATCAATCTACCTACCTACCTACCTATGTCTATCTATCTATCTACCTACCTACCTATCTCTATCTATCTATCTATCTACCTACCTACCTATCTCTATCTATCTATCTATCTATCTACCTACCTATCTGTATCTATCTATCTACCTACCTACCTATCTGTATCTATCAATCTACCTACCTACCTATCTCTATCTATCTATCTACCTACCTACCTATCTCTATCTATCTACCTACCTACCTATCTGTATCTATCTATCTATCTATCTATCTATCTATCTATCTATCTATCTATCTACCTACCTATCTCTATCTATCTACCTACCTACCTACCTATCTCTATCTATCTATCTACCTACCTACCTATCTGTATCTATCAATCTACCTACCTACCTATCTCTATCTATCTATCTACCTACCTACATATCTCTATCTATCTATCTACCTACCTACCTAACTGTATCTATCTATCTACCTACCTACCTATCTCTATCTATCTATCTATCTATCTACCTACCTATCTGTATCTATCTATCTACCTACCTACCTATCTGTATCTATCAATCTACCTACCTACCTATCTCTATCTATCTATCTACCTACCTACCTATCTCTATCTATCTACCTACCTACCTATCTGTATCTATCTATCTATCTATCTATCTATCTATCTATCTATCTATCTATCTATCTATCTACCTACCTATCTCTATCTTTCTACCTACCTACCTACCTATCTCTATCTATCTATCTACCTACCTACCTATCTGTATCTATCAATCTACCTACCTACCTATCTCTATCTATCTATCTACCTACCTACATATCTCTATCTATCTATCTACCTACCTACCTAACTGTATCTATCAATCTACCTACCTACCTATCTCTATCTATCTATCTACCTACCTACCTATCTCTATCTATCTACCTACCTACCTAGCTATCTCTATATATATATCTACCTACCTACCTATCTCTATCTATCTACCTACCTACCTACCTATCTGTAATTATCTATCTACCTACCTACCTATCTCTATCTATCTATCTACCTACCTACCTATCTGTATCTATCTACCTACCTTCCTATGTCTATCTATCTATCTATCTACCTACCTACCAATCTCTATCTATCTATCTACCTACCTACCTATCTGTATCTATCAATCTACCTACCTACCTATCTCTATCTATCTACCTACCTACCTACCTATCTGTATTTATCTATCTACCTACCTACCTATCTCTATCTATCTACTTACCTACCTACCTATCTGTATCTATCTATCTACCTACCTACCTATCTGTATCTATCAATTTACCTACCTACCTATGTCTATCTATCTATCTACCTACCTACCTATCTGTATCTATCTACCTACCTACCTACCTATCTGTATCTATCTATCTACCTACCTACCTATCTGTATCTATCTATCTACCTACCTACCTATCTGTATCTATCAATCTACCTACTTACCTATCTCTATCTATCTATCTACCTAGCTACCTATCTCTATCTATCTTCCTACCTACCTACCTATCTGTATTTATCTATCTACCTACCTACCTATCTCTATCTATCTATCTACCTACTTACCTATCTGTATCTACCTACCTACCTATCTGTATCTATCAATCTACCTACCTACCTATGTCTATCTATCTATCTACCTACCTACCTATCTCTATCTATCTACCTACCTACCTATCTGTATCTATCAATCTACCTACCTACCTATCTCTATCTATCTATCTACCTACCTACCTATCTCTATCTATCTACCTACCTATCTATCTCTATCTACCTACCTACCTACCTATCTGTATCTATCAATCTACCTATCTACCTATCTCTATCTATCTATCTACCTACCTACCTATCTGTATCTATCTACCTACCTACCTAACTATCTCTTTCTATCTACCTACCTACCTAACTATCTCTACCTACCTACCTACCTTTCTCTATCTATCTACCTACCTACCTACATATCAGTATCTATCTACCTACCTACCTATCTGTATCTATCTACCTACCTACCTATCTCTATCTATCTACCTACCTACCTACCTACCTACCTATCTGTATCTATCTATCTACCTACCTACCTATCTGTATCTATCAATCTACCTACCTACCTATGTCTATCTATCTACCTACCTACCTATCTCTATCTATCTCTCTATCTGTCTATCTACCTATCTACCTATCTGTATCTATCAATCTACCTACCTACCTATCTCTATCTATCTATCTATCTACCTACCTACCTATCTGTATCTATCTATCTACCTACCTACCTATCTGTATCTATCAATCTACCTACCTACCTATCTCTATCTATCTACCTACCTACCTATCTGTATCTATCTATCTACCTAGCTACCTATCTGTATCTATCAATCTACCTACCTACCTATCTCTATCTATCTATCTACCTACCTACCTATCTCTATCTATCTACCTACCTACCTACCTATCTGTATTTATCTATCTACCTAACTACCTATCTCTATCTATCTATCTACCTACCTACCTATCTGTATCTATCTATCTACCTATCTGTATCTATCAATCTACCTACCTACCAATGTCTATCTATCAATCTACCCACCTACCTATCTCTATCTATCTATCTACCTACCTACCTATCTTTATTTATCTATCTACCTACCAATCTGTATTTATCTATCTACCTACCTACCTATCTGTATCTATCTATCTATCTATCTACCTATCTGTATCTATCAATCTACCTACCTACCTATGTCTATCTATCAATCTACCTACCAACCTATCTCTATCTATCTATCTACCTACCTACCTATCTCTATCTATCTATCTATCTATCTATCTATCTACCTACCTACCTATCTGTATCTATCTACCTACCTACCTATCTCTATCTATCTATCTACCTACCTACCTATCTGTATCTATCAATCTACCTACCTACCTATGTCTATCTATCTATCTACCTACCTACCTATCTGTATCTATCTATCTACCTACCTACCTACCTATCTCTATCTATCTATCTACCTACCTACCTATCTCTATCTATCTATCTACCTACCTACCTATCTGTATCTATCAATCTACCTACCTACCTATCTCTATCTATCTATCTACCTACCTACCTATCTCTATCTATCTACCTACCTACCTACCTATCTGTATTTATCTATCTACCTAACTACCTATCTCTATCTATCTATCTACCTACCTACCTATCTGTATCTATCTATCTATCTACCTATCTGTATCTATCAATCTACCTACCTACCTATGTCTATCTATCAATCTACCTACCTACCTAACTCTATCTATCTATCTACCTACCTACCTATCTTTATTTATCTATCTATCTACCTACCAATCTGTATTTATCTATCTACCTACCTACCTATCTGTATCTATCTATCTATCTACCTATCTGTATCTATCAATCTACCTACCTACCTATGTCTATCTATCAATCTACCTACCTACCTATCTCTATCTATCTATCTACCTACCTACCTATCTCGATCTATCTATCTACCTACCTACCTATCTGTATCTATCTACCTACCTACCTATCTCTATCTATCTATCTACCTACCTACCTATCTGTATCTATCAATCTACCTACCTACCTATGTCTATCTATCTATCTACCTACCTACCTATCTGTATCTATCTATCTACCTACCTACCTATCTGTATCTATCTATCTACCTACCTACCTATCTCTATCTATCTATCTACCTACCTACCTATCTCGATCTATCTATCTACCTACCTATCTGTATCTATCTACCTACCTACCTATGTCTATCTATCAATCTACCTACCTACCTATCTCTATCTATCTATCTACCTACCTACCTATCTCTATCTATCTATCTACCTACCTACCTATCTCTATCTATCTATCTATCTATCTACCTATCTGTATCTATCAATCTACCTACCTACCTATCTCTATCTATCTATCTACCTACCTACCTATCTCTATCTATCTACCTACCTACCTACCTATCTGTATTTATCTATCTACCTACCTACCTATCTCTATCTATCTATCTATCTATCTATCTATCTATCTATCTATCTATCTACCTACCTACCTACCTACCTATCTGTATCTATCTACCTACCTACCTATCTGTATCTATCTATCTACCTACCTACCTATGTCTATCTATCTATCTATCTATCTACCTACCTACCTACCTACCTATCTCTATCTATCTATCTATCTACCTACCTACCTACCTATCTGTATCTATCAATTTACCTACCTACCTATCTCTATCTATCTATCTACCTACCTACCTATCTGTATCTATCAATCTACCTACCTACCTATCTCTATCTATCTATCTACCTACCTACCTATCTCTATCTATCTACCTACCTATCTAACTATCTGTATCTATCTATCTACCTACCTACCTATCTGTATCTATCAATCTACCTACCTACCTATCTCTATCTATCAATCTACCTACCTACATATCTGTCTCTATCAATCTACCTACCTATCTGTCTCTATCTATCTATCTAACTACCTACCTATCTGTATCTATCTATCTACCTACCTACATATCTCTATCTATCTATCTATCTATCTACCTACCTATCTGTATCTATCTATCTATCTATCTACCTACCTACCTATCTGTATCTATCTATCTATCTACCTATCTGTATCTATCAATCTACCTACCTACCTACCTATGTCTATCTATCTATCTACCTACCTACCTATCTCTATCTATCTATCTATCTATCTATCTATCTACCTACCTACCTATCTCTATCTATCTATCTATCTATCTACCTACCTATCTGTATCTATCTATCTACCTACCTACCTATCTGTATCTATCAATCTACCTACCTACCTATCTCTATCTATCTATCTACCTACCTACCTATCTCTATCTATCTACCTACCTACCTATCTGTATCTATCTATCTATCTATCTATCTATCTATCTATCTATCTATCTATCTATCTATCTATCTATCTACCTACCTATCTCTATCTATCTACCTACCTACCTACCTATCTCTATCTATCTATCTACCTACCTACCTATCTGTATCTATCAATCTACCTACCTACCTATCTCTATCTATCTATCTACCTACCTACATATCTCTATCTATCTATCTACCTACCTACCTAACTGTATCTATCAATCTACCTACCTACCTATCTCTATCTATCTATCTACCTACCTACCTATCTCTATCTATCTACCTACCTACCTAGCTATCTCTATATATATATCTACCTACCTACCTATCTCTATCTATCTACCTACCTACCTACCTATCTGTAATTATCTATCTACCTACCTACCTATCTCTATCTATCTATCTACCTACCTACCTATCTGTATCTATCTACCTACCTTCCTATGTCTATCTATCTATCTATCTATCTATCTACCTACCTACCAATCTCTATCTATCTATCTACCTACCTACCTATCTGTATCTATCAATCTACCTACCTACCTATCTCTATCTATCTACCTACCTACCTACCTATCTGTATTTATCTATCTACCTACCTACCTATCTCTATCTATCTACTTACCTACCTACCTATCTGTATCTATCTATCTACCTACCTACCTATCTGTATCTATCAATCTACCGACCTACCTATGTCTATCTATCTACCTACCTACCTATCTCTATCTATCTATCTATCTATCTATCTATCTATCTATCTATCTATCTATCTATCTATCTATCTATCTATCTATCTATGTATCTATCTATCTATCTATCTACCTAGCTACCTATCTGTATCTATCAATCTACCTACCTACCTATCTCTATCTATCTATCTACCTACCTACCTATCTGTATCTATCTACCTACCTACCTATCTGTATCTATCAATCTACCTACCTACCTGTCTCTATCTATCTACCTACCTACCTATCTGTATCTATCTACCTACCTACCTAGCTATCTCTATCTATCTACCTACCTACCTACCTATCTCTATCTATCTACCTACCTACCTATCTGTATCTATCTACCTACCTACCTAGCTATCTCTATCTATCTATCTACCTACCTATCTCTATCTATCTATCTACCTACCTACCTATCTGTATCTATCAATCTACCTACCTACCTATGTCTATCTATCTATCTACCTACCTACCTATCTGTATCTATCTATCTATCTACCTACCTACCTATCTGTATCTGTCTACCTACCTACCTACCTATCTGTATCTATCAATCTACCTACCTACCTATCTCTATCTATCTATCTACCTACCTACCTATCTCTATCTATCTACCTACCTACCTACCTATCTGTATTTATCTATCTACCTACCAATCTGTATTTATCTATCTACCTACCTACCTATCTGTATCTATCTATCTACCTATCTGTATCTATCAATCTACCTACCTACCTATCTGTATCTATCAATCTACCTACCTACCTATCTCTATCTATCTATCTACCTACCTACCTATCTCTATCTATCTACCTACCTACCTACCTATCTGTATTTATCTATCTACCTACCTACCTATCTCTATCTATCTTTCTACCTACCTACTTATCTGTATCTATCTATCTACCTACCTACCTATCTGTATCTATCTATCTACCTACCTACCTATGTCTATCTATCTATCTATCTACCTACCTACCTATCTCTATCTATCTATCTACCTACCTACCTATCTCTATCTATCTACCTACCTACCTATCTGTATCTATCTATCTATCTATCTATCTATCTATCTATCTATCTATCTATCTATCTATCTATCTATCTATCTATCTACCTACCTATCTCTATCTATCTACCTACCTACCTACCTATCTCTATCTATCTATCTACCTACCTACCTATCTGTATCTATCAATCTACCTACCTACCTATCTCTATCTATCTATCTACCTACCTACATATCTCTATCTATCTATCTACCTACCTACCTAACTGTATCTATCAATCTACCTACCTACCTATCTCTATCTATCTATCTACCTACCTACCTATCTCTATCTATCTACCTACCTACCTAGCTATCTCTATATATATATATCTACCTACCTACCTATCTCTATCTATCTACCTACCTACCTACCTATCTGTAATTATCTATCTACCTACCTACCTATCTCTATCTATCTATCTACCTACCTACCTATCTGTATCTATCTACCTACCTTCCTATGTCTATCTATCTATCTATCTACCTACCTACCAATCTCTATCTATCTATCTACCTACCTACATATCTGTATCTATCAATCTACCTACCTACCTATCTCTATCTATCTACCTACCTACCTACCTATCTGTATTTATCTATCTACCTACCTACCTATCTCTATCTATCTACTTACCTACCTACCTATCTGTATCTATCTATCTACCTACCTACCTATCTGTATCTATCAATCTACCTACCTACCTATGTCTATCTATCTACCTACCTACCTATCTCTATCTATCTATCTATCTATCTATCTATCTATCTATCTATCTATCTATCTATCTATCTATCTATCTATCTATCTATCTATCTATCTATCTATCTATCTATGTATCTATCTATCTATCTATCTACCTAGCTACCTATCTGTATCTATCAATCTACCTACCTACCTATCTCTATCTATCTATCTACCTACCTACCTATCTGTATCTATCTACCTACCTACCTATCTGTATCTATCAATCTACCTACCTACCTGTCTCTATCTATCTACCTACCTACCTATCTGTATCTATCTACCTACCTACCTAGCTATCTCTATCTATCTACCTACCTACCTACCTATCTCTATCTATCTACCTACCTACCTATCTGTATCTATCTACCTACCTACCTAGCTATCTCTATCTATCTATCTACCTACCTATCTCTATCTATCTATCTACCTACCTACCTATCTGTATCTATCAATCTACCTACCTACCTATGTCTATCTATCTATCTACCTACCTACCTATCTGTATCTATCTATCTATCTACCTACCTACCTATCTGTATCTGTCTACCTACCTACCTACCTATCTGTATCTATCAATCTACCTACCTACCTATCTCTATCTATCTATCTACCTACCGACCTATCTCTATCTATCTACCTACCTACCTACCTATCTGTATTTATCTATCTACCTACCAATCTGTATTTATCTATCTACCTACCTACCTATCTGTATCTATCTATCTACCTATCTGTATCTATCAATCTACCTACCTACCTATCTGTATCTATCAATCTACCTACCTACCTATCTCTATCTATCTATCTACCTACCTACCTATCTCTATCTATCTACCTACCTACCTACCTATCTGTATTTATCTATCTACCTACCTACCTATCTCTATCTATCTTTCTACCTACCTACTTATCTGTATCTATCTATCTACCTACCTACCAATCTCTATCTATCTATCTACCTACCTACCTATCTGTATCTATCAATCTACCTACCTACCTATCTCTATCTATCTACCTACCTACCTACCTACCTATCTGTATTTATCTATCTACCTACCTACCTATCTCTATCTATCTACTTACCTACCTACCTATCTGTATCTATCTATCTACCTACCTACCTATCTGTATCTATCAATCTACCTACCTACCTATGTCTATCTATCTACCTACCTACCTATCTCTATCTATCTATCTATCTATCTATCTATCTATCTATCTATCTATCTATCTATCTATCTATCTATGTATCTATCTATCTATCTATCTATCTACCTAGCTACCTATCTGTATCTATCAATCTACCTACCTACCTATCTCTATCTATCTATCTACCTACCTACCTATCTGTATCTATCTACCTACCTACCTATCTGTATCTATCAATCTACCTACCTACCTGTCTCTATCTATCTACCTACCTACCTATCTGTATCTATCTACCTACCTACCTAGCTATCTCTATCTATCTACCTACCTACCTACCTATCTCTATCTATCTACCTACCTACCTATCTGTATCTATCTACCTACCTACCTAGCTATCTCTATCTATCTATCTACCTACCTATCTCTATCTATCTATCTACCTACCTACCTATCTGTATCTATCAATCTACCTACCTACCTATGTCTATCTATCTATCTACCTACCTACCTATCTGTATCTATCTATCTATCTACCTACCTACCTATCTGTATCTGTCTACCTACCTACCTACCTATCTGTATCTATCAATCTACCTACCTACCTATCTCTATCTATCTATCTACCTACCGACCTATCTCTATCTATCTACCTACCTACCTACCTATCTGTATTTATCTATCTACCTACCAATCTGTATTTATCTATCTACCTACCTACCTATCTGTATCTATCTATCTACCTATCTGTATCTATCAATCTACCTACCTACCTATCTGTATCTATCAATCTACCTACCTACCTATCTCTATCTATCTATCTACCTACCTACCTATCTCTATCTATCTACCTACCTACCTACCTATCTGTATTTATCTATCTACCTACCTACCTATCTCTATCTATCTTTCTACCTACCTACTTATCTGTATCTATCTATCTACCTACCTACCTATCTGTATCTATCTATCTACCTACCTACCTATGTCTATCTATCTATCTATCTACCTACCTACCTATCTCTATCTATCTATCTACCTACCTACCTATCTCTATCTATCTACCTACCTACCTACCTATCTGTATTTATCTATCTACCTACCTACCTATCTCTATCTATCTATCTACCTACCTACCTATCTGTATCTATCTACCTACCTACCTAGCTATCTCTATCTATCTACCTACCTACCTACCTATCTCTATCTATCTACCTACCTACCTATCTGTATCTATCTACCTACCTACCTAGCTATCTCTATCTATCTATCTACCTACCTATCTCTATCTATCTATCTACCTACCTACCTATCTGTATCTATCAATCTACCTACCTACCTATGTCTATCTATCTATCTACCTACCTACCTATCTGTATCTATCTATCTATCTACCTACCTACCTATCTGTATCTGTCTACCTACCTACCTACCTATCTGTATCTATCAATCTACCTACCTACCTATCTCTATCTATCTATCTACCTACCTACCTACCTATCTCTATCTATCTACCTACCTACCTACCTATCTGTATTTATCTATCTACCTACCAATCTGTATTTATCTATCTACCTACCTACCTATCTGTATCTATCTATCTACCTATCTGTATCTATCAATCTACCTACCTACCTATCTGTATCTATCAATCTACCTACCTACCTATCTCTATCTATCTATCTACCTACCTACCTATCTCTATCTATCTACCTACCTACCTACCTATCTGTATTTATCTATCTACCTACCTACCTATCTCTATCTATCTTTCTACCTACCTACTTATCTGTATCTATCTATCTACCTACCTACCTATCTGTATCTATCTATCTACCTACCTACCTATGTCTATCTATCTATCTATCTACCTACCTACCTATCTCTATCTATCTATCTACCTACCTACCTATCTCTATCTATCTACCTACCTACCTACCTATCTGTATTTATCTATCTACCTACCTACCTATCTCTATCTATCTATCTACCTACCTACCTATCTGTATCTATCTATCTATCTACCTATCTGTATCTATCAATCTACATACCTACCTATGTCTATCTATCTATCTACCTACCTACCTATCTGTATCTATCTATCTACCTACCTACCTATCTGTATCTATCTATCTACCTACCTACCTATCTGTATCTATCTATCTATCTACCTATCTGTATCTATCAATCTACCTACCTACCTATGTCTATCTATCAATCTACCTACCTACCTATCTCTATCTATCTATCTACCTACCTACCTATCTCTATCTATCTATCTACCTACCTACCTATCTCTATCTATCTATCTATCTATCTATCTATCTATCTATCTATCTACCTATCTGTATCTATCAATCTACCTACCTACCTATCTCTATCTATCTATCTACCTACCTACCTATCTCTATCTATCTATCTATCTATCTATCTACCTACCTATCTGTATTTATCTATCTACCTACCTACCTATCTGTATCTATCTATCTACCTACCTACCTATGTCTATCTATCTATCTATCTATCTATCTATCTACCTACCTACCTATCTCTATCTATCTATCTACCTACCTACCTATCTGTATCTATCAATTAACCTACCTACCTATCTCTATCTATCTATCTACCTACCTACCTATTTGTATCTATCAATCTACCTACCTACCTATCTCTATCTATCTATCTATCTACCTACCTACCTATCTCTATCTATCTACCTACCTATCTACCTATCTGTATCTATCTATCTACCTACCTACCTATCTGTATCTATCAATCTACCTACCTACCTACCTATCTCTATCTATCTATCTACCTACCTACATATCTGTCTCTATCAATCTACCTACCTATCTGTCTCTATCTATCTATCTAACTACCTACCTATCTGTATCTATCTATCTACCTACCTACCTATCTCTATCTATCTATCTACCTACCTACCTATCTGTATCTATCTATCTACCTACCTACCTATCTCTATCTATCTATCTACCTACCTATGTATATCTATCAATCTCCCTACCTACCTATCTCTATCTATCTATCTACCTACCTACCTATCTTTATTTATCTATCTACCTACCAATCTGTATTTATCTATCTACCTACCTACCTATCTGTATCTATCTATCTATCTACCTATCTGTATCTATCAATCTACCTACCTACCTATGTCTATCTATCAATCTACCTACCTACCTATCTCTATCTATCTATCTACCTACCTACCTATCTCTATCTATCTATCTACTTACCTACCTATCTGTATCTATCTACCTACCTACCTATCTCTATCTATCTATCTACCTACCTACCTATCTGTATCTATCAATCTACATACCTACCTATCTCTATCTATCAATCTACCTACCTACCTATGTCTATCTATCTATCTACCTACCTACCTATCTGTATCTATCTATCTACCTACCTACCTATCTCTATCTATCTATCTACCTACCTACCTATCTCTATCTATCTATCTACCTACCTACCTATCTGTATCTATCAATCTACCTACCTACCTATCTCTATCTATCTATCTACCTACCTATCTATCTCTATCTATCTACCTACCTACCTACCTATCTGTATTTATCTATCTACCTACCTATCTCTATCTATCTATCTACCTACCTACCTATCTGTATCTATCTATCTACCTACCTACCTATCAGTATCTATCTATCTACCTACCTACCTATGTCTATCTATCTATCTATCTACCTACCTATCTCTATCTATCTATCTACCTACCTACCTATCTCTATCTATCTACCTACCTACCTACCTATCTGTATTTATCTATCTACCTAACTACCTATCTCTATCTATCTATCTACCTACCTACCTATCTGTATCTATCTATCTATCTACCTATCTGTATCTATCAATCTACCTACCTACCTATGTATATCTATCAATCTACCTACCTACCTATCTCTATCTATCTATCTACCTACCTACCTATCTTTATTTATCTATCTACCTACCAATCTGTATTTATCTATCTACCTACCTACCTATCTGTATCTATCTATCTATCTACCTATCTGTATCTATCAATCTACCTACCTACCTATGTCTATCTATCAATCTACCTACCTACCTATCTCTATCTATCTATCTACCTACCTACCTATCTCTATCTATCTATCTACTTACCTACCTATCTGTATCTATCTACCTACCTACCTATCTCTATCTATCTATCTACCTACCTACCTATCTGTATCTATCAATCTACATACCTACCTATGTCTATCTATCTATCTACCTACCTACCTATCTGTATCTATCTATCTACCTACCTACCTATCTGTATCTATCTATCTACCTACCTACCTATCTGTATCTATCTATCTATCTACCTATCTGTATCTATCAATCTACCTACCTACCTATGTCTATCTCTCAATCTACCTACCTACCTATCTCTATCTATCTATCTACCTACCTACCTATCTCTATCTATCTATCTACCTACCTACCTATCTCTATCTATCTATCTATCTATCTATCTATCTATCTATCTATCTACCTATCTGTATCTATCAATCTACCTACCTACCTATCTCTATCTATCTATCTACCTACCTACCTATCTCTATCTATCTATCTATCTATCTACCTACCTATCTGTATTTATCTATCTACCTACCTACCTATCTGTATCTATCTATCTACCTACCTACCTATCTGTATCTATCTATCTACCTACCTACCTATGTCTATTTATCTATCTATCTACCTACCTATCTCTATCTATCTATCTACCTACCTATCTGTCTCTATCTATCTATCTAACTACCTACCTATCTGTATCTATCTATCTACCTACCTACCTATCTCTATCTATCTATCTACCTACCTACCTATCTGTATCTATCTATCTATCTATCTACCTACCTACCTATCTGTATCTAACTATCTATCTACCTATCTGTATCTATCAATCTACCTACCTACCTACCTATGTCTATCTATCTATCTACCTACCTACCTATCTCTATCTATCTATCTATCTACCTACCTACCTATCTGTATCTATCTATCTACCTACCTACCTATCTGTATCTATCAATCTACCTACCTACCTATCTCTATCTATCTATCTACCTACCTACCTATCTCTATCTATCTACCTACCTACCTATCTGTATCTATCTATCTACCTACCTACCTATCTCTATCTATCTACCTACCTACCTACCTATCTCTATCTATCTATCTACCTACCTACCTACCTATCTGTATCTATCTATCTATCTACCTTTCTGTATCTATCAATCTACCTACCTACCTACCTATGTCTATCTATCAATCTACCTACCTACCTATCTCTACCTATCTATCTACCTACCTACCTATCTTTATTTATCTATCTACCTACCAATCTGTATTTATCTATCTACCTACCTACCTATCTGTATCTATCTATCTATCTACCTATCTGTATCTATCAATCTACCTACCTACCTATGTCTATCTATCAATCTACCTACCTACCTATCTCTATCTATCTATCTACCTACCTACCTACCTATCTCTATCTATCTACCTACCTACCTACCTATCTGTATTTATCTATCTACCTACCTATCTCTATCTATCTATCTATCTACCTACCTACCTATCTGTATCTATCTATCTATCTACCTATCTGTATCTATCAATCTACCTACCTACCTATCTGTATCTATCTACCTACCTACCTATCTCTATCTATCTATCTACCTACCTACCTATCTGTATCTATCAATCTACCTACCTACCTATGTCTATCTATCTATCTACCTACCTACCTATCTGTATCTATCTATCTACCTACCTACCTATCTCTATCTATCTATCTACCTACCTACCTATCTCTATCTATCTATCTACCTACCTACCTATCTGTATCTATCAATCTACCTACCTACCTATCTCTATCTATCTATCTACCTACCTACCTATCTCTATCTATCTACCTACCTACCTACCTATCTGTATTTATCTATCTACCTACCTATCTCTATCTATCTATCTATCTACCTACCTACCTATCTGTATCTATCTATCTACCTACCTACCTATCAGTATCTATCTATCTACCTACCTACCTATGTCTATCTATCTATCTATCTATCTACCTACCTATCTCTATCTATCTATCTACCTACCTACCTATCTCTATCTATCTACCTACCTACCTACCTATCTGTATTTATCTATCTACCTAACTACCTATCTCTATCTATCTATCTACCTACCTACCTATCTGTATCTATCTATCTATCTATCTACCTATCTGTATCTATCAATCTACCTACCTACCTATGTATATCTATCAATCTACCTACCTACCTATCTCTATCTATCTATCTACCTACCTACCTATCTTTATTTATCTATCTACCTACCAATCTGTATTTATCTATCTACCTACCTACCTATCTGTATCTATCTATCTATCTACCTATCTGTATCTATCAATCTACCTACCTACCTATGTCTATCTATCAATCTACATACCTACCTATCTCTATCTATCTATCTACCTACCTACCTATCTCTATCTATCTATCTATCTATCTATCTATCTATCTATCTATCTACCTACCTATCTGTATCTATCTACCTACCTACCTATCTCTATCTATCTATCTACCTACCTACCTATCTGTATCTATCAATCTACATACCTACCTATGTCTATCTATCTATCTACCTACCTACCTATCTGTATCTATCTATCTACCTACCTACCTATCTCTATCTATCTATCTACCTACCTACCTATCTGTATCTATCTATCTATCTACCTATCTGTATCTATCAATCTACCTACCTACCTATGTCTATCTATCAATCTACCTACCTACCTATCTCTATCTATCTATCTACCTACCTACCTATCTCTATCTATCTATCTATCTATCTACCTATCTGTATCTATCAATCTACCTACCTACCTATCTCTACCTATCTATCTACCAACCTACCTATCTCTATCTATCTACCTATCTACCTACCTATCTGTATTTATCTATCTACCTACCTACCTATCTGTATCTATCTATCTACCTACCTACCTATCTGTATCTATCTACCTACCTACCTATGTCTATCTATCTATCTATCTATCTATCTATCTATCTATCTACCTACCTACCTATCTCTATCTATCTATCTACCTACCTACCTATCTGTATCTATCAATTTACCTACCTACCTATCTCTATCTATCTATCTACCTACCTACCTATTTGTATCTATCAATCTACCTACCTACCTATCTCTATCTATCTATCTACCTACCTACCTATCTCTATCTATCTACCTACCTATCTACCTATCTGTATCTATCTATCTACCTACCTACCTATCTGTATCTATCAATCTACCTACCTACCTACCTATCTCTATCTATCTATCTACCTACCTACATATCTGTCTCTATCAATCTACCTACCTATCTGTCTCTATCTATCTATCTAACTACCTACCTATCTGTATCTATCTATCTACCTACCTACCTATCTCTATCTATCTATCTACCTACCTACCTATCTGTATCTATCTATCTATCTACCTACCTACCTATCTGTATCTATCTATCTATCTACCTATCTGTATCTATCAATCTACCTACCTACCTATGTCTATCTATCTATCTACCTACCTACCTATCTCTATCTATCTATCTATCTACCTACCTACCTATCTGTATCTATCTATCTACCTACCTACCTATCTGTATCTATCAATCTACCTACCTACCTATCTCTATCTATCTATATACCTACCTACCTATCTCTATCTATCTACCTACCTACCTATCTGTATCTATCTATCTACCTACCTACCTATCTCTATCTATCTATCTACCTACCTACCTACCTATCTCTATCTATCTATCTACCTACCTACCTATCTGTATCTATCAATCTACCTACCTACCTATCTCTATCTATCTATCTACCTACCTACCTATCTCTATCTATCTATCTACCTACCTACCTATCTGTATCTATCAATCTACCTACCTACCTATCTCTATCTATCTATCTACCTACCTACCTATCTCTATCTATCTACCTACCTACCTAGCTATCTCTATCTATCTACCTACCTACCTATCTCTATCTATCTACCTACCTACCTACCTATCTGTATTTATCTATCTACCTACCTATCTCTATCTATCTATCTACCTACCTACCTATCTGTATCTATCTATCTACCTACCTACCTATCAGTATCTATCTATCTACCTACCTACCTATGTCTATCTATCTATCTATCTACCTACCTATCTCTATCTATCTATCTACCTACCTACCTATCTCTATCTATCTACCTACCTACCTACCTATCTGTATTTATCTATCTACCTAACTACCTATCTCTATCTATCTATCTACCTACCTACCTATCTGTATCTATCTATCTATCTACCTATCTGTATCTATCAATCTACCTACCTACCTATGTATATCTATCAATCTACCTACCTACCTATCTCTATCTATCTATCTACCTACCTACCTATCTTTATTTATCTATCTACCTACCAATCTGTATTTATCTATCTACCTACCTACCTATCTGTATCTATCTATCTATCTACCTATCTGTATCTATCAATCTACCTACCTACCTATGTCTATCTATCAATCTACCTACCTACCTATCTCTATCTATCTATCTACCTACCTACCTATCTCTATCTATCTATCTACTTACCTACCTATCTGTATCTATCTACCTACCTACCTATCTCTATCTATCTATCTACCTACCTACCTATCTGTATCTATCAATCTACATACCTACCTATGTCTATCTATCTATCTACCTACCTACCTATCTGTATCTATCTATCTACCTACCTACCTATCTGTATCTATCTATCTACCTACCTACCTATCTGTATCTATCTATCTATCTACCTATCTGTATCTATCAATCTACCTACCTACCTATGTCTATCTATCAATCTACCTACCTACCTATCTCTATCTATCTATCTACCTACCTACCTATCTCTATCTATCTATCTACCTACCTACCTATCTCTATCTATCTATCTATCTATCTATCTATCTATCTATCTATCTATCTATCTATCTACCTATCTGTATCTATCAATCTACCTACCTACCTATCTCTATCTATCTATCTATCTATCTACCTACCTATCTGTATTTATCTATCTACCTACCTACCTATCTGTATCTATCTATCTACCTACCTACCTATCTGTATCTATCTATCTACCTACCTACCTATGTCTATCTATCTATCTATCTACCTACCTATCTCTATCTATCTATCTACCTACCTATCTGTCTCTATCTATCTATCTAACTACCTACCTATCTGTATCTATCTATCTACCTACCTACCTATCTCTATCTATCTATCTACCTACCTACCTATCTGTATCTATCTATCTATCTATCTACCTACCTACCTATCTGTATCTAACTATCTATCTACCTATCTGTATCTATCAATCTACCTACCTACCTACCTATGTCTATCTATCTATCTACCTACCTACCTATCTCTATCTATCTATCTATCTACCTACCTACCTATCTGTATCTATCTATCTACCTACCTACCTATCTGTATCTATCAATCTACCTACCTACCTATCTCTATCTATCTATCTACCTACCTACCTATCTCTATCTATCTACCTACCTACCTATCTGTATCTATCTATCTACCTACCTACCTATCTCTATCTATCTACCTACCTACCTACCTATTTCTATCTATCTATCTACCTACCTACCTATCTGTATCTATCTATCTATCTACCTTTCTGTATCTATCAATCTACCTACCTACCTACCTATGTCTATCTATCAATCTACCTACCTACCTATCTCTACCTATCTATCTACCTACCTACCTATCTTTATTTATCTATCTACCTACCAATCTGTATTTATCTATCTACCTACCTACCTATCTGTATCTATCTATCTATCTATCTACCTATCTGTATCTATCAATCTACCTACCTACCTATGTCTATCTATCAATCTACCTACCTACCTATCTCTATCTATCTATCTACCTACCTACCTATCTCTATCTATCTACCTACCTACCTAGCTATCTCTATCTATCTACCTACCTACCTATCTCTATCTATCTACCTACCTACCTACCTATCTGTATTTATCTATCTACCTACCTATCTCTATCTATCTATCTACCTACCTACCTATCTGTATCTATCTATCTACCTACCTACCTATCAGTATCTATCTATCTACCTACCTACCTATGTCTATCTATCTATCTATCTACCTACCTATCTCTATCTATCTATCTACCTACCTACCTATCTCTATCTATCTACCTACCTACCTACCTATCTGTATTTATCTATCTACCTAACTACCTATCTCTATCTATCTATCTACCTACCTACCTATCTGTATCTATCTATCTATCTACCTATCTGTATCTATCAATCTACCTACCTACCTATGTATATCTATCAATCTACCTACCTACCTATCTCTATCTATCTATCTACCTACCTACCTATCTTTATTTATCTATCTACCTACCAATCTGTATTTATCTATCTACCTACCTACCTATCTGTATCTATCTATCTATCTACCTATCTGTATCTATCAATCTACCTACCTACCTATGTCTATCTATCTATCTACCTACCTACCTATCTCTATCTATCTATCTATCTACCTACCTACCTATCTGTATCTATCTATCTACCTACCTACCTATCTGTATCTATCAATCTACCTACCTACCTATCTCTATCTATCTATATACCTACCTACCTATCTCTATCTATCTACCTACCTACCTATCTGTATCTATCTATCTACCTACCTACCTATCTCTATCTATCTATCTACCTACCTACCTACCTATCTCTATCTATCTATCTACCTACCTACCTATCTGTATCTATCAATCTACCTACCTACCTATCTCTATCTATCTATCTACCTACCTACCTATCTCTATCTATCTATCTACCTACCTACCTATCTGTATCTATCAATCTACCTACCTACCTATCTCTATCTATCTATCTACCTACCTACCTATCTCTATCTATCTACCTACCTACCTAGCTATCTCTATCTATCTACCTACCTACCTATCTCTATCTATCTACCTACCTACCTACCTATCTGTATTTATCTATCTACCTACCTATCTCTATCTATCTATCTACCTACCTACCTATCTGTATCTATCTATCTACCTACCTACCTATCAGTATCTATCTATCTACCTACCTACCTATGTCTATCTATCTATCTATCTACCTACCTATCTCTATCTATCTATCTACCTACCTACCTATCTCTATCTATCTACCTACCTACCTACCTATCTGTATTTATCTATCTACCTAACTACCTATCTCTATCTATCTATCTACCTACCTACCTATCTGTATCTATCTATCTATCTACCTATCTGTATCTATCAATCTACCTACCTACCTATGTATATCTATCAATCTACCTACCTACCTATCTCTATCTATCTATCTACCTACCTACCTATCTTTATTTATCTATCTACCTACCAATCTGTATTTATCTATCTACCTACCTACCTATCTGTATCTATCTATCTATCTACCTATCTGTATCTATCAATCTACCTACCTACCTATGTCTATCTATCAATCTACCTACCTACCTATCTCTATCTATCTATCTACCTACCTACCTATCTCTATCTATCTATCTACTTACCTACCTATCTGTATCTATCTACCTACCTACCTATCTCTATCTATCTATCTACCTACCTACCTATCTGTATCTATCAATCTACATACCTACCTATGTCTATCTATCTATCTACCTACCTACCTATCTGTATCTATCTATCTACCTACCTACCTATCTGTATCTATCTATCTACCTACCTACCTATCTGTATCTATCTATCTATCTACCTATCTGTATCTATCAATCTACCTACCTACCTATGTCTATCTATCAATCTACCTACCTACCTATCTCTATCTATCTATCTACCTACCTACCTATCTCTATCTATCTATCTACCTACCTACCTATCTCTATCTATCTATCTATCTATCTATCTATCTATCTATCTATCTATCTATCTATCTATCTATCTACCTATCTGTATCTATCAATCTACCTACCTACCTATCTCTATCTATCTATCTATCTATCTACCTACCTATCTGTATTTATCTATCTACCTACCTACCTATCTGTATCTATCTATCTACCTACCTACCTATCTGTATCTATCTATCTACCTACCTACCTATGTCTATCTATCTATCTATCTACCTACCTATCTCTATCTATCTATCTACCTACCTATCTGTCTCTATCTATCTATCTAACTACCTACCTATCTGTATCTATCTATCTACCTACCTACCTATCTCTATCTATCTATCTACCTACCTACCTATCTGTATCTATCTATCTATCTATCTACCTACCTACCTATCTGTATCTAACTATCTATCTACCTATCTGTATCTATCAATCTACCTACCTACCTATGTCTATCTATCTATCTACCTACCTACCTATCTCTATCTATCTATCTATCTACCTACCTACCTATCTGTATCTATCTATCTACCTACCTACCTATCTGTATCTATCAATCTACCTACCTACCTATCTCTATCTATCTATCTACCTACCTACCTATCTCTATCTATCTACCTACCTACCTATCTGTATCTATCTATCTACCTACCTACCTATCTCTATCTATCTACCTACCTACCTACCTATTTCTATCTATCTATCTACCTACCTACCTATCTGTATCTATCTATCTATCTACCTTTCTGTATCTATCAATCTACCTACCTACCTACCTATGTCTATCTATCAATCTACCTACCTACCTATCTCTACCTATCTATCTACCTACCTACCTATCTTTATTTATCTATCTACCTACCAATCTGTATTTATCTATCTACCTACCTACCTATCTGTATCTATCTATCTATCTATCTACCTATCTGTATCTATCAATCTACCTACCTACCTATGTCTATCTATCAATCTACCTACCTACCTATCTCTATCTATCTATCTACCTACCTACCTATCTCTATCTATCTACCTACCTACCTACCTATCTGTATTTATCTATCTACCTACCTATCTCTATCTATCTATCTATCTACCTACCTACCTATCTGTATCTATCTATCTATCTACCTATCTGTATCTATCAATCTACCTACCTACCTATCTGTATCTATCTACCTACCTACCTATCTCTATCTATCTATCTACCTACCTACCTATCTGTATCTATCAATCTACCTACCTACCTATGTCTATCTATCTATCTACCTACCTACCTATCTGTATCTATCTATCTACCTACCTACCTACCTATCTCTATCTATCTATCTACCTACCTACCTATCTCTATCTATCTATCTACCTACCTACCTATCTGTATCTATCAATCTACCTACCTACCTATCTCTATCTATCTATCTACCTACCTACCTATCTCTATCTATCTACCTACCTACCTACCTATCTGTATTTATCTATCTACCTACCTATCTCTATCTATCTATCTATCTACCTACCTACCTATCTGTATCTATCTATCTACCTACCTACCTATCAGTATCTATCTATCTACCTACCTACCTATGTCTATCTATCTATCTATCTATCTACCTACCTATCTCTATCTATCTATCTACCTACCTACCTATCTCTATCTATCTACCTACCTACCTACCTATCTGTATTTATCTATCTACCTAACTACCTATCTCTATCTATCTATCTACCTATCTGTATCTATCAATCTACCTACCTACCTATGTATATCTATCAATCTACCTACCTACCTATCTCTATCTATCTATCTACCTACCTACCTATCTTTATTTATCTATCTACCTACCAATCTGTATTTATCTATCTACCTACCTACCTATCTGTATCTATCTATCTATCTACCTATCTGTATCTATCAATCTACCTACCTACCTATGTCTATCTATCAATCTACATACCTACCTATCTCTATCTATCTATCTACCTACCTACCTATCTCTATCTATCTATCTATCTATCTATCTATCTATCTATCTATCTATCTACCTACCTATCTGTATCTATCTACCTACCTACCTATCTCTATCTATCTATCTACCTACCTACCTATCTGTATCTATCAATCTACATACCTACCTATGTCTATCTATCTATCTACCTACCTACCTATCTGTATCTATCTATCTACCTACCTACCTATCTCTATCTATCTATCTACCTACCTACCTATCTGTATCTATCTATCTATCTACCTATCTGTATCTATCAATCTACCTACCTACCTATGTCTATCTATCAATCTACCTACCTACCTATCTCTATCTATCTATCTACCTACCTACCTATCTCTATCTATCTATCTATCTATCTATCTACCTATCTGTATCTATCAATCTACCTACCTACCTATCTCTACCTATCTATCTACCTACCTACCTATCTCTATCTATCTACCTATCTACCTACCTATCTGTATTTATCTATCTACCTACCTACCTATCTGTATCTATCTATCTACCTACCTACCTATCTGTATCTATCTATCTACCTACCTACCTATGTCTATCTATCTATCTATCTATCTATCTATCTATCTACCTACCTACCTACCTATCTCTATCTATCTATCTACCTACCTACCTATCTGTATCTATCAATTTACCTACCTACCTATCTCTATCGTTCTATCTACCTACCTACCTATTTGTATCTATCAATCTACCTAGCTACCTATCTCTATCTATCTATCTACCTACCTATCTCTATCTATCTACCTACCTATCTACCTATCTGTATCTATCTATCTACCTACCTACCTATCTGTATCTATCAATCTACCTACCTACCTACCTATCTCTATCTATCTATCTACCTACCTACATATCTGTCTCTATCAATCTACCTACCTATCTGTCTCTATCTATCTATCTAACTACCTACCTATCTGTATCTATCTATCTACCTACCTACCTATCTCTATCTATCTATCTACCTACCTACCTATCTGTATCTATCTATCTATCTACCTACCTACCTATCTGTATCTATCTATCTATCTACCTATCTGTATCTATCAATCTACCTACCTACCTATGTCTATCTATCTATCTACCTACCTACCTATCTCTATCTATCTATCTATCTACCTACCTACCTATCTGTATCTATCTACCTACCTACCTACCTATCTGTATCTATCAATCTACCTACCTACCTATCTCTATCTATCTATATACCTACCTACCTATCTCTATCTATCTACCTACCTACCTATCTGTATCTATCTATCTACCTACCTACCTATCTCTATCTATCTATCTACCTACCTACCTACCTATCTCTATCTATCTATCTACCTACCTACCTATCTGTATCTATCAATCTACCTACCTACCTATCTCTATCTATCTATCTACCTACCTACCTATCTCTATCTATCTATCTACCTACCTACCTATCTGTATCTATCAATCTACCTACCTACCTATCTCTATCTATCTATCTACCTACCTACCTATCTCTATCTATCTACCTACCTACCTAGCTATCTCTATCTATCTACCTACCTACCTGTCTCTATCTATCTACCTACCTACCTACCTATCTGTATTTATCTATCTACCTACCTAGCTATCTCTATCTATCTATCTACCTACCTACCTATCTGTATCTATCAATCTACCTACCTACATATCTCTATCTATCTACCTACCTACCTATCTCTATCTATCAACCTACCTATCTATCTCTATCTACCTACCTACCTACCTATCTGTATCTATCAATCTACCTATCTACCTATCTCTATCTATCTATCTACCTACCTACCTATCTGTATCTATCTACCTAACTACCTATCTGTGTCTATCAATCTACCTACCTACCTATCTCTATCTATCTATCTACCTACCTACCTAACTATCTCTTTCTATCTACCTACCTACCTAACTATCTCTACCTACCTACCTACCTATCTCTATCTATCTACCTACCTACCTACATATCAGTATCTATCTACCGACCTACCTATCTGTATCTATCTACCTAACTACCTATCTGTGTCTATCAATCTACCTACCTACCTATCTCTATCTATCTACCTACCTACCTATCTCTATCAATCTACCTACCTACCTACCTATCTCTATCTATCTATCTGCCTACCTACCTATCTCTATCTATCTACCTACCTACCTACCTATCTGTATTTATCTATCTACCTACCTACCTATCTCTATCTATCTATCAACCTACCTACCTATCTCTATCTATCTATCTACCTACCTACCTATCTGTATCTATCAATCTACATACCTACCTATGTCTATCTATCTATCTACCTACCTACTTATCTCTATCTATCTACCTACCTACCTATCTCTATCTATCTATCTACCTACCTACCTACCTATCTGTATTTATCTACCTACCTACCTATCTCTATCTATCTACCTACCTACCTATCTCTATCTATCTACCTACCTACCTACCTATCTGTATCTATCAATCTACCTACCTACCTATGTCTATCTATCTATCTACTTACCTACCTATCTCTATCTATCTACCTACCTACCTATCTGTATCTATCAATCTACCTACCTACCTATCTCTATCTATCTATCTACCTACCTACCTATCTATCAATCTACCTACCTATCTGTCTCTATCTATCTATCTAACTACCAACCTATCTGTATCTATCTATCTACCTACCTACCTATCTCTATCTATCTATCTACCTACCTACCTATCTCTATCTATCTATCTACCTACCTACCTATCTGTATCTATCTATCTATCTACCTATCTGTATCTATCAATCTACCTACCTACCTATGTCTATCTATCTATCTACCTACCTACCTATCTCTATCTATCTATCTATCTATCTATCTATCTATCTATCTATCTATCTATCTATCTACCTACCTACCTATTTGTATCTATCTATCTACCTACCTACCTATCTGTATCTATCAATCTACCTACCTACCTATCTCTATCTATCTATCTACCTACCTACCTATCTCTATCTATCTACCTACCTACCTATCTGTATCTATCAATCTACCTACCTACCTATCTCTATCTATCTACCTACCAACCTATCTGTATCTATCTACCTACCTACCTATCTCTATCTATCTACCTACCTACCTACCTATCTCTATCTATCTATCTACCTACCTACCTATCTGTATCTATCAATCTACCTACCTACCTATGTCAATCTATCTACCTACCTACCTATCTCTATCTATCTATCTACCTACCTACCTATCTGTATCTATCTATCTACCTACCTACCTATCTGTATCTATCAATCTACCTACCTACCTATCGCTATCTATCTATCTACCTACCTACCTATCTCTATCTATCTACCTACCTACCTAGCTATCTCTATCTATCTATCTACCTACCTACCTATCTCTATCTATCTATCTACCTACCTACCTATCTGTATTTATCTATCTACCTACCTACCTATCTCTATCTATCTATCTACCTACCTACCTATCTGTATCTATCTATCTACCTACCTACCTATGTCTATCTATCTATCTATCTATCTATCTATCTATCTATCTATCTATCTATCTATCTATCTATCTATCTATCTATCTATCTACCTACCAATCTCTATCTATCTATCTACCTACCTACCTATCTGTATCTATCAATTTACCTACCTACCTATGTCTATCTATCTATCTACCTACCTACCTATCTGTATCTATCTATCTACCTACCTACCTATCTGTATCTATCTATCTACCTACCTACCTATCTGTATCTATCAATCTATCTACTTACCTATCTCTATCTATCTATCTACCTAGCTACCTATCTCTATCTATCTTCCTACCTACCTACCTATCTGTATTTATCTATCTACCTACCTACCTATCTCTATCTATCTATCTATCTACCTACTTACCTATCTGTATCTACCTACCTACCTATCTCTATCTATCAATCTACCTACCTACCTATGTCTATCTATCTATCTACCTACCTACCTATCTCTATCTATCTACCTACCTACCTATCTGTATCTATCAATCTACCTACCTACCTATCTCTATCTATCTATCTACCTACCTACCTATCTCTATCTATCTACCTACCTATCTATCTCTATCTACCTACCTACCTACCTGCCTATCTGTATCTATCAATCTACCTATCTACCTATCTCTATCTATCTATCTATCTATCTACCTACCTACCTACCTATATGTATCTATCTACCTACCTACCTAACTATCTCTTTCTATCTACCTACCTACCTAACTATCTCTACCTACCTACCTACCTATCTCTATCTATCTACCTACCTACCTACATATCTGTATCTATCTACCTACCTACCTATCTCTATCTATCTACCTACCTACCTACCTACCTATCTGTATCTATCTATCTACCTACCTACCTATCTGTATCTATCAATCTACCTACCTACCTATGACTATCTATCTACCTACCTACCTATCTCTATCTATCTCTCTATCTGTCTATCTACCTAGCTACCTATCTGTATCTATCAATCTACCTACCTACCTATCTCTATCTATCTATCTATCTATCTATCTACCTACCTACCTATCTGTATCTATCTATCTACCTACCTACCTATCTGTATCTATCAATCTACCTACCTACCTATCTCTATCTATCTACCTACCTACCTATCTGTATCTATCTATCTACCTACCTACCTATCTGTATCTATCAATCTACCTACCTACCTATCTCTATCTATCTATCTACCTACCTACCTATCTCTATCTATCTATCTACCTACCTACCTATCTGTATTTATCTATCTACCTACCAATCTGTATTTATCTATCTACCTACCTACCTATCTGTATCTATCTATCTATCTACCTATCTGTATCTATCTATCTACCTACCTACCTATGTCTATCTATCTATCTACCTACCTATGTCTATCTATCTATCTATCTATCTATCTATCTATCTATCTATCTATCTATCTATCTATCTATCTATCTACCTACCTACCAATCTCTATCTATCTATCTACCTACCTACCTATCTGTATCTATCAATTTACCTACCTACCTATGTCTATCTATCTAACTACCTACCTACCTATCTGTATCTATCTATCTACCTACCTACCTATCTGTATCTATCTATCTACCTACCTACCTATCTGTATCTATCTATCTACCTACCTACCTATCTGTATCTATCAATCTACCTACTTACCTATCTCTATCTATCTATCTACCTAGCTACCTATCTCTATCTATCTTCCTACCTACCTACCTATCTGTATTTATCTATCTACCTACCTACCAATCTCTATCTATCTATCTACCTACTTACCTATCTGTATCTACCTACCTACCTATCTGTATCTATCAATCTACCTACCTACCTATGTCTATCTATCTATCTACCTACCTACCTATCTCTATCTATCTACCTACCTACCTATCTGTATCTATCAATCTACCTACCTACCTATCTCTATCTATCTATCTACCTACCTACCTATCTCTATCTATCTACCTACCTATCTATCTCTATCTACCTACCTACCTACCTATCTGTATTTATCAATCTACCTATCTACCTATCTCTATCTATCTATCTACCTACCTACCTATCTGTATCTATCTACCTACCTACCTAACTATCTCTTTCTATCTACCTACCTAACTATCTCTACCTACCTACCTACCTTTCTCTATCTATCTACCTACCTACCTACATATCAGTATCTATCTACCTACCTACCTATCTGTATCTATCTACCTACCTACCTATCTCTATCTATCTACCTACCTACCTACCTATCTGTATCTATCTATCTACCTACCTACCTATCTGTATCTATCAATCTACCTACCTACCTATGTCTATCTATCTACCTACCTACCTATCTCTATCTATCTCTCTATCTGTCTATCTACCTAGCTACCTATCTGTATCTATCAATCTACCTACCTACCTATCTCTATCTATCTATCTATCTACCTACCTACCTATCTGTATCTATCTATCTACCTACCTACCTATCTGTATCTATCAATCTACCTACCTACCTATCTCTATCTATCTACCTACCTACCTATCTGTATCTATCTATCTACCTAGCTACCTATCTGTATCTATCAATCTACCTACCTACCTATCTCTATCTATCTATCTACCTACCTACCTATCTCTATCTATCTACCTACCTACCTACCTATCTGTATTTATCTATCTACCTAACTACCTATCTCTATCTATCTATCTACCTACCTACCTATCTGTATCTATCAATCTACCTACCTACCAATGTCTATCTATCAATCTACCCACCTACCTATCTCTATCTATCTATCTACCTACCTACCTATCTTTATTTATCTATCTACCTACCAATCTGTATTTATCTATCTACCTACCTACCTATCTGTATCTATCTATCTATCTATCTATCTACCTATCTGTATCTATCAATCTACCTACCTACCTATGTCTATCTATCAATCTACCTACCTACCTATCTCTATCTATCTATCTACCTACCTACCTATCTCTATCTATCTATCTATCTACCTACCTACCTATCTGTATCTATCTACCTACCTACCTATCTCTATCTATCTATCTACCTACCTACCTATCTGTATCTATCAATCTACCTACCTACCTATGTCTATCCATCTATCTACCTACCTACCTATCTGTATCTATCTATCTACCTACCTACCTATCTCTATCTATCTATCTACCTACCTACCTATCTCTATCTATCTATCTACCTACCTACCTATCTGTATCTATCAATCTACCTACCTACCTATCTCTATCTATCTATCTACCTACCTACCTATCTCTATCTATCTACCTACCTACCTACCTATCTGTATTTATCTATCTACCTAACTACCTATCTCTATCTATCTATCTATCTACCTACCTACCTATCTGTATCTATCTATCTATCTACCTATCTGTATCTATCAATCTACCTACCTACCTATGTCTATCTATCAATCTACCTACCTACCTATCTCTATCTATCTATCTGCCTACCTACCTATCTCTATCTATCTACCTACCTACCTACCTATCTGTATTTATCTATCTACCTACCTACCTATATCTATCTATCAACCTACCTACCTATCTCTATCTATCTATCTACCTACCTACCTATCTGTATCTATCAATCTACATACCTACCTATGTCTATCTATCTATCTACCTACCTACTTATCTCTATCTATCTACCTACCTACCTATCTCTATCTATCTATCTACCTACCTACCCACCTATCTGTATTTATCTACCTACCTACCTATCTCTATCTATCTACCTACCTACCTATCTCTATCTATCTACCTACCTACCTACCTATCTGTATCTATCAATCTACCTACCTACCTATGTCTATCTATCTATCTACTTACCTACCTATCTCTATCTATCTACCTACCTACCTATCTGTATCTATCAATCTACCTACCTACCTATCTCTATCTATCTATCTACCTACCTACCTATCTGTCTCTATCAATCTACCTACCTATCTGTCTCTATCTATCTATCTAACTACCAACCTATCTGTATCTATCTATCTACCTACCTACCTATCTCTATCTATCTATCTACCTACCTACCTATCTCTATCTATCTATCTACCTACCTACCTATCTGTATCTATCTATCTATCTACCTATCTGTATCTATCAATCTACCTACTTACCTATGTCTATCTATCTATCTACCTACCTACCTATCTCTATCTATCTATCTATCTATCTATCTATCTATCTATCTATCTATCTATCTATCTATCTATCTATCTATCTACCTACCTACCTATTTGTATCTATCTATCTACCTACCTACCTATCTGTATCTATCAATCTACCTACCTACCTATCTCTATCTATCTATCTACCTACCTACCTATCTCTATCTATCTACCTACCTACCTATCTGTATCTATCAATCTACCTACCTACCTATCTCTATCTATCTACCTACCTACCTATCTGTATCTATCTACCTACCTACCTATCTCTATCTATCTACCTACCTACCTACCTATCTCTATCTATCTATCTACCTACCTACCTATCTGTATCTATCAATCTACCTACCTACCTATGTCAATCTATCTACCTACCTACCTATCTCTATCTATCTATCTACCTACCTACCTATCTGTATCTATCTATCTACCTACCTACCTATCTGTATCTATCAATCTACCTACCTACCTATCGCTATCTATCTATCTACCTACCTACCTATCTCTATCTATCTACCTACCTACCTAGCTATCTCTATCTATCTATCTACCTACCTACCTATCTCTATCTATCTATCTACCTACCTACCTATCTGTATTTATCTATCTACCTACCTACCTATCTCTATCTATCTATCTACCTACCTACCTATCTGTATCTATCTATCTACCTACCTACCTATGTCTATCTATCTATCTATCTATCTATCTATCTATCTATCTATCTATCTATCTATCTATCTATCTATCTATCTACCTACCAATCTCTATCTATCTATCTACCTACCTACCTATCTGTATCTATCAATTTACCTACCTACCTATGTCTATCTATCTACCTACCTACCTATCTGTATCTATCTATCTACCTACCTACCTATCTGTATCTATCTATCTACCTACCTACCTATCTGTATCTATCAATCTATCTACTTACCTATCTCTATCTATCTATCTACCTAGCTACCTATCTCTATCTATCTTCCTACCTACCTACCTATCTGTATTTATCTATCTACCTACCTACCTATCTCTATCTATCTATCTATCTACCTACTTACCTATCTGTATCTACCTACCTACCTATCTCTATCTATCAATCTACCTACCTACCTATGTCTATCTATCTATCTACCTACCTACCTATCTCTATCTATCTACCTACCTACCTATCTGTATCTATCAATCTACCTACCTACCTATCTCTATCTATCTATCTACCTACCTACCTATCTCTATCTATCTACCTACCTATCTATCTCTATCTACCTACCTACCTACCTACCTATCTGTATCTATCAATCTACCTATCTACCTATCTCTATCTATCTATCTATCTACCTACCTACCTATATGTATCTATCTACCTACCTACCTAACTATCTCTTTCTATCTACCTACCTACCTAACTATCTCTACCTACCTACCTACCTATCTCTATCTATCTACCTACCTACCTACATATCTGTATCTATCTACCTACCTACCTATCTCTATCTATCTACCTACCTACCTACCTACCTACCTATCTGTATCTATCTATCTACCTACCTACCTATCTGTATCTATCAATCTACCTACCTACCTATGACTATCTATCTACCTACCTACCTATCTCTATCTATCTCTCTATCTGTCTATCTACCTAGCTACCTATCTGTATCTATCAATCTACCTACCTACCTATCTCCATCTATCTATCTATCTACCTACCTACCTATCTGTATCTATCTATCTACCTACCTACCTATCTGTATCTATCAATCTACCTACCTACCTATCTCTATCTATCTACCTACCTACCTATCTGTATCTATCTATCTACCTACCTACCTATCTGTATCTATCAATCTACCTACCTACCTATCTCTATCTATCTATCTACCTACCTACCTATCTCTATCTATCTATCTACCTACCTACCTATCTGTATTTATCTATCTACCTACCAATCTGTATTTATCTATCTACCTACCTACCTATCTGTATCTATCTATCTATCTACCTATCTGTATCTATCTATCTACCTACCTACCTATGTCTATCTATCTATCTACCTACCTATGTCTATCTATCTATCTATCTATCTATCTATCTATCTATCTATCTATCTATCTATCTATCTACCTACCTACCTACCAATCTCTATCTATCTATCTATCTACCTACCTACCTATCTGTATCTATCAATTTACCTACCTACCTATGTCTATCTATCTATCTACCTACCTACCTATCTGTATCTATCTATCTACCTACCTACCTATCTGTATCTATCTATCTACCTACCTACCTATCTGTATCTATCTATCTACCTACCTACCTATCTGTATCTATCAATCTACCTACTTACCTATCTCTATCTATCTATCTACCTAGCTACCTATCTCTATCTATCTTCCTACCTACCTACCTATCTGTATTTATCTATCTACCTACCTACCAATCTCTATCTATCTATCTACCTACTTACCTATCTGTATCTACCTACCTACCTATCTGTATCTATCAATCTACCTACCTACCTATGTCTATCTATCTATCTACCTACCTACCTATCTCTATCTATCTACCTACCTACCTATCTGTATCTATCAATCTACCTACCTACCTATCTCTATCTATCTATCTACCTACCTACCTATCTCTATCTATCTACCTACCTATCTATCTCTATCTACCTACCTACCTACCTATCTGTATCTATCAATCTACCTATCTACCTATCTCTATCTATCTATCTACCTACCTACCTATCTGTATCTATCTACCTACCTACCTAACTATCTCTTTCTATCTACCTACCTAACTATCTCTACCTACCTACCTACCTTTCTCTATCTATCTACCTACCTACCTACATATCAGTATCTATCTACCTACCTACCTATCTGTATCTATCTACCTACCTACCTATCTCTATCTATCTACCTACCTACCTACCTATCTGTATCTATCTATCTACCTACCTACCTATCTGTATCTATCAATCTACCTACCTACCTATGTCTATCTATCTACCTACCTACCTATCTCTATCTATCTCTCTATCTGTCTATCTACCTAGCTACCTATCTGTATCTATCAATCTACCTACCTACCTATCTCTATCTATCTATCTATCTACCTACCTACCTATCTGTATCTATCTATCTACCTACCTACCTATCTGTATCTATCAATCTACCTACCTACCTATCTCTATCTATCTACCTACCTACCTATCTGTATCTATCTATCTACCTAGCTACCTATCTGTATCTATCAATCTACCTACCTACCTATCTCTATCTATCTATCTACCTACCTACCTATCTCTATCTATCTACCTACCTACCTACCTATCTGTATTTATCTATCTACCTAACTACCTATCTCTATCTATCTATCTACCTACCTACCTATCTGTATCTATCAATCTACCTACCTACCAATGTCTATCTATCAATCTACCCACCTACCTATCTCTATCTATCTATCTACCTACCTACCTATCTTTATTTATCTATCTACCTACCAATCTGTATTTATCTATCTACCTACCTACCTATCTGTATCTATCTATCTATCTATCTACCTATCTGTATCTATCAATCTACCTACCTACCTATGTCTATCTATCAATCTACCTACCTACCTATCTCTATCTATCTATCTACCTACCTACCTATCTCTATCTATCTATCTATCTACCTACCTACCTATCTGTATCTGTCTACCTACCTACCTATCTCTATCTATCTATCTACCTACCTACCTATCTGTATCTATCAATCTACCTACCTACCTATGTCTATCCATCTATCTACCTACCTACCTATCTGTATCTATCTATCTACCTACCTACCTATCTCTATCTATCTATCTACCTACCTACCTATCTCTATCTATCTATCTACCTACCTACCTATCTGTATCTATCAATCTACCTACCTACCTATCTCTATCTATCTATCTACCTACCTACCTATCTCTATCTATCTACCTACCTACCTACCTATCTGTATTTATCTATCTACCTAACTACCTATCTCTATCTATCTATCTATCTACCTACCTACCTATCTGTATCTATCTATCTATCTACCTATCTGTATCTATCAATCTACCTACCTACCTATGTCTATCTATCAATCTACCTACCTACCTATCTCTATCTATCTATCTGCCTACCTACCTATCTCTATCTATCTACCTACCTACCTACCTATCTGTATTTATCTATCTACCTACCTACCTATCTCTATCTATCTATCAACCTACCTACCTATCTCTATCTATCTATCTACCTACCTACCTATCTGTATCTATCAATCTACATACCTACCTATGTCTATCTATCTATCTACCTACCTACTTATCTCTATCTATCTACCTACCTACCTATCTCTATCTATCTATCTACCTACCTACCCACCTATCTGTATTTATCTACCTACCTACCTATCTCTATCTATCTACCTACCTACCTATCTCTATCTATCTACCTACCTACCTACCTATCTGTATCTATCAATCTACCTACCTACCTATGTCTATCTATCTATCTACTTACCTACCTATCTCTATCTATCTACCTACCTACCTATCTGTATCTATCAATCTACCTACCTACCTATCTCTATCTATCTATCTACCTACCTACCTATCTGTCTCTATCAATCTACCTACCTATCTGTCTCTATCTATCTATCTAACTACCAACCTATCTGTATCTATCTATCTACCTACCTACCTATCTCTATCTATCTATCTACCTACCTACCTATCTCTATCTATCTATCTACCTACCTACCTATCTGTATCTATCTATCTATCTACCTATCTGTATCTATCAATCTACCTACCTACCTATGTCTATCTATCTATCTACCTACCTACCTATCTCTATCTATCTATCTATCTATCTATCTATCTATCTATCTATCTATCTATCTATCTATCTATCTATCTACCTACCTACCTATTTGTATCTATCTATCTACCTACCTACCTATCTGTATCTATCAATCTACCTACCTACCTATCTCTATCTATCTATCTACCTACCTACCTATCTCTATCTATCTACCTACCTACCTATCTGTATCTATCAATCTACCTACCTACCTATCTCTATCTATCTACCTACCTACCTATCTGTATCTATCTACCTACCTACCTATCTCTATCTATCTACCTACCTACCTACCTATCTCTATCTATCTATCTACCTACCTACCTATCTGTATCTATCAATCTACCTACCTACCTATGTCAATCTATCTACCTACCTACCTATCTCTATCTATCTATCTACCTACCTACCTATCTGTATCTATCTATCTACCTACCTACCTATCTGTATCTATCAATCTACCTACCTACCTATCGCTATCTATCTATCTACCTACCTACCTATCTCTATCTATCTACCTACCTACCTAGCTATCTCTATCTATCTATCTACCTACCTACCTATCTCTATCTATCTATCTACCTACCTACCTATCTGTATTTATCTATCTACCTACCTACCTATCTCTATCTATCTATCTACCTACCTACCTATCTGTATCTATCTATCTACCTACCTACCTATGTCTATCTATCTATCTATCTATCTATCTATCTATCTATCTATCTATCTATCTATCTATCTATCTATCTATCTATCTATCTATCTACCTACCAATCTCTATCTATCTATCTACCTACCTACCTATCTGTATCTATCAATTTACCTACCTACCTATGTCTATCTATCTACCTACCTACCTATCTGTATCTATCTACCTACCTACCTATCTGTATCTATCTATCTACCTACCTACCTATCTGTATCTATCAATCTATCTACTTACCTATCTCTATCTATCTATCTACCTAGCTACCTATCTCTATCTATCTTCCTACCTACCTACCTATCTGTATTTATCTATCTACCTACCTACCTATCTCTATCTATCTATCTATCTACCTACTTACCTATCTGTATCTACCTACCTACCTATCTCTATCTATCAATCTACCTACCTACCTATGTCTATCTATCTATCTACCTACCTACCTATCTCTATCTATCTACCTACCTACCTATCTGTATCTATCAATCTACCTACCTACCTATCTCTATCTATCTATCTACCTACCTACCTATCTCTATCTATCTACCTACCTATCTATCTCTATCTACCTACCTACCTACCTACCTACCTATCTGTATCTATCAATCTACCTATCTACCTATCTCTATCTATCTATCTATCTACCTACCTACCTATATGTATCTATCTACCTACCTACCTAACTATCTCTTTCTATCTACCTACCTACCTAACTATCTCTACCTACCTACCTACATATCTCTATCTATCTACCTACCTACCTACATATCTGTATCTATCTACCTACCTACCTATCTCTATCTATCTACCTACCTACCTACCTACCTACCTATCTGTATCTATCTATCTACCTACCTACCTATCTGTATCTATCAATCTACCTACCTACCTATGACTATCTATCTACCTACCTACCTATCTCTATCTATCTCTCTATCTGTCTATCTACCTAGCTACCTATCTGTATCTATCAATCTACCTACCTACCTATCTCCATCTATCTATCTATCTACCTACCTACCTATCTGTATCTATCTATCTACCTACCTACCTATCTGTATCTATCAATCTACCTACCTACCTATCTCTATCTATCTACCTACCTACCTATCTGTATCTATCTATCTACCTACCTACCTATCTGTATCTATCAATCTACCTACCTACCTATCTCTATCTATCTATCTACCTACCTACCTATCTCTATCTATCTATCTACCTACCTACCTATCTGTATTTATCTATCTACCTACCAATCTGTATTTATCTATCTACCTACCTACCTATCTGTATCTATCTATCTATCTACCTATCTGTATCTATCTATCTACCTACCTACCTATGTCTATCTATCTATCTACCTACCTATGTCTATCTATCTATCTATCTATCTATCTATCTATCTATCTATCTATCTATCTATCTATCTACCTACCTACCAATCTCTATCTATCTATCTATCTACCTACCTACCTATCTGTATCTATCAATTTACCTACCTACCTATGTCTATCTATCTATCTACCTACCTACCTATCTGTATCTATCTATCTACCTACCTACCTATCTGTATCTATCTATCTACCTACCTACCTATCTGTATCTATCTATCTACCTACCTACCTATCTGTATCTATCAATCTACCTACTTACCTATCTCTATCTATCTATCTACCTAGCTACCTATCTCTATCTATCTTCCTACCTACCTACCTATCTGTATTTATCTATCTACCTACCTACCTATCTCTATCTATCTATCTACCTACTTACCTATCTGTATCTACCTACCTACCTATCTGTATCTATCAATCTACCTACCTACCTATGTCTATCTATCTATCTACCTACCTACCTATCTCTATCTATCTACCTACCTACCTATCTGTATCTATCAATCTACCTACCTACCTATCTCTATCTATCTATCTACCTACCTACCTATCTCTATCTATCTACCTACCTATCTATCTCTATCTACCTACCTACCTACCTATCTGTATCTATCAATCTACCTATCTACCTATCTCTATCTATCTATCTACCTACCTACCTATCTGTATCTATCTACCTACCTACCTAACTATCTCTTTCTATCTACCTACCTACCTAACTATCTCTACCTACCTACCTACCTTTCTCTATCTATCTACCTACCTACCTACATATCAGTATCTATCTACCTACCTACCTATCTGTATCTATCTACCTACCTACCTATCTCTATCTATCTACCTACCTACCTACCTACCTATCTGTATCTATCTATCTACCTACCTACCTATCTGTATCTATCAATCTACCTACCTACCTATGTCTATCTATCTACCTACCTACCTATCTCTATCTATCTCTCTATCTGTCTATCTACCTAGCTACCTATCTGTATCTATCAATCTACCTACCTACCTATCTCTATCTATCTATCTATCTACCTACCTACCTATCTGTATCTATCTATCTACCTACCTACCTATCTGTATCTATCAATCTACCTACCTACCTATCTCTATCTATCTACCTACCTACCTATCTGTATCTATCTATCTACCTAGCTACCTATCTGTATCTATCAATCTACCTACCTACCTATCTCTATCTATCTATCTACCTACCTACCTATCTCTATCTATCTACCTACCTACCTACCTATCTGTATTTATCTATCTACCTAACTACCTATCTCTATCTATCTATCTACCTACCTACCTATCTGTATCTATCTATCTACCTATCTGTATCTATCAATCTACCTACCTACCAATGTCTATCTATCAATCTACCCACCTACCTATCTCTATCTATCTATCTACCTACCTACCTATCTTTATTTATCTATCTACCTACCAATCTGTATTTATCTATCTACCTACCTACCTATCTGTATCTATCTATCTATCTATCTACCTATCTGTATCTATCAATCTACCTACCTACCTATGTCTATCTATCAATCTACCTACCAACCTATCTCTATCTATCTATCTACCTACCTACCTATCTCTATCTATCTATCTATCTACCTACCTACCTATCTGTATCTATCTACCTACCTACCTATCTCTATCTATCTATCTACCTACCTACCTATCTGTATCTATCAATCTACCTACCTACCTATGTCTATCTATCTATCTACCTACCTACCTATCTGTATCTATCTATCTACCTACCTACCTATCTCTATCTATCTATCTACCTACCTACCTATCTCTATCTATCTATCTACCTACCTACCTATCTGTATCTATCAATCTACCTACCTACCTATCTCTATCTATCTATCTACCTACCTACCTATCTCTATCTATCTACCTACCTACCTACCTATCTGTATTTATCTATCTACCTAACTACCTATCTCTATCTATCTACCTACCTACCTACCTATCTGTATCTATCTATCTATCTACCTATCTGTATCTATCAATCTACCTACCTACCTATGTCTATCTATCAATCTACCTACCTACCTATCTCTATCTATCTATCTACCTACCTACCTATCTTTATTTATCTATCTATCTACCTACCAATCTGTATTTATCTATCTACCTACCTACCTATCTGTATCTATCTATCTATCTACCTATCTGTATCTATCAATCTACCTACCTACCTATGTCTATCTATCAATCTACCTACCTACCTATCTCTATCTATCTATCTACCTACCTACCTATCTCGATCTATCTATCTACCTACCTACCTATCTGTATCTATCTACCTACCTACCTATCTCTATCTATCTATCTACCTACCTACCTATCTGTATCTATCTATCTACCTACCTACCTATCTGTATCTATCTATCTACCTACCTACCTATCTCTATCTATCTATCTACCTACCTACCTATCTCGATCTATCTATCTACCTACCTACCTATCTGTATCTATCTACCTACCTACCTATGTCTATCTATCAATCTACCTACCTACCTATCTCTATCTATCTATCTACCTACCTACCTATCTCTATCTATCTATCTACCTACCTACCTATCTCTATCTATCTATCTATCTACCTATCTGTATCTATCAATCTACCTACCTACCTATCTCTATCTATCTATCTACCTACCTACCTATCTCTATCTATCTACCTACCTACCTACCTATCTGTATTTATCTATCTACCTACCTACCTATCTCTATCTATCTATCTATCTATCTACCTACCTACCTATCTGTATCTATCTACCTACCTACCTATCTGTATCTATCTATCTACCTACCTACCTATGTCTATCTATCTATCTATCTATCTATCTACCTACCTACCTACCTACCTATCTCTATCTATCTATCTATCTACCTACCTACCTACCTATCTGTATCTATCAATTTACCTACCTACCTATCTCTATCTATCTATCTACCTACCTACCTATCTGTATCTATCAATCTACCTACCTACCTATCTCTATCTATCTATCTACCTACCTACCTATCTCTATCTATCTACCTACCTATCTAACTATCTGTATCTATCTATCTACCTACCTACCTATCTGTATCTATCAATCTACCTACCTACCTATCTCTATCTATCAATCTACCTACCTACATATCTGTCTCTATCAATCTACCTACCTAACTGTCTCTATCTATCTAACTACCTACCTATCTGTATCTATCTATCTACCTACCTACCTATCTCTATCTATCTATCTATCTACCTACCTATCTGTATCTATCTATCTATCTATCTACCTACCTACCTATCTGTATATATCTATCTATCTACCTATCTGTATCTATCAATCTACCTACCTACCTACCTATGTCTATCTATCTATCTACCTACCTACCTATCTCTATCTATCTATCTATCTATCTACCTACCTACCTATCTCTATCTATCTATCTATCTATCTATCTACCTACCTATCTGTATCTATCTATCTACCTACCTACCTATCTGTATCTATCAATCTACCTACCTACCTATCTCTATCTATCTATCTACCTACCTACCTATCTCTATCTATCTACCTACCTACCTATCTCTATCTATCTATCTATCTATCTATCTATCTATCTATCTATCTATCTATCTATCTATCTATCTACCTACCTATCTCTATCTATCTACCTACCTACCTACCTATCTCTATCTATCTATCTACTTACCTACCTATCTGTATCTATCAATGTACCTACCTACCTATCTCTATCTATCTATCTATCTACCTACCTACATATCTCTATCTATCTATCTACCTACCTACCTAACTGTATCTATCAATCTACCTACCTACCTATCTCTATCTATCTATCTACCTACCTACCTATCTCTATCTATCTACCTACCTACCTAGCTATCTCTCTATATATATCTACCTACCTACCTATCTCTATCTATCTACCTACCTACCTACCTATCTGTAATTATCTATCTACCTACCTACCTATCTCTATCTATCTACCTACCTACCTACCTATCTGTATCTATCTACCTACCTTCCTATGTCTATCTATCTATCTATCTACCTACCTACCAATCTCTATCTATCTATCTACCTACCTACCTATCTGTATCTATCAATCTACCTACCTACCTATCTCTATCTATCTACCTACCTACCTACCTATCTGTATTTATCTATCTACCTACCTACCTATCTCTATCTATCTACCTACCTACCTACCTATCTGTATCTATCTATCTACCTACCTACCTATCTGTATCTATCAATCTACCTACCTACCTATGTCTATCTATCTACCTACCTACCTATCTCTATCTATCTATCTATCTATCTATCTATCTATCTATCTATCTATCTATCTATCTATCTACCTAGCTACCTATCTGTATCTATCAATCTACCTACCTACCTATCTCTATCTATCTATCTACCTACCTACCTATCTGTATCTATCTACCTACCTACCTATCTGTATCTATCAATCTACCTACCTACCTGTCTCTATCTATCTACCTACCTACCTATCTGTATCTATCTACCTACCTACCTAGCTATCTCTATCTATCTACCTACCTACCTACCTACCTATCTCTATCTATCTACCTACCTACCTATCTGTATCTATCTACCTACCTACCTAGCTATCTCTATCTATCTATCTACCTACCTATCTCTATCTATCTATCTAACTACCTACCTATCTGTATCTATCAATCTACCTACCTACCTATGTCTATCTATCTATCTACCTACCTACCTATCTGTATCTATCTATCTACCTACCTACCTATCTGTATCTGTCTACCTACCTACCTACCTATCTGTATCTATCAATCTACCTACCCACCTATCTCTATCTATCTATCTACCTACCTACCTATCTCTATCTATCTACCTACCTACCTACCTATCTGTATTTATCTATCTACCTACCAATCTGTATTTATCTATCTACCTACCTACCTATCTGTATCTATCTATCTACCTATCTGTATCAATCAATCTACCTACCTACCTATCTGTATCTATCAATCTACCTACCTACCTATCTCTATCTATCTATCTACCTACCTACCTATCTCTATCTATCTACCTACCTACCTACCTATCTGTATTTATCTATCTACCTACCTACCTATCTCTATCTATCTTTCTACCTACCTACTTATCTGTATCTATCTATCTACCTACCTACCTATCTGTATCTATCTATCTACCTACCTACCTATGTCTATCTATCTATCTATCTACCTACCTACCTATCTCTATCTATCTATCTACCTACCTACCTATCTCTATCTATCTACCTACCTACCTACCTATCTGTATTTATCTATCTACCTACCTACCTATCTCTATCTATCTATCTACCTACCTACCTATCTGTATCTATCTATCTATCTACCTATCTGTATCTATCAATCTACCTACCTACCTATGTCTATCTATCAATCTACCTACCTACCTATCTCTATCTATCTATCTACCTACCTACCCCTCTGAATTTATCTATCTACCTACCAATCTGTATTTATCTATCTACCTACCTACCTATCTCTATCTATCAATCTACCTACCTACCTATCTCTATCTATCTATGTACCTACCTACCTATCTCTATCTATCTACCTACCTACCTACCTATCTATATTTATCTATCTACCTACCTACCTATCTCTATCTATCTATCTACCTACCTACCTATCTGTATCTATCTATCTACCTACCTACCTATGTCTATCTATCTATCTATCTATCTATCTACCTACCTATCTCTATCTATCTATCTACCTACCTACCTATCTGTATCTATCAATTTACCTACCTACCTATCTCTATCTATCTATCTACCTACCTACCTATCTGTATCTATCAATTTACCTACCTACCTATCTCTATCTATCTATCTACCTACCTACCTATCTGTATCTATCTACCTACCTACCTACCTATCTCTATCTATCTACCTACCTATCTACCTATCTCTATCTACCTACCTACCTACCTACCTATCTCTATCTATCTACCTATCTACCTACCTATCTGTATCTATCAATCTACCTACCTACCTATCTCTATCTATCTATCTATCTACCTACCTATCTCTATCTATCTACCTACCTACCTACCTATCTGTATTTATCTATCTACCTACCTTCCTATCTGTATTTATCTATCTACCTACCTACCTATCTCTATCTATCTATCTACCTACCTACCTATCTGTATCTATCTATCTATCTACCTATCTGTATCTATCAATCTACCTACCTACCTATGTCTATCTATCAATCTACCTACCTACCTATCTCTATCTATCTATCTACCTACCTACCTATCTCGATCTATCTATCTACCTACCTACCTATCTGTATCTATCTACCTACCTACCTATGTCTATCTATCAATCTACCTACCTACCTATCTCTATCTATCTATCTACCTACCTACCTATCTCTATCTATCTATCTACCTACCTACCTATCTCTATCTATCTATCTATCTACCTATCTGTATCTATCAATCTACCTACCTACCTATCTCTATCTATCTATCTACCTACCTACCTATCTCTATCTATCTACCTACCTACCTACCTATCTGTATTTATCTATCTACCTACCTACCTATCTCTATCTATCTATCTATCTATCTACCTACCTACCTACCTATCTGTATCTATCTACCTACCTACCTATCTGTATCTATCTATCTACCTACCTACCTATGTCTATCTATCTATCTATCTATCTATCTACCTACCTACCTACCTATCTCTATCTATCTATCTATCTACCTACCTACCTACCTATCTGTATCTATCAATTTACCTACCTACCTATCTCTATCTATCTATCTACCTACCTACCTATCTGTATCTATCAATCTACCTACCTACCTATCTCTATCTATCTATCTACCTACCTACCTATCTCTATCTATCTACCTACCTATCTAACTATCTGTATCTATCTATCTACCTACCTACCTATCTGTATCTATCAATCTACCTACCTACCTATCTCTATCTATCAATCTACCTACCTACATATCTGTCTCTATCAATCTACCTACCTATCTGTCTCTATCTATCTATCTAACTACCTACCTATCTGTATCTATCTATCTACCTACCTACCTATCTCTATCTATCTATCTATCTACCTACCTATCTGTATCTATCTATCTATCTATCTATCTACCTACCTACCTATCTGTATCTATCTATCTATCTACCTATCTGTATCTATCAATCTACCTACCTACCTACCTATGTCTATCTATCTATCTACCTACCTACCTATCTCTATCTATCTATCTATCTACCTACCTACCTATCTCTATCTATCTATCTATCTATCTACCTACCTATCTGTATCTATCTATCTACCTACCTACCTATCTGTATCTATCAATCTACCTACCTACCTATCTCTATCTATCTATCTACCTACCTACCTATCTCTATCTATCTACCTACCTACCTACCTATCTGTATCTATCTATCTATCTATCTATCTATCTATCTATCTATCTATCTATCTATCTATCTATCTATCTATCTATCTATCTATCTATCTATCTATCTATCTACCTACCTATCTCTATCTATCTACCTACCTACCTACCTATCTCTATCTATCTATCTACCTACCTACCTATCTGTATCTATCAATCTACCTACCTACCTATCTCTATCTATCTATCTACCTACCTACATATCTCTATCTATCTATCTACCTACCTACCTAACTGTATCTATCAATCTACCTACCTACCTATCTCTATCTATCTATCTACCTACCTACCTATCTCTATCTATCTACCTACCTACCTAGCTATCTCTCTATATATATCTACCTACCTACCTATCTCTATCTATCTACCTACCTACCTACCTATCTGTAATTATCTATCTACCTACCTACCTATCTCTATCTATCTATCTACCTACCTACCTATCTGTATCTATCTACCTACCTTCCTATGTCTATCTATCTATCTATCTACCTACCTACCAATCTCTATCTATCTATCTACCTACCTACCTATCTGTATCTATCAATCTACCTACCTACCTATCTCTATCTATCTACCTACCTACCTACCTATCTGTATTTATCTATCTACCTACCTACCTATCTCTATCTATCTACCTACCTACCTACCTATCTGTATCTATCTATCTACCTACCTACCTATCTGTATCTATCAATCTACCTACCTACCTATGTCTATCTATCTACCTACCTACCTATCTCTATCTATCTATCTATCTATCTATCTATCTATCTATCTATCTATCTATCTATCTATCTATCTATCTATCTATCTACCTAGCTACCTATCTGTATCTATCAATCTACCTACCTACCTATCTCTATCTATCTATCTACCTACCTACCTATCTGTATCTATCTACCTACCTACCTATCTGTATCTATCAATCTACCTACCTACCTGTCTCTATCTATCTACCTACCTACCTATCTGTATCTATCTACCTACCTACCTAGCTATCTCTATCTATCTACCTACCTACCTACCTACCTATCTCTATCTATCTACCTACCTACCTATCTGTATCTATCTACCTACCTACCTAGCTATCTCTATCTATCTATCTACCTACCTATCTCTATCTATCTATCTAGCTACCTACCTATCTGTATCTATCAATCTACCTACCTACCTATGTCTATCTATCTATCTACCTACCTACCTATCTGTATCTATCTATCTACCTACCTACCTATCTGTATCTGTCTACCTACCTACCTACCTATCTGTATCTATCAATCTACCTACCCACCTATCTCTATCTATCTATCTACCTACCTACCTATCTCTATCTATCTACCTACCTACCTACCTATCTGTATTTATCTATCTACCTACCAATCTGTATTTATCTATCTACCTACCTACCTATCTGTATCTATCTATCTACCTATCTGTATCAATCAATCTACCTACCTACCTATCTGTATCTATCAATCTACCTACCTACCTATCTCTATCTATCTATCTACCTACCTACCTATCTCTATCTATCTACCTACCTACCTACCTATCTGTATTTATCTATCTACCTACCTACCTATCTCTATCTATCTTTCTACCTACCTACTTATCTGTATCTATCTATCTACCTACCTACCTATCTGTATCTATCTATCTACCTACCTACCTATGTCTATCTATCTATCTATCTACCTACCTACCTATCTCTATCTATCTATCTACCTACCTACCTATCTCTATCTATCTACCTACCTACCTATCTGTATTTATCTATCTACCTACCTACCTATCTCTATCTATCTATCTACCTACCTACCTATCTGTATCTATCTATCTATCTACCTATCTGTATCTATCAATCTACCTACCTACCTATGTCTATCTATCAATCTACCTACCTACCTATCTCTATCTATCTATCTACCTACCTACCCCTCTGTATTTATCTATCTACCTACCAATCTGTATTTATCTATCTACCTACCTACCTATCTCTATCTATCTATCTATCTACCTATCTGTATCTATCAATCTACCTACCTACCTATGTCTATCTATCAATCTACCTACCTACCTATCTCTATCTATCTATCTACCTACCTACCTATCTCTATCTATCTATCTACCTACCTACCTATCTGTATCTATCTATCTACCTACCTACCTATCTGTATCTATCAATCTACCTACCTACCTATCTCTATCTATCTATGTACCTACCTACCTATCTCTATCTATCTACCTACCTACCTACCTATCTGTATTTATCTATCTACCTACCTACCTATCTCTATCTATCTATCTACCTACCTACCTATCTGTATCTATCTATCTACCTACCTACCTATGTCTATCTATCTATCTATCTACCTACCTACCTATCTCTATCTATCTATCTACCTACCTACCTATCTGTATCTATCAATTTACCTACCTACCTATCTCTATCTATCTATCTACCTACCTACCTATCTGTATCTATCAATTTACCTACCTACCTATCTCTATCTATCTATCTACCTACCTACCTATCTGTATCTATCTACCTACCTACCTACCTATCTCTATCTATCTACCTACCTATCTACCTATCTCTATCTACCTACCTACCTACCTACCTATCTCTATCTATCTACCTATCTACCTACCTATCTGTATCTATCAATCTACCTACCTACCTATCTCTATCTATCTATCTATCTACCTACCTATCTCTATCTATCTACCTACCTACCTACCTATCTGTATTTATCTATCTACCTACCTTCCTATCTGTATTTATCTATCTACCTACCTACCTATCTCTATCTATCTATCTACCTACCTACCTATCTGTATCTATCTATCTCTCTACCTATCTGTATCTATCAATCTACCTACCTACCTATGTCTATCTATCAATCTACCTACCTACCTATCTCTATCTATCTATCTACCTACCTACCCCTCTGTATTTATCTATCTACCTACCAATCTGTATTTATCTATCTACCTACCTACCTATCTCTATCTATCTATCTATCTACCTATCTGTATCTATCAATCTACCTACCTACCTATGTCTATCTATCAATCTACCTACCTACCTATCTCTATCTATCTATCTACCTACCTACCTATCTCTATCTATCTATCTACCTACCTACCTATCTGTATCTATCTATCTACCTACCTACCTATCTGTATCTATCAATCTACCTACCTACCTATCTCTATCTATCTATGTACCTACCTACCTATCTCTATCTATCTACCTACCTACCTACCTATCTGTATTTATCTATCTACCTACCTACCTATCTCTATCTATCTATCTACCTACCTACCTATCTGTATCTATCTATCTACCTACCTACCTATGTCTATCTATCTATCTATCTACCTACCTACCTATCTCTATCTATCTATCTACCTACCTACCTATCTGTATCTATCAATTTACCTACCTACCTATCTCTATCTATCTATCTACCTACCTACCTATCTGTATCTATCAATTTACCTACCTACCTATCTCTATCTATCTATCTACCTACCTACCTATCTGTATCTATCTACCTACCTACCTACCTATCTCTATCTATCTACCTACCTATCTACCTATCTCTATCTACCTACCTACCTACCTACCTATCTCTATCTATCTACCTATCTACCTACCTATCTGTATCTATCAATCTACCTACCTACCTATCTCTATCTATCTATCTATCTATCTACCTACCTATCTCTATCTATCTACCTACCTACCTACCTATCTGTATTTATCTATCTACCTACCTTCCTATCTGTATCTATCAATCTACCTACCTACCTATCTCTGTCTATCTATCTATCTACCTACCTACCTATCTGTATTTATCTATCTACCTACCTACCTATCTCTATCTATCTACCTACCTACCTATCTGTATCTATCTATCTACCTACCTACCTATCTGTATCTATCAATCTACCTACCTACCTATGTCTATCTATCTACCTACCTACCTATCTCTATGTATCTATCTATCTATCTATCTATCTATCTATCTATCTATCTATCTATCTATCTATCTATCTATCTATCTATCTATCTATCTATCTATCTATCTACCTAGCTACCTATCTGTATCTATCAATCTACCTACCTACCTATCTCTATCTATCTATCTACCTACCTACCTATCTGTATCTATCTATCTACCTACCTACCTATCTGTATCTATCAATCTACCTACCTACCTATCTCTATCTATCTACCTACCTACCTATCTGTATCTATCTACCTACCTACCTAGCTATCTCTATCTATCTACCTACCTACCTACCTATCTCTATCTATCTACCTACCTACCTATCTGTATCTATATACCTACCTACCTACCTATCTCTATCTATCTACCTACCTATCTCTATCTATCTATCTACCTACCTACCTATCTGTATCTATCAATCTACCTACCTACCTATGTCTATCTATCTATCTACCTACCTACCTATCTGTATCTATCTATCTACCTACCTACCTATCTGTATCTATCAATCTACCTACCTACCTATCTCTATCTATCTATCTACCTACCTACCTATCTCTATCTATCTACCTACCTACCTACCTATCTGTATTTATCTATCTACCTACCAATCTGTATTTATCTATCTACCTACCTACCTATCTGTATCTATCTATCTACCTATCTGTATCTATCAATCTACCTACCTACCTATGTCTATCTATCAATCTACCTACCTACCTATCTCTATCTATCTATCTACCTACCTACCTATCTCTATCTATCTATCTACCTACCTACCTATCTGTATCTATCTATCTACCTACCTACCTATCTGTATCTATCAATCTACCTACCTACCTATCTCTATCTATCTATCTACCTACCTACCTATCTCTATCTATCTACCTACCTACCTACCTATCTGTATTTATCTATCTACCTACCTACCTATCTCTATCTATCTATCTACCTACCTACTTATCTGTTTCTATCTATCTACCTACCTACCTATCTGTAGCTATCTATCTACCTACCTACCTATGTCTATCTATCTATCTATCTATCTACCTACCTACCTATCTCTATCTATCTATCTACCTACCTACCTATCTCTATCTATCTACCTACCTACCTACCTATCTGTATTTATCTATCTACCTACCTACCTATCTCTATCTATCTATCTACCTACCTACCTATCTCTATCTATCTATCTATCTATCTACCTATCTGTATCTATCAATCTACCTACCTACCTATGTCTATCTATCAATCTACCTACCTACCTATCTCTATCTATCTATCTACCTACCTACCTATCTGTATTTATCTATCTACCTACCAATCTGTATTTATCTATCTACCTACCTACCTATCTCTATCTATCTATCTATCTATCTATCTATCTATCTATCTATCTATCTATCTATCTATCTATCTATCTACCTATCTGTATCTATCAATCTACCTACCTACCTATGTCTATCTATCAATCTACCTACCTACCTATCTCTATCTATCTATCTACCTACCTACCTATCTCTATCTATCTATCTACCTACCTACCTATCTGTATCTATCTATCTACCTACCTACCTATCTGTATCTATCAATCAATCTACCTACCTACCTATCTCTATCTATCTATGTACCTACCTACCTATCTCTATCTATCTACCTACCTACCTACCTATCTGTATTTATCTATCTACCTACCTACCTATCTCTATCTATCTATCTACCTACCTACCTACCTATCTCTATCTATCTATCTACCTACCTACCTATGTCTATCTATCTATCTACCTACCTACCTATCTCTATCTATCTATCTATCTACCTACCTATCTGTATCTATCTACCTACCTACCTATCTCTATCTATCTACCTACCTATCTACCTATCTCTATCTACCTACCTACCTACCTACCTACCTATCTCTATCTATCTACCTATCTACCTACCTATCTGTATCTATCAATCTACCTACCTACCTATCTCTATCTATCTATCTACCTACCTACCTATCTCTATCTATCTACCTACCTACCTACCTATCTGTATTTATCTATCTACCTACCTTCCTATCTGTATCTATCAATCTACCTACCTACCTATCTCTGTCTATCTATCTATCTACCTACCTACCTATCTGTATCTATCGATCTACCTACCTACCTATCTGTATTTATCTATCTACCTACCTACCTATCTGTATCTATCAATCTACCTACCTACCTATCTGTATCTATCTATCTACCTACCTAGCAATCTCTATCTATCTATCTACCTACCTACCTATCTGTATCTATCAATCTACCTACCTACCTATCTCTATCTATCTATCTACCTACCTACCTATCTGTATTTATCTATCTACCTACCTACCTATCTGTATCTATCTATCTACCTACCTACCTATCTGTATCTATCAATCTACCTACCTACCTATCTCTATCTATCTATCTACCTACCTACCTATCTCTATCTATCTACCTACCTAGCTACCTATCTGTATTTATCTATCTACCTACCTACCTATCTCTATCTATCTACCTACCTACCTACCTATCTGTATCTATCTATCTACCTACCTACCTATCTGTATCTATCTATCTACCTACCTACCTATCTCTATCTATCTATCTACCTACCTACCGATTTTTATCTATCTACCTACCTACCTACCTACCTACCTATCTCTATCTATCTACCTACCTACCTATCTCTATCTATCTATCGACATACCTACCTATCTGTATCTATCTATCTACCTTCCTACCTATCTCTATCTATCTACCTACCTACCTACCTATCTGTATCTATCTATCTACCTACCTACCTATCTCTATCTATCAATCTACCTACCTACCTATCTGTATCTATCTATCTACCTACCTACCTATCTGTATCTATCAATCTACCTACCTACCTATCTCGATCTATCTATCTACCTACCTACCTATCTGTCTCTATCAATCTACCTACCTATCTATCTCTATCTATCTATCTAACTACCTACCTATCTGTATCTATCAATCTACCTACCTACCTATCTGTATCTATCTATCTACCTACCTACCTATCTCTATCTATCTATCTACCTACCTACCTATCTGTATCTATCTATCTACCTACCTCTGTATCTCTCAATCTACCTACCTACCTATCTCTACCTATCTATCTACCTACCTACCTATCTGTATTTATCTATCTACCTACCTACCTATCTGTATCTATCAATCTACCTACCTACCTATCTCTATCTATCTACCTACCTACCTATCTCTATCTATCTATCTACCTACCTACTTATCTGTATCTATCTATCTACCTACCTACCTATCTGTATCTATCAATCTACCTACCTACCTACCTATCTCTATCTATCTATCTACCTACCTACCTATCTCTATCTATCTACCTACCTACCTACCTATCTGTATTTATCTATCTACCTACCTACCTATCTGTATCTATCAATCTACCTACCTACCTATCTCTATCTATCTATCTACCTACCTACCTATCTCTATCTATCCATCTACCTACCTACCTATCTGTATCTATCTATCTACCTACCTACCTATCTGTATCTATCAATCTACCTACCTACCTATGTCTATCTATCTATCTACCTACCTACCTATCTGTATCTATCTACCTACCTACCTACCTATCTCTATCTATCTACCTACCTACCTACCTTTCTCTATCTATCTACCTACCTACCTACCTATCTCTATCTATCTCCCTACCTACCTATCTCTATCTATCTATCGACCTACCTACCTATCTGTATTTATCTATCTACCTACCTACCTATCTGTATCTATCAATCTACCTACCTACCTATCTCTATCTATCTATCTACCTACACACCTATCTCTATCTATCTACCTACCTACCTACCTATCTGTATTTATCTATCTATCTACCTACCTATCTGTATCTATCAATCTACCTACCTACCTATCTCTATCTATCTATCTACCTACCTACCTATCTGTATTTATCTATCTACCTACCTACCTATCTGTATCTATCTATCTACCTACCTACCTATCTGTATTTATCTATCTACCTACCTAGCTATCTGTATCTATCAATCTACCTACCTACCTATCTGTATATCTATCTACTTACCTACCTATCTCTATCTATCTACCTACCTACTTATCTCTATCTATCTACCTACCTACCTACCTACCTATCTGTATTTATCTATCTACCTACCTACCTCTATCTATTTATCTACCTACCTACCTATCTGTATCTCTCTACCTACCTACCTATCTGTATCTATCAATCTACCTACCTACCTATCTCTATCTATCTATCTACCTACCTACCTATCTGTATTTCTCTATCTACCTACCTATCTATCTGTATCTATCTATCTACCTACTACCTATCTGTATCTATCTATCTACCTACCTACCTATCTCTATCTATCTACCTACCTACCTACCTATCTGTATTTATCTATCTACCTACCTACCTCTCTCTATCTATCTATCTACCTACCTACCTATCTGTATCTATCTATCTATCTACCTATCTGTATCTATCAATCTACCTACCTACCTATGTCTATCTATCTATCTACCTACCTACCTATCTCTATCTATCTATCTACCTACCTACCTATCTGTATCTATCTATCTACCTAGCTACCTATCTCTATCTATCTTCCTACCTACCTACCTATCTGTATTTATCTATCTACCTACCTACCTATCTCTATCTATCTATCTATCTACCTACTTACCTATCTGTATCTACCTACCTACCTATCTCTATCTATCAATCTACCTACCTACCTATGTCTATCTATCTATCTACCTACCTACCTATCTCTATCTATCTACCTACCTACCTATCTGTATCTATCAATCTACCTACCTACCTATCTCTATCTATCTATCTACCTACCTACCTATCTGTATTTATCTATCTACCTACCTACCTCTCTCTATCTATCTATCTACCTACCTACCTATCTGTATCTATCTACCTACCTATCTATCTGTATCTATCTATCTACCTACTACCTATCTATATCTATCTATCTACCTACCTACCTATCTCTATCTATCTACCTACCTACCTACCTATCTGTATTTATCTATCTACCTACCTACCTCTCTCTATCTATCTATCTACCTACCTACCTATCTGTATCTATCTATCTATCTACCTATCTGTATCTATCAATCTACCTACCTACCTATGTCTATCTATCTATCTACCTACCTACCTATCTCTATCTATCTATCTACCTACCTACCTATCTGTATCTATCTATCTACCTAGCTACCTATCTCTATCTATCTTCCTACCTACCTACCTATCTGTATTTATCTATCTACCTACCTACCTATCTCTATCTATCTATCTATCTATCTATCTACCTACCTACCTATGTCTATCTATCTATCTAGCTACCTACCTATCTCTATCTATCTATCTACCTACCTACCTATCTGTATCTATCTATCTACCTAGCTACCTATCTCTATCTATCTTCCTACCTACCTACCTATCTGTATTTATCTATCTACCTACCTACCTATCTCTATCTATCTATCTATCTACCTACTTACCTATCTGTATCTACCTACCTACCTATCTCTATCTATCAATCTACCTACCTACCTATGTCTATCTATCTATCTACCTACCTACCTATCTCTATCTATCTACCTACCTACCTATCTGTATCTATCAATCTACCTACCTACCTATCTCTATCTATCTATCTAACTACCTACCTATCTGTATTTCTCTATCTACCTACCTATCTATCTGTATCTATCTATCTACCTACTACCTATCTGTATCTATCTATCTACCTACCTACCTATCTCTATCTATCTACCTACCTACCTACCTATCTGTATTTATCTATCTACCTACCTACCTCTCTCTCTCTATCTATCTACCTACCTACCTATCTGTATCTATCTATCTATCTACCTATCTGTATCTATCAATCTACCTACCTACCTATGTCTATCTATCTATCTACCTACCTACCTATCTCTATCTATCTATCTACCTACCTACCTATCTGTATCTATCTATCTACCTAGCTACCTATCTCTATCTATCTTCCTACCTACCTACCTATCTGTATTTATCTATCTACCTACCTACCTATCTCTATCTATCTATCTATCTACCTACTTACCTATCTGTATCTACCTACCTACCTATCTCTATCTATCAATCTACCTACCTACCTATGTCTATCTATCTATCTACCTACCTACCTATCTCTATCTATCTACCTACCTACCTATCTGTCTCTATCAATCTACCTACCTATCTATCTCTATCTATCTATCTAACTGCCTACCTATCTGTATCTATCAATCTACCTACCTACCTATCTGTATCTATCTATCTACCTACCTACCTATCTCTATCTATCTATCTACCTACCTACCTATCTGTATCTATCTATCTACCTACCTCTGTATCTCTCAATCTACCTACCTACCTATCTCTACCTATCTATCTACCTACCTACCTATCTGTATTTATCTATCTACCTACCTACCTATCTGTATCTATCAATCTACCTACCTACCTATCTCTATCTATCTACCTACCTACCTATCTCTATCTATCTATCTACCTACCTACTTATCTGTATCTATCTATCTACCTACCTACCTATCTGTATCTATCAATCTACCTACCTACCTATCTCTATCTATCTATCTACCTACCTACCTATCTGTATTTCTCTATCTACCTACCTATCTATCTGTATCTATCTATCTACCTACTACCTATCTGTATCTATCTATCTACCTACCTACCTATCTCTATCTATCTACCTACCTACCTACCTACCTACCTATCTGTATTTATCTATCTACCTACCTACCTCTATCTATCTATCTACCTACCTACCTATCTGTATCTCTCTACCTACCTACCTATCTGTATCTATCAATCTACCTACCTACCTATCTCTATCTATCTATCTACCTACCTACCTATCTGTATTTCTCTATCTACCTACCTATCTATCTGTATCTATCTATCTACCTACTACCTATCTGTATCTATCTATCTACCTACCTACCTATCTCTATCTATCTACCTACCTACCTACCTATCTGTATTTATCTATCTACCTACCTACCTCTCTCTATCTATCTATCTACCTACCTACCTATCTGTATCTATCTATCTATCTACCTATCTGTATCTATCAATCTACCTACCTACCTATGTCTATCTATCTATCTACCTACCTACCTATCTCTATCTATCTATCTACCTACCTACCTATCTGTATCTATCTATCTACCTATCTCTATCTATCTTCCTACCTACCTACCTATCTGTATTTATCTATCTACCTACCTACCTATCTCTATCTATCTATCTATCTACCTACTTACCTATCTGTATCTACCTACATACCTATCTCTATCTATCAATCTACCTACCTACCTATGTCTATCTATCTATCTACCTACCTACCTATCTCTATCTATCTACCTACCTACCTATCTGTATCTATCAATCTACCTACCTACCTATCTCTATCTATCTATCTACCTACCTACCTATCTGTATTTATCTACCTACCTACCTACCTCTCTCTATCTATCTATCTACCTACCTACCTATCTGTATCTATCTACCTACCTATCTATCTGTATCTATCTATCTACCTACTACCTATCTGTATCTATCTATCTACCTACCTACCTATCTCTATCTATCTACCTACCTACCTACCTATCTGTATTTATCTATCTACCTACCTACCTCTCTCTATCTATCTATCTACCTACCTACCTATCTGTATCTATCTATCTATCTACCTATCTGTATCTATCAATCTACCTACCTACCTATGTCTATCTATCTATCTACCTACCTACCTATCTCTATCTATCTATCTACCTACCTACCTATCTGTATCTATCTATCTACCTAGCTACCTATCTCTATCTATCTTCCTACCTACCTACCTATCTGTATTTATCTATCTACCTACCTACCTATCTCTATCTATCTATCTATCTATCTACCTACCTACCTATGTCTATCTATCTATCTAGCTACCTACCTATCTCTATCTATCTATCTACCTACCTACCTATCTGTATCTATCTATCTACCTAGCTACCTATCTCTATCTATCTTCCTACCTACCTACCTATCTGTATTTATCTATCTACCTACCTACCTATCTCTATCTATCTATCTATCTACCTACTTACCTATCTGTATCTACCTACCTACCTATCTCTATCTATCAATCTACCTACCTACCTATGTCTATCTATCTATCTACCTACCTACCTATCTCTATCTATCTACCTACCTACCTATCTGTATCTATCAATCTACCTACCTACCTATCTCTATCTATCTATCTAACTACCTACCTATCTGTATTTCTCTATCTACCTACCTATCTATCTGTATCTATCTATCTACCTACTACCTATCTGTATCTATCTATCTACCTACCTACCTATCTCTATCTATCTACCTACCTACCTACCTATCTGTATTTATCTATCTACCTACCTACCTCTCTCTCTCTATCTATCTACCTACCTACCTATCTGTATCTATCTATCTATCTACCTATCTGTATCTATCAATCTACCTACCTACCTATGTCTATCTATCTATCTACCTACCTACCTATCTCTATCTATCTATCTACCTACCTACCTATCTGTATCTATCTATCTACCTAGCTACCTATCTCTATCTATCTTCCTACCTACCTACCTATCTGTATTTATCTATCTACCTACCTACCTATCTCTATCTATCTATCTATCTACCTACTTACCTATCTGTATCTACCTACCTACCTATCTCTATCTATCAATCTACCTACCTACCTATGTCTATCTATCTATCTACCTACCTACCTATCTCTATCTATCTACCTACCTACCTATCTGTCTCTATCAATCTACCTACCTATCTATCTCTATCTATCTATCTAACTACCTACCTATCTGTATCTATCAATCTACCTACCTACCTATCTGTATCTATCTATCTACCTACCTACCTATCTCTATCTATCTATCTACCTACCTACCTATCTGTATCTATCTATCTACCTACCTCTGTATCTCTCAATCTACCTACCTACCTATCTCTACCTATCTATCTACCTACCTACCTATCTGTATTTATCTATCTACCTACCTACCTATCTGTATCTATCAATCTACCTACCTACCTATCTCTATCTATCTACCTACCTACCTATCTCTATCTATCTACCTACCTACTTATCTGTATCTATCTATCTACCTACCTACCTATCTGTATCTATCAATCTACCTACCTACCTACCTATCTCTATCTATCTATCTACCTACCTACCTATCTCTATCTATCTACCTACCTACCTACCTATCTGTATTTATCTATCTACCTACCTACCTATCTGTATCTATCAATCTACCTACCTACCTATCTCTATCTATCTATCTACCTACCTACCTATCTCTATCTATCCATCTACCTACCTACCTATCTGTATCTATCTATCTACCTACCTACCTATCTGTATCTATCAATCTACCTACCTACCTATGTCTATCTATCTATCTACCTACCTACCTATCTGTATCTACCTACCTACCTACCTACCTATCTCTATCTATCTACCTACCTACCTACCTTTCTCTATCTATCTACCTACCTACCTACCTATCTCTATCTATCTCCCTACCTACCTATCTCTATCTATCTATCGACCTACCTACCTATCTGTATTTATCTATCTACCTACCTACCTATCTGTATCTATCAATCTACCTACCTACCTATCTCTATCTATCTATCTACCTACATACCTATCTCTATCTATCTACCTACCTACCTACCTATCTGTATTTATCTATCTATCTACCTACCTATCTGTATCTATCAATCTACCTACCTACCTATCTCTATCTATCTATCTACCTACCTACCTATCTGTATTTATCTATCTACCTACCAACCTATCTGTATCTATCTATCTACCTACCTACCTATCTGTATTTATCTATCTACCTACCTAGCTATCTGTATCTATCAATCTACCTACCTACCTATCTGTATATCTATCTACTTACCTACCTATCTCTATCTATCTACCTACCTACTTATCTCTATCTATCTACCTACCTACCTACCTACCTATCTGTATTTATCTATCTACCTACCTACCTCTATCTATCTATCTACCTACCTACCTATCTGTATCTCTCTACCTACCTACCTATCTGTATCTATCAATCTACCTACCTACCTATCTCTATCTATCTATCTACCTACCTACCTATCTGTATTTCTCTATCTACCTACCTATCTATCTGTATCTATCTATCTACCTACTACCTATCTGTATCTATCTATCTACCTACCTACCTATCTCTATCTATCTACCTACCTACCTACCTATCTGTATTTATCTATCTACCTACCTACCTCTCTCTATCTATCTATCTACCTACCTACCTATCTGTATCTATCTATCTATCTACCTATCTGTATCTATCAATCTACCTACCTACCTATGTCTATCTATCTATCTACCTACCTACCTATCTCTATCTATCTATCTACCTACCTACCTATCTGTATCTATCTATCTACCTAGCTACCTATCTCTATCTATCTTCCTACCTACCTACCTATCTGTATTTATCTATCTACCTACCTACCTATCTCTATCTATCTATCTATCTACCTACTTACCTATCTGTATCTACCTACCTACCTATCTCTATCTATCAATCTACCTACCTACCTATGTCTATCTATCTATCTACCTACCTACCTATCTCTATCTATCTACCTACCTACCTATCTGTATCTATCAATCTACCTACCTACCTATCTCTATCTATCTATCTACCTACCTTCCTATCTCTATCTATCTACCTACCTATCTATCTCTATCTACCTACCTACCTACCTACCTATCTGTATCTATCAATCTACCGATCTACCTATCTCTATCTATCTATCTATCTACCTACCTACCTATCTGTATCTATCTACCTACCTACCTAACTATCTCTTTCTATCTACCTACCTACCTAACTATCTCTACCTACCTACCTACCTATCTCTATCTATCTACCTACCTACCTACATATCTGTATCTATCTACCTACCTACCTATCTCTATCTATCTACCTACCTACCTACCTATCTGTATCTATCTATCTACCTACCTACCTATCTGTATCTATCAATCTACCTACCTACCTATGACTATCTATCTACCTACCTACCTATCTCTATCTATCTCTCTATCTGTCTATCTATCTAGCTACCTATCTGTATCTATCAATCTACCTACCTACCTATCTCTATCTATCTATCTATCTACCTACCTACCTATCTGTATCTATCTATCTACCTACCTACCTATCTGTATCTATCAATCTACCTACCTACCTATCTCTATCTATCTACCTACCTACCTATCTGTATCTATCTATCTACCTACCTACCTATCTGTATCTATCAATCTACCTACCTACCTATCTCTATCTATCTATCTACCTACCTACCTATCTGTATTTATCTATCTACCTACCAATCTGTATTTATCTATCTACCTACCTACCTATCTGTATCTATCTATCTATCTACCTATCTGTATCTATCTATCTACCTACCTACCTATGTCTATCTATCTATCTACCTACCTATGTCTATCTATCTATCTATCTATCTATCTATCTATCTATCTATCTATCTATCTATCTATCTATCTATCTACCTACCTACCAATCTCTATCTATCTATCTACCTACCTACCTATCTGTATCTATCAATTTACCTACCTACCTATGTCTATCTATCTATCTACCTACCTACCTATCTGTATCTATCTATCTACCTACCTACCTATCTGTATCTATCTATCTACCTACCTACCTACCTATCTGTATCTATCTATCTACCTACCTACCTATCTGTATCTATCAATCTACCTACTTACCTATCTCTATCTATCTATCTACCTAGCCACCTATCTCTATCTATCTTCCTACCTACCTACCTATCTGTATTTATCTATCTACCTACCTACCTATCTCTATCTATCTATCTACCTACTTACCTATCTGTATCTACCTACCTACCTATCTGTATCTATCAATCTACCTACCTACCTATGTCTATCTATCTATCTACCTACCTACCTATCTCTATCTATCTACCTACCTACCTATCTGTATCTATCAATCTACCTACCTACCTATCTCTATCTATCTATCTACCTACCTACCTATCTCTATCTATCTACCTACCTATCTATCTCTATCTACCTACCTACCTACCTATCTGTATCTATCAATCTACCTATCTACCTATCTCTATCTATCTATCTATCTATCTATCTATCTACCTACCTACCTATCTGTATCTATCTACCTACCTACCTAACTATCTCTTTCTATCTACCTACCTACCTAACTATCTCTACCTACCTACCTACCTATCTCTATCTATCTACCTACCTACCTACATATCAGTATCTATCTACCTACCTACCTATCTGTATCTATCTACCTACCTACCTATCTCTATCTATCTACCTACCTACCTACCTACCTATCTGTATCTATCTATCTACCTACCTACCTATCTGTATCTATCAATCTACCTACCTACCTATGTCTATCTATCTACCTACCTACCTATCTCTATCTATCTCTCTATCTGTCTATCTACCTAGCTACCTATCTGTATCTATCAATCTACCTACCTACCTATCTCTATCTATCTATCTATCTACCTACCTACCTATCTGTATCTATCTATCTACCTACCTACCTATCTGTATCTATCAATCTACCTACCTACCTATCTCTATCTATCTACCTACCTACCTATCTGTATCTATCTATCTACCTAGCTACCTATCTGTATCTATCAATCTACCTACCTACCTATCTCTATCTATCTATCTACCTACCTACCTATCTCTATCTATCTACCTACCTACCTACCTATCTGTATTTATCTATCTACCTAACTACCTATCTCTATCTATCTATCTACCTACCTACCTATCTGTATCTATCTATCTACCTATCTGTATCTATCAATCTACCTACCTACCAATGTCTATCTATCAATCTACCCACCTACCTATCTCTATCTATCTATCTATCTACCTACCTACCTATCTTTATTTATCTATCTACCTACCAATCTGTATTTATCTATCTACCTACCTACCTATCTGTATCTATCTATCTATCTACCTATCTGTATCTATCAATCTACCTACCTACCTATGTCTATCTATCAATCTACCTACCTACCTATCTCTATCTATCTATCTACCTACCTACCTATCACTATCTATCTATCTATCTATCTACCTACCTACCTATCTGTATCTATCTACCTACCTACCTATCTGTATCTATCAATCTACCTACCTACCTATGTCTATCTATCTATCTACCTACCTATCTGTATCTATCTATCTACCTACCTACCTATCTCTATCTATCTATCTACCTACCTACCTATCTCTATCTATCTATCTACCTACCTACCTATCTGTATATATCAATCTACCTACCTACCTATCTCTATCTATCTATCTACCTACCTACCTATCTCTATCTACCTACCTACCTACCTACCTATCTGTATTTATCTATCTACCTAACTACCTATCTCTATCTATCTATCTACCTACCTACCTATCTGTATCTATCTATCTATCTACCTATCTGTATCTATCAATCTACCTACCTACCTATGTCTATCTATCAATCTACCTACCTACCTATCTCTATCTATCTATCTACCTACCTACCTATCTTTATTTATCTATCTATCTACCTACCAATCTGTATTTATCTATCTACCTACCTACCTATCTGTATCTATCTATCTATCTACCTATCTGTATCTATCAATCTACCTACCTACCTATGTCTATCTATCAATCTACCTACCTACCTATCTCTATCTATCTATCTACCTACCTACCTATCTCGATCTATCTATCTACCTACCTACCTATCTGTATCTATCTACCTACCTACCTATCTCTATCTATCTACCTACCTACCTATCTGTATCTATCAATCTACCTACCTACCTATGTCTATCTATCTATCTACCTACCTACCTATCTGTATCTATCTATCTACCTACCTACCTATCAGTATCTATCTACCTACCTACCTATCTCTATCTATCTATCTACCTACCTACCTATCTCGATCTATCTACCTACCTACCTAACTGTATCTATCTACCTACCTACCTATGTCTATCTATCAATCTACCTACCTACCTATCTCTATCTATCTATCTACCTACCTACCTATCTCTATCTATCTATCTACCTACCTACCTATCTCTATCTATTTATCTATCTACCTATCTGTATCTATCAATCTACCTACCTACCTATCTCTATCTATCTATCTACCTACCTACCTATCTCTATCTATCTACCTACCTACCTACCTATCTGTATTTATCTATCTACCTACCTACCTATCTCTATCTATCTATCTATCTATCTATCTACCTACCTACCTATCTGTATCTATCTACCTACCTACCTATCTGTATCTATCTATCTACCTACCTACCTATGTCTATCTATCTATCTATCTACCTACCTACCTACCTATCTCTATCTATCTATCTATCTACCTACCTACCTATCTGTATCTATCAATTTACCTACCTACCTATCTCTATCTATCTATCTACCTACCTACCTATCTGTATCTATCAATCTACCTACCTACCTATCTCTATCTATCTATCTACCTACCTACCTATCTCTATCTATCTACCTACCTATCTACCTATCTGTATCTATCTATCTACCTACCTACCTATCTGTATCTATCAATCTACCTACCTACCTATCTCTATCTATCTATCTATCTACCTACCTACATATCTGTCTCTATCAATCTACCTACCTACCTATCTCTATCTATCTACCTACCTACCTACCTTTCTCTATCTATCTACCTACCTACCTACCTATCTCTATCTATCTCCCTACCTACCTATCTCTATCTATCTATCGACCTACCTACCTATCTGTATTTATCTATCTACCTACCTACCTATCTGTATCTATCAATCTACCTACCTACCTATCTCTATCTATCTATCTACCTACATACCTATCTTTATCTATCTACCTACCTACCTACCTATCTGTATTTATCTATCTATCTACCTACCTATCTGTATCTATCAATCTACCTACCTACCTATCTCTATCTATCTATCTACCTACCTACCTATCTGTATTTATCTATCTACCTACCTACCTATCTGTATCTATCAATCTACCTACCTACCTGTCTCTATCTATCTACCTACCTACCTATCTGTATCTATCTACCTACCTACCTAGCTATCTGTATATCTATCTACTTACCTACCTATCTCTATCTATCTACCTACCTACCTATCTGTATCTATCTACCTACCTACCTACCTACCTATCTGTATTTATCTACCTACCTACCTCTATCTATCTATCTACCTACCTACCTATCTGTATCTATCTATCTATCTACCTACCTATGTCTATCTATCTATCTACCTACCTATGTCTATCTATCTATCTATCTATCTATCTATCTATCTATCTATCTATCTATCTATCTATCTATCTATCTATCTACCTACCTACCAATCTCTATCTATCTATCTACCTACCTACCTACCTATCTGTATCTATCAATTTACCTACCTACCTATGTCTATCTATCTATCTACCTACCTACCTATCTGTATCTATCTATCTACCTACCTACCTATCTGTATCTATCTATCTACCTACCTACCTATCTGTATCTATCTACCTACCTACCTATCTGTATCTATCAATCTACCTACTTACCTATCTCTATCTATCTATCTACCTAGCTACCTATCTCTATCTATCTACCTACCTACCTACCTATCTGTATTTATCTATCTACCTACCTACCTATCTGTATCTATCAATCTACCTACCTACCTATCTCTATCTATCTACCTACCTACCTATCTCTATCTATCAATCTACCTACCTACCTATTTGTATCTATCTATCTACCTACCTAGCTATCTGTATCTATCAATCTACCTACCTACCTATCTCTATCTATCTATCTACCTACCTACCTACCTATCTGTCTCTATCAATCTACCTTCCTATCAATCTCTATCTATCTATCTATCTACCTACCTACCTATCTGTATCTATCAATCTACCTACCTACCTATCTCTATCTATCTACCTACCTACCTATCTCTATCTATCTATCTACCTACCTACCTATTTTTATCTATCTATCTACCTACCTACCTACCTATCTCTATCTATCTACCTACCTACCTATCTCTATCTATCTATCGACATACCTACCTATCTGTATCTATCTATCTACCTTCCTACCTATCTCTATCTATCTACCTACCTACCTATCTGTATCTATCTATCTACCTACCTACCTATCTCTATCTATCTATCTACCTACCTACCTATCTGTCTCTATCAATCTACCTACCTATCTATCTCTATCTATCTATCTAACTACCTACCTATCTGTATCTATCAATCTACCTACTTACCTATCTGTATCTATCTATCTACCTACCTACATATCTGTATATATCTATCTACCTACCTACCTATCTGTATCTATCTACCTACCTACCTATCTGTATCTATCAATCTACCTACCTTCCTATCTCTATCTATCTATCTACCTACCTACCTATCTCTATCTATCTACCTACCTACCTACCTATCTCTATCTATCTATCTACCTACCTACCTATCTGTATCTATCTATCTACCTACCTACCTATCTCTATCTATCAATCTACCTACCTACCTATCTGTATCTATCTATCTACCTACCTACCTATCTGTATCTATCAATCTACCTACCTACCTATCTCTATCTATCTATCTACCTACCTACCTATCTGTCTCTATCAATCTACCTTCCTATCTATCTCTATCTATCTATCTATCTATCTACCTACCTACCTATCTGTATCTATCAATCTACCTACCTACCTATCTGTCTCTATCAATCTACCTACCTACCTATCTCTATCTATCTATCTACCTACCTACTTACCTATCTCTATTTATCTATCTACCTACCTACCTATCTCTATCTATCCATCTACCTACCTACCTATCTCTATCTATCTATCTACCTATGTACTTATCTCTATCTATCTATCTACCTACCTACCTATCTGTATCTATCTACCTACCTACCTACCTACCTGTATCTATCTATCTACCTACCTACCTTTCTCTATCTACCTACCTACCTACCTACCTACCTACCTATCTCTATCTATCTCCCTACCTACCTATCTCTATCTATCTATCGACCTACCTACCTATCTGTATTTATCTATCTACCTACCTATCTGTATCTATCAATCTACCTACCTACCTATCTGTCTCTATCAATCTACCTACCTACCTATCTCTATCTATCTATCTACCTACCTACCTATCTCTATCTATCTACCTACCTACCTACCTATCTGTATCTATCAATCTACCTACCTACCTATGTCTATCTATCTATCTACATACCTACCTATCTCTATCTATCTATCTACCTATCTACTTATCTCTATCTATCTATCTACCTACCTACCTATCTGTATCTATCTACCTACCTACCTACCTATCTCTATCTATCTATCTACCTACCTACCTTTCTCTATCTATCTACCTACCTACCTACCTATCTGTATTTATCTATCTACCTACCTACCTATCTGTATCTATCAATCTACCTACCTACCTATCTCTATCTATCTATCTACCTACATACCTATCTCTATCTATCTACCTACCTACCTACCTATCTGTATTTATCTATCTTTCTACCTACCTACCTATCTGGATCTATCAATCTACCTGCCTACCTATCTCTATCTATCTATCTACCTACCTACCTATCTCTATCTATCTATCTACCTACCTACCTATTTTTATCTATCTATCTACCTACCTACCTACCTATCTCTATCTATCTACCTACCTACCTATCTCTATCTATCTATCGACATACCTACCTATCTGTATCTATCTATCTACCTTCCTACCTATCTCTATCTATCTACCTACCTACCTATCTGTCTATCTATCTACCTACCTACCTATCTCTATCTATCAATCTACCTCCCTACCTATCTGTATCTATCTATCTACCTACCTACCTACCTATCTCTATCTATCTACCTACCTACCTACCAATCTGTATTTATCTATCTACCTTCCTACCTATCTCTATCTATCTATCTACCTACCTACCTATCTGTATCTAACTATCTACCTACCTACCTATCTGTATCTATCTATCTACCTACCTACCTATCAGTATCTATCTATCTACCTACCTACCTATCTGTATCTATCTATCTACCTACCTACCTATCTGTATCTGTCTACCTACCTACCTACCTATCTGTATCTATCAATCTACCTACCTACCTATCTCTATCTATCTATCTACCTACCTACCTATCTCTATCTATCTACCTACCTACCTACCTATCTGTATTTATCTATCTACCTACCAATCTGTATTTATCTATCTACCTACCTACCTATCTGTATCTATCTATCTACCTATCTGTATCTATCAATCTACCTACCTACCTATGTCTATCTATCAATCTACCTACCTACCTATCTCTATCTATCTATCTACCTACCTACCTATCTCTATCTATCTATCTACCTACCTACCTATCTGTATCTATCAATCTACCTACCTACCTATCTGTCTCTATCAATCTACCTACCTACCTATCTCTATCTATCTATCTACCTACCTACCTATCTCTATCTATCTACCTACCTACCTACCTATCTGTATCTATCAATCTACCTACCTACCTATGTCTATCTATCTATCTACATACCTACCTATCTCTATCTATCTATCTACCTATCTACTTATCTCTATCTATCTATCTACCTACCTACCTATCTGTATCTATCTACCTACCTACCTACCTATCTCTATCTATCTATCTACCTACCTACCTTTCTCTATCTATCTACCTACCTACCTACCTATCTCTATCTATCTCCCTACCTACCTATCTCTATCTATCTATCGACCTACCTACCTATCTGTATTTATCTATCTACCTACCTACCTATCTGTATCTATCAATCTACCTACCTACCTATCTCTATCTATCTATCTACCTACATACCTATCTCTATCTATCTACCTACCTACCTACCTATCTGTATTTATCTATCTTTCTACCTACCTACCTATCTGTATCTATCAATCTACCTGCCTACCTATCTCTATCTATCTATCTACCTACCTACCTATCTCTATCTATCTATCTACCTACCTACCTATTTTTATCTATCTATCTACCTACCTACCTACCTATCTCTATCTATCTACCTACCTACCTATCTCTATCTATCTATCGACATACCTACCTATCTGTATCTATCTATCTACCTTCCTACCTATCTCTATCTATCTACCTACCTACCTATCTGTCTATCTATCTACCTACCTACCTATCTCTATCTATCAATCTACCTCCCTACCTATCTGTATCTATCTATCTACCTACCTACCTACCTATCTCTATCTATCTACCTACCTACCTACCAATCTGTATTTATCTATCTACCTTCCTACCTATCTCTATCTATCTATCTACCTACCTACCTATCTGTATCTAACTATCTACCTACCTACCTATCTGTATCTATCTATCTACCTACCTACCTATCAGTATCTATCTATCTACCTACCTACCTATCTGTATCTATCTATCTACCTACCTACCTATCTGTATCTGTCTACCTACCTACCTACCTATCTGTATCTATCAATCTACCTACCTACCTATCTCTATCTATCTATCTACCTACCTACCTATCTCTATCTATCTACCTACCTACCTACCTATCTGTATTTATCTATCTACCTACCAATCTGTATTTATCTATCTACCTACCTACCTATCTGTATCTATCTATCTACCTATCTGTATCTATCAATCTACCTACCTACCTATGTCTATCTATCAATCTACCTACCTACCTATCTCTATCTATCTATCTACCTACCTACCTATCTCTATCTATCTATCTACCTACCTACCTATCTGTATCTATCTATCTACCTACCTACCTATCTGTATCTATCAATCTACCTACCTACCTATCTCTATCTATCTATCTACCTACCTACCTATCTCTATCTATCTACCTACCTACCTACCTATCTGTATTTATCTATCTACCTACCTACCTATCTCTATCTATCTATCTACCTACCTACTTATCTGTATCTATCTATCTACCTACCTACCTATCTGTATCTATCTATCTACCTACCTACCTATGTCTATCTATCTATCTATCTACCTACCTACCTATCTCTATCTATCTATCTACCTACCTACCTATCTCTATCTATCTACCTACCTACCTACCTATCTGTATTTATCTATCTACCTACCTACCTATCTCTATCTATCTATCTACCTACCTACCTATCTGTATCTATCTATCTATCTACCTATCTGTATCTATCAATCTACCTACCTACCTATGTCTATCTATCAATCTACCTACCTACCTATCTCTATCTATCTATCTACCTACCTACCCCTCTGTGTTTATCTATCTACCTACCAATCTGTATTTATCTATCTACCTACCTACCTATCTCTATCTATCTATCTATCTACCTATCTGTATCTATCAATCTACCTACCTACCTATGTCTATCTATCAATCTACCTACCTACCTATCTCTATCTATCTATCTACCTACCTACCTATCTCTATCTATCTATCTACCTACCTACCTACCTATCTGTATCTATCTATCTACCTACCTACCTATCTGTATCTATCAATCTACCTACCTACCTATCTCTATCTATCCATGTACCTACCTACCTATCTCTATCTATCTACCTACCTACCTACCTATCTGTATTTATCTATCTACCTACCTACCTATCTCTATCTATCTATCTACCTACCTACCTATCTGTATCTATCTATCTACCTACCTACCTATGTCTATCTATCTATCTATCTACCTACCTACCTATCTCTATCTATCTATCTACCTACCTACCTATCTGTATCTATCAATTTACCTACCTACCTATCTCTATCTATCTATCTACCTACCTACCTATCTGTATCTATCAATTTACCTACCTACCTATCTCTATCTATCTATCTACCTACCTACCTATCTGTATCTATCTACCTACCTACCTACCTATCTCTATCTATCTACCTACCTATCTACCTATCTCTATCTACCTACCTACCTACCTACCTATCTCTATCTATCTACCTATCTACCTACCTATCTGTATCTATCAATCTACCTACCTACCTATCTCTATCTATCTATCTACCTACCTACCTATCTCTATCTATCTACCTACCTACCTACCTATCTGTATTTATCTATCTACCTACCTTCCTATCTGTATCTATCAATCTACCTACCTACCTATCTCTGTCTATCTATCTATCTACCTACCTACCTATCTGTATCTATCGATCTACCTACCTACCTATCTGTATTTATCTATCTACCTACCTACCTACCTATCTGTATCTATCAATCTACCTACCTACCTATCTGTATCTATCTATCTACCTACCTAGCTATCTCTATCTATCTATCTACCTACCTACCTATCTGTATCTATCAATCTACCTACCTACCTATCTCTATCTATCTATCCATCTACCTACCTACCTATCTGTATTTATCTATCTACCTACCTACCTATCTGTATCTATCTATCTACCTACCTACCTATCTGTATCTATCAATCTACCTACCTACCTATCTGTATTTATCTATCTACCTACCTACCTATCTCTATCTATCTACCTACCTACCTATCTGTATCTATCTATCTACCTACCTACCTATCTGTATCTATCAATCTACCTACCTACCTATGTCTATCTATCTATCTACCTACCTACCTATCTCTATCTATCTATCTATCTATCTATCTATCTATCTATCTATCTATCTATCTATCTATCTATCTATCTATCTATCTACCTAGCTACCTATCTGTATCTATCAATCTACCTACCTACCTATCTCTATCTATCTATCTACCTACCTACCTATCTGTATCTATCTATCTACCTACCTACCTATCTGTATCTATCAATCTACCTACCTACCTATCTCTATCTATCTACCTACCTACCTATCTGTATCTATCTACCTACCTACCTAGCTATCTCTATCTATCTACCTACCTACCTACCTATCTCTATCTATCTACCTACCTACCTATCTGTATCTGTATACCTACCTACCTAGCTATCTCTATCTATCTATCTACCTACCTATCTCTATCTATCTATCTACCTACCTACCTATCTGTATCTATCAATCTACCTACCTACCTATGTCTATCTATCTATCTACCTACCTACCTATCTGTATCTATCTATCTACCTACCTACCTATCTGTATCTATCAATCTACCTACCTACCTATCTCTATCTATCTATCTACCTACCTACCTATCTCTATCTATCTACCTACCTACCTACCTATCTGTATTTATCTATCTACCTACCAATCTGTATTTATCTATCTACCTACCTACCTATCTGTATCTATCTATCTACCTATCTGTATCTATCAATCTACCTACCTACCTATGTCTATCTATCAATCTACCTACCTACCTATCTCTATCTATCTATCTACCTACCTACCTATCTCTATCTATCTATCTACCTACCTACCTATCTGTATCTATCTATCTACCTACCTACCTATCTGTATCTATCAATCTACCTACCTACCTATCTCTATCTATCTATCTACCTACCTACCTATCTCTATCTATCTACCTACCTACCTACCTATCTGTATTTATCTATCTACCTACCTACCTATCTCTATCTATCTATCTACCTACCTACTTATCTGTTTCTATCTATCTACCTACCTACCTATCTGTATCTATCAATCTACCTACCTACCTATGTCTATCTATCAATCTACCTACCTACCTATCTCTATCTATCTATCTACCTACCTACCTATCTCTATCTATCTACCTACCTAGCTACCTATCTGTATTTATCTATCTACCTACCTACCTATCTCTATCTATCTACCTACCTACCTACCTATCTGTATCTATCTATCTACCTACCTACCTATCTGTATCTATCTATCTACCTACCTACCTATCTCTATCTATCTATCTACCTACCTACCGATTTTTATCTATCTACCTACCTACCTACCTACCTACCTGTCTCTATCTATCTACCTACCTACCTATCTCTATCTATCTATCGACATACCTACCTATCTGTATCTATCTATCTACCTTCCTACCTATCTCTATCTATCTACCTACCTACCTACCTATCTGTATCTATCTATCTACCTACCTACCTATCTCTATCTATCAATCTACCTACCTACCTATCTGTATCTATCTATCTACCTACCTACCTATCTGTATCTATCAATCTACCTACCTACCTATCTCGATCTATCTATCTACCTACCTACCTATCTGTCTCTATCAATCTACCTACCTATCTATCTCTATCTATCTATCTAACTACCTACCTATCTGTATCTATCAATCTACCTACCTACCTATCTGTATCTATCTATCTACCTACCTACCTATCTCTATCTATCTATCTACCTACCTACCTATCTGTATCTATCTATCTACCTACCTCTGTATCTCTCAATCTACCTACCTACCTATCTCTACCTATCTATCTACCTACCTACCTATCTGTATTTATCTATCTACCTACCTACCTATCTGTATCTATCAATCTACCTACCTACCTATCTCTATCTATCTACCTACCTACCTATCTCTATCTATCTATCTACCTACCTACTTATCTGTATCTATCTATCTACCTACCTACCTATCTGTATCTATCAATCTACCTACCTACCTACCTATCTCTATCTATCTATCTACCTACCTACCTATCTCTATCTACCTACCTACCTACCTATCTGTATTTATCTATCTACCTACCTACCTATCTGTATCTATCAATCTACCTACCTACCTATCTCTATCTATCTATCTACCTACCTACCTATCTCTATCTATCCATCTACCTACCTACCTATCTGTATATATCTATCTACCTACCTACCTATCTGTATCTATCAATCTACCTACCTACCTATGTCTATCTATCTATCTACCTACCTACCTATCTGTATCTATCTACCTACCTACCTACCTTTCTCTATCTATCTACCTACCTACCTACCTATCTCTATCTATCTCCCTACCTACCTATCTCTATCTATCTATCGACCTACCTACCTATCTGTATTTATCTATCTACCTACCTACCTATCTGTATCTATCAATCTACCTACCTACCTATCTCTATCTATCTATCTACCTACATACCTATCTCTATCTATCTACCTACCTACCTACCTATCTGTATTTATCTATCTATCTACCTACCTATCTGTATCTATCAATCTACCTACCTACCTATCTCTATCTATCTATCTACCTACCTACCTATCTGTATTTATCTATCTACCTACCTACCTATCTGTATCTATCTATCTACCTACCTACCTATCTGTATTTATCTATCTACCTACCTAGCTATCTGTATCTATCAATCTACCTACCTACCTATCTGTATATCTATCTACTTACCTACCTATCTCTATCTATCTACCTACCTACTTATCTCTATCTATCTACCTACCTACCTACCTATCTGTATTTATCTATCTACCTACCTACCTCTATCTATCTATCTACCTACCTACCTATCTGTATCTCTCTACCTACCTACCTATCTGTATCTATCAATCTACCTACCTACCTATCTCTATCTATCTATCTACCTACCTACCTATCTGTATTTCTCTATCTACCTACCTATCTATCTGTATCTATCTATCTACCTACTACCTATCTGTATCTATCTATCTACCTACCTACCTATCTCTATCTATCTACCTACCTACCTACCTATCTGTATTTATCTATCTTCCTACCTACCTCTCTCTATCTATCTATCTACCTACCTACCTATCTGTATCTATCTATCTATCTACCTATCTGTATCTATCAATCTACCTACCTACCTATGTCTATCTATCTATCTACCTACCTACCTATCTCTATCTATCTATCTACCTACCTACCTATCTGTATCTATCTATCTACCTACCTACCTATCTGTATCTATCAATCTACCTACCTACCTATCTCTATCTATCTATCTATCTACCTACCTACCTATCTCTATCTATCTACCTACCTACCTATCTGTATCTATCAATCTACCTACCTACCTATCTCTATCTATCTACCTACCTACCTATCTGTATCTATCTACCTACCTACCTATCTCTATCTATCTACCTACCTACCTACCTATCTCTATCTATCTATCTACCTACCTATCTGTATCTATCAATCTACCTACCTACCTATGTCTATCTATCTATCTATCTACCTACCTACCTATCTCTATCTATCTACCTACCAACCTATCTGTATCTATCTATCTACCTACCTACCTATGTGTATCTATCAATCTACCTACCTACCTATCTCTATCTATCTATCTACCTACCTACCTATATCTATCTATCTACCTACCTACCTACCTATCTGTATTTATCTATCTACCTACCTACCTCTCTCTATCTATCTATCTACCTACCTACCTATCTGTATCTATCTATCTATCTACCTATCTGTATCTATCAATCTACCTACCTACCTATGTCTATCTATCTATCTACCTACCTACCTATCTCTATCTATCTATCTACTTACCTACCTATCTGTATCTATCTATCTACCTACCTACCTATCTGTATCTATCAATCTACCTACCTACCTATCTCTATCTATCTATCTCCCTACCTACCTATCTCTATCTATCTACCTACCTACCTACCTATCTCTATCTATCTATCTACCTACCTACCTGTGTATCTATCTATCTATCTACCTACCTATCTCTATCTATCAATCTACCCACCTACCTATCTGTATCTATCTATCTACCTACCTACCTATCTGTATCTATCAATCTACCTACCTACCTATCTCTATCTATCTACCTACCTACCTATCTGTCTCTATCAATCTACCTTCCTATCTATCTCTATATATCTATCTACCTACCTACCTATCTGTATCTAACTATCTACCTACCTACCTATCTGTATCTATCTATCTACCTACCTACCTACCTATCTCTATCTATCTATCTACCTACCTACCTATCTTTATCTATCTATCTACCTACCTACCTATCTCTATCTATCTACCTACCTACCTAACTATCTCTTTCTATCTACCTACCTACCTACCTAACTATCTCTACCTACCTACCTACCTACCTATCTCTATCTACCTACCTACCTACCTACCTACCTACCTACCTACCTACCTACCTACCTACCTATCTCTATCTATCTACCTACCTACCTACCTATCTGTATCTATCTACCTACCTACCTACCTATCTCTATCTATCTATCTACCTACCTACCTATCTGTATCTATCTATCTACCTACCTACCTATCTCTATCTATCAATCTACCTACCTACCTATTTGTATCTATCTATCTACCTACCTAGCTATCTGTATCTATCAATCTACCTACCTACCTATCTCTATCTATCTATCTACCTACCTACCTACCTATCTGTCTCTATCAATCTACCTTCCTATCTATCTCTATCTATCTATCTATCTACCTACCTACCTATCTGTATCTATCAATCTACCTACCTACCTATCTCTATCTATCTATCTACCTACCTACCTATCTCTATCTATCTATCTACCTACCTACCTATTTTTATCTATCTATCTACCTACCTACCTACCTATCTCTATCTATCTACCTACCTACCTATCTCTATCTATCTATCGACATACCTACCTATCTGTATCTATCTATCTACCTTCCTACCTATCTCTATCTATCTACCTACCTACCTATCTGTATCTATCTATCTACCTACCTACTTATCTCTATCTATCTATCTACCTACCTACCTATCTGTCTCTATCAATCTGCCTACCTATCTATCTCTATCTATCTATCTAACTACCTACCTATCTGTATCTATCAATCTACCTACTTACCTATCTGTATCTATCTATCTACCTACCTACATATCTGTATATATCTATCTACCTACCTACCTATCTGTATCTATCTACCTACCTACCTATCTGTATCTATCAATCTACCTACCTTCCTATCTCTATCTATCTATCTACCTACCTACCTATCTCTATCTATCTACCTACCTACCTACCTATCTCTATCTATCTATCTACCTACCTACCTATCTGTATCTATCTATCTACCTACCTACCTATCTCTATCTATCAATCTACCTACCTACCTATCTGTATCTATCTATCTACCTACCTACCTATCTGTATCAATCTACCTACCTACCTATCTCTATCTATCTATCTACCTACCTACCTATCTGTCTCTATCAATCTACCTTCCTATCTATCTCTATCTATCTATCTATCTACCTACCTACCTATCTGTATCTATCAATCTACCTACCTACCTATCTGTCTCTATCAATCTACCTACCTACCTATCTCTATCTATCTATCTACCTACCTACCTATCTCTATCTATCTACCTACCTACCTACCTATCTGTATTTATCTATCTACCTACCTACCTATCTCTATCTATCCATCTACCTACCTACCTATCTCTATCTATCTATCTACCTATCTACTTATCTCTATCTATCTATCTACCTACCTACCTATCTGTATCTATCTACCTACCTACCTACCTATCTCTATCTATCTATCTACCTACCTACCTTTCTCTATCTACCTACCTACCTACCTACCTATCTCTATCTATCTCCCTACCTACCTATCTCTATCTATCTATCGACCTACCTACCTATCTGTATTTATCTATCTACCTACCTACCTATCTGTATCTATCAATCTACCTACCTACCTATCTGTCTCTATCAATCTACCTACCTACCTATCTCTATCTATCTATCTACCTACCTACCTATCTCTATCTATCTACCTACCTACCTACCTATCTGTATCTATCAATCTACCTACCTACCTATGTCTATCTATCTATCTATCTATATACCTACCTATCTCTATCTATCTATCTACCTATCTACTTATCTCTATCTATCTATCTACCTACCTACCTATCTGTATCTATCTACCTACCTACCTACCTATCTCTATCTATCTATCTACCTACCTACCTTTCTCTATCTATCTACCTACCTACCTACCTATCTCTATCTATCTCCCTACCTACCTATCTCTATCTATCTATCGACCTACCTACCTATCTGTATTTATCTATCTACCTACCTACCTATCTGTATCTATCAATCTACCTACCTACCTATCTCTATCTATCTATCTACCTACATACCTATCTCTATCTATCTACCTACCTACCTACCTATCTGTATTTATCTATCTTTCTACCTACCTACCTATCTGTATCTATCAATCTACCTGCCTACCTATCTCTATCTATCTACCTACCTACCTATCTCTATCTATCTATCTACCTACCTACCTATTTTTATCTATCTATCTACCTACCTACCTACCTATCTCTATCTATCTACCTACCTACCTATCTCTATCTATCTATCGACATACCTACCTATCTGTATCTATCTATCTACCTTCCTACCTATCTCTATCTATCTACCTACCTACCTATCTGTCTATCTATCTACCTACCTACCTATCTCTATCTATCAATCTACCTCCCTACCTATCTGTATCTATCTATCTACCTACCTACCTACCTATCTCTATCTATCTACCTACCTACCTACCAATCTGTATTTATCTATCTACCTTCCTACCTATCTCTATCTATCTATCTACCTACCTACCTATCTGTATCTAACTATCTACCTACCTACCTATCTGTATCTATCAATCTACCTACCTACCTATGTCTATCTATCTATCTACCTACCTACCTATCTCTATCTATCTATCTATCTACCTACCTACCTATCTGTATCTATCTATCTACCTACCTACCTATCTGTATCTATCAATCTACCTACCTACCTATCTCTATCTATCTATCTACCTACCTACCTATCTCTATCTATCTACCTACCTACCTACCTATCTGTATTTATCTATCTACCTACCTACCTCTCTCTATCTATCTATCTACCTACCTACCTATCTGTATCTATCTATGTATCTACCTATCTGTATCTATCAATCTACCTACCTACCTATGTCTATCTATCTATCTACCTACCTACCTATCTCTATCTATCTATCTATCTACCTACCTACCTATCTGTATCTATCTATCTACCTACCTACCTATCTGTAGCTATCAATCTACCTACCTACCTATCTCTATCTATCTATCTACCTTCCTACCTATCTCTATCTATCTACCTACCTACCTATCTGTATCTATCAATCTACCTACCTATCTCTATCTATCTACCTAGCTACCTATCTCTATCTATCTACCTACCTACCTATCTGTATTTATCTATCTACCTACCTACCTATCTCTACCTATCTACCTACCTACCTATCTGTATCTATCTATCTACCTACCTACCTATGTCTATCTATCTATCTATCTACCTACCTACCTATCTGTATCTATCAATTTACCTACCTACCTATCTCTATCTATCTATCTATCTATCTACCTACCTACCTATCTGTATCTATCAATTTACCTACCTACCTATCTCTATCTATCTATCTACCTACCTACCTATCTGTATCTATCTACCTACCTTCCTACCTATTTCTATCTATCTACCTACCTACCTACCTACCTATCTGTATCTAACTATCTACCTACCTACCTATCTGTATCTATCAATCTCCCTACCTACCTATGTCTATCTATCTATCTACCTACCTACCTATCTGTATCTATCTATCTACCCACCTACCTATCTGTATCTATCAATCTACCTACCTACCTATCTCTATCTATCTTCCTACCTACCTATCTCTATCTATCTACCTACCTACCTTCCTATCTGTATTTATCTATCTACCTACCTACCTATCTCTATCTATCCATCTACCTACCTACCTATGTGTATCTATCTATCTACCTACCTACCTATCTATATCTATCAATCTACCTACCTACCTACCTATGTCTATCTATCTACCTACCTACCTACCTATCTCTATCTATCTATCTACCTACCTACTTATCTCTATCTATCTATCTACCTACCTACCTATCTATCTATCTACCTACCTACCTATCTCTATCTATCTACCTACCTACCTACCTATCTCTATCTATCTACCAACCTACCTACCTATCTCTATCTATCTCCCTACCTACCTATCTCTATCTATCTATCGACCTACCTACATATCTGTATTTATCTATCTACCTACCTACCTATCTGTATCTATCAATCTACCTACCTACCTATCTCTATCTATCTATCTACCTACCTACCTATCTCTATCTATCTACCTACCTACCTACCTATCTGTACTTATCTATCTACCTACCTACCTATCTGTATTTATCTATCTACCTTCCTAGCTATCTGTATCTATCAATCTACCTACATACCTATCTGTATCTATCTATCTACTTACCTACCTATCTCTATCTATCTATCTACCTACCTACCTATCTGTATCTATCTACCTACCTACCTATCTGTATCTATCAATCTACCTACCTACCTATCTCTATCTATCTATCTACCTACCTACCTATCTGTATTTATCTATCTACCTATCTACCTATCTCTATCTATCTACCTACCTACCTAACTATCTGTATTTATCTATCTACCTACCTACCTCTCTCTATCTATCTATCTACCTACCTACCTATCTGTATCTATCTATCTATCTATCTATCTACCTATCTGTATCTATCAATCTACCTACCTACCTATGTCTATCTATCTATCTACCTACCTACCTATCTCTATCTATCTATCTATCTACCTACCTACCTATCTGTATCTATCTATCTACCTACCTACCTATCTGTATCTATCTATCTACCTACCTACCTATCTCTATCTATCTACCTACCTACCTACCTATCTGTATCTATCTATCTACCTACCTACCTATCTGTATCTATCAATCTACCTACCTACCTATGTCTATCTATCTACCTACCTACCTATCTCTATCTATCTATCTACCTACCTACCTATCTGTATCTATCAATCTACCTACCTACCTATCTCTATCTATCTACCTACCTACCTATCTGTATCTATCTATCTACCTACCTACCTATCTGTATCTATCAATCTACCTACCTACCTATCTCTATCTATCTACCTACCTACCTATCTGTATCTATCTACCTACCTATCTATATCTATCTACCTACCTACCTATCTGTATCTATCTATCTATCTACCTACCTACCTATCTTTATCTATCTATCTACCTACCTACCTATCTCTATCTATCTACCTACCTACCTATCTCTATCTATCTATCGACATACCTACCTATCTGTATCTATCTACCTACCTACCTACCTATCTCTATCTATCTATCTACCTACCTACCTATCTGTATCTATCTACCTACCTATCTGTATCTATCAATCTACCTACCTACCTATCTCTATCTATCTATCTACCTACCTACCTATCTGTATTTATCTATCTACCTACCTACCTATCTGTATCTATCAATCTACCTACCTACCTATCTCTATCTATCTATCTACCTACCTACCAATCTGTATTTATCTATCTATCTACCTACCTATCTCTATCTATCTATCTACCTACCTTACCTATCTCTATCTATCTATCTATCTACCTACCTACCTACCTACCTATCTGTCTCTATCTATCTACCTACCTACCTATCTGTATCTATCAATCTATCTACCTACCTATCTCTATCTATCTATCTATCTACCTACCTACCTATCTCTATCTATCTACCTACCTACCTATCTGTATCTATCTATCTACCTACCTACCTATCTTTATCTATCAATCTACCTACCTACCTATCTCTATCTATCTATCTACCTACCTACCTATCTCTATCTATCTACCTACCTACCTATCTGTATCTATCAATCCACCTACCTACCTATCTCTATCTATCTACCTACCTACCTATCTGTATCTATCTACCTACCTACCTATCTCTATCTATCTACCTATCTCTATCTATCTACCTACCTACCAATCTGTATTTATCTATCTACCTTCCTACCTATCTCTATCTATCTATCTACCTACCTACCTATCTGTATCTAACTATCTACCTACCTACCTATCTGTATCTATCAATCTATCTACCTGCCTATGTCTATCTATCTATCTACCTACCTACCTATCTCTATCTATCTATCTACCTACCTACCTATCTGTATCTATCTATCTACCTACCTACCTATCTGTATCTATCAATCTACCTACCTACCTATCTCTATCTATCTATCTACCTACCTACCTATCTCTATCTATCTACCTACCTACCTACCTATCTGTATTTATCTATCTACCTACCTACCTATCTCTATCTATCCATCTACCTACCTACCTATCTGTATCTATCTATCTACCTACCTACCTATCTGTATCTATCAATCTACCTACCTACCTATGTCTATCTATCTATCTAACTACCTACCTATCTCTATCTATCTATCTACATACCTACCTATCTCTATCTATCTATCTACCTACCTACCTTTCTGTATCTATCTACCTACCTACCTACCTATCTCTATCTATCTCCCTACCTACCTATCTCTATCTATCTATCGACCTACCTACCTATCTGTATTTATCTATCTACCTACCTACCTATCTGTATCTATCAATCTACCTACCTACCTATCTCTATCTATCTATCTACCTACCTACCTATCTCTATCTATCTACCTACCTACCTACCTATCTCTATCTATCTACCTACCTACCTACCTATCTGTATCTATCAATCTACCTACCTACCTATGTCTATCTATCTATCTACCTACCTACCTATCTCTATCTATCTATCTATCTACCTATCTACTTATCTCTATCTATCTATCTACCTACCTACCTATCTGTATCTATCTACCTACCTACCTACCTATCTCTATCTATCTATCTACCTACCTACCTTTGTCTATCTATCTACCTACTACCTACCTATCTCTATCTATCTCCCTACCTACCTATCTCTATCTATCTATCGACCTACCTACCTATCTGTATTTATCTATCTACCTACCTACCTATCTGTATCTATCAATCTACCTACCTACCTATCTCTATCTATCTATCTATCTACCTACATACCTATCTCTATCTATCTACCTACCTACCTATCTGTATTTATCTATCTTTCTACCTACCTACCTATCTGTATCTATCAATCTACCTACCTACCTATCTCTATCTATCTATCTACCTACCTACCTATCTCTATCTATCTATCTACCTACCTACCTATTTTTATCTATCTACCTACCTACCTACCTATCTCTATCTATCTACCTACCTACCTATCTCTATCTATCTATCGACATACCTACCTATCTGTATCTATCTATCTACCTTCCTACCTATCTCTATCTATCTACCTACCTACCTATCTGTATCTATCTATCTACCTATCTACCTATCTCTATCTATCAATCTACCTACCTACTTATCTGTATCTATCTATATACCTACCTACCTACCTATCTCTATCTATCTACCTACCTACCTACCAATCTGTATTTATCTATCTACCTTCCTACCTTTCTCTATCTATCTATCTACCTACCTACCTATCTTTTTCTAACTATCTACCTACCTACCTAGCTGTATCTATCAATCTACCTACCTACCTATGTCTATCTATCTATCTACCTACCTACCTATCTCTATCTATCTATCTACCTACCTACCTATCTGTATCTATCTATCTACCTACCTACCTATCTGTATCTATCTATCTACCTACCTACCTATCTCTATCTATCTACCTACCTACCTATCTGTATCTATCTATCTACCTACCTACCTATCTTTATCTATCAATCTACCTACCTACCTGTCTCTATCTATCTACCTACCTACCTACCTATCTCTATCTATCTACCTACCTACCTATCTGTATCTATCAATCTACCTACCTACCTATCTCTATCTATCTACCTACCTACCTATCTGTATCTATCTACCTACCTACCTATCTCTATCTATCTACCTACCTACCTACCTATCTCTATCTATCTATCTACCTACCTACCTATCTGTATCTATCTATCTACTTACCTACCTATCTCTATCTATCTATCTACCTACCTACCTATCTCTATCTATCTATCTATCTACCTACCTACCTATCTCTATCTATCTACCTACCTACCTACCAATCTGTATTTATCTATCTACCTTCCTACCTATCTCTATCTATCTATCTACCTACCTACCTATCTGTATCTAACTATCTACCTACCTACCTATCTGTATCTATCAATCTATCTACCTACCTATGTCTATCTATCTATCTACCTACCTACCTATCTCTATCTATCTATCTACCTACCTACCTATCTGTATCTATCTATCTACCCACCTACCTATCTGTATCTATCAATCTACCTACCTACCTATCTCTATCTATCTATCTACCTACCTACCTATCTCTATCTATCTACCTACCTACCTACGTATCTGTATTTATCTATCTACCTACCTACCTATCTCTATCTATCCATCTACCTACCTACCTATCTGTATCTATCTATCTACCTACCTACCTATCTGTATCTATCAATCTACATACCTACCTATGTCTATCTATCTATCTAACTACCTACCTATCTCTATCTATCTATCTACATACCTACCTATCTCTATCTATCTATCTACCTACCTACCTATCTGTATCTATCTACCTACCTACCTACCTATCTCTATCTATCTATCTACCTACCTACCTATCTCTATCTATCTACCTACCTACCTACCTATCTCTATCTATCTCCCTACCTACCTATCTCTATCTATCTATCGACCTACCTACCTATCTGTATTTATCTATCTACCTACCTACCTATCTGTATCTATCAATCTACCTACCTACCTATCTCTATCTATCTATCTACCTACCTACCTATCTCTATCTATCTACATACCTACCTACCTACCTACCTATCTCTATCTATCTACCTACCTACCTACCTATCTGTATCTATCAATCTACCTACCTACCTATGTCTATCTATCTATCTAGCTACCTACCTATCTCTATCTATCTATCTACCTATCTACTTATCTCTATCTATCTATCTACCTACCTACCTATCTGTATCTATCTACCTACCTACCTACCTATCTCTATCTATCTATCTACCTACCTACCTTTCTCTATCTATCTACCTACCTACCTACCAATCTGTATTTATCTATCTACCTTCCTACCTATCTCTATCTATCTATCTACCTACCTACCTATCTGTATCTAACTATCTACCTACCTACCTATCTGTATCTATCAATCTACCTACCTACCTATGTCTATCTATCTATCTACCTACCTACCTATCTCTATCTATCTATCTACCTACCTACCTATCTGTATCTATCTATCTACCTACCTACCTATCTGTATCTATCAATCTACCTACCTACCTATCTCTATCTATCTATCTACCTACCTACCTATCTCTATCTATCTACCTACCTACCTACCTATCTGTATTTATCTATCTACCTACCTACCTCTCTCTATTTATCTATCTACCTACCTACCTATCTGTATCTATCTATGTATCTACCTATCTGTATCTATCAATCTACCTACCTACCTATGTCTATCTATCTATCTACCTACCTACCTATCTCTATCTATCTATCTACCTACCTACCTATCTGTATCTATCTATCTACCTACCTACCTATCTGTATCTATCAATCTACCTACCTACCTATCTCTATCTATCTACCTACCTACCTATCTCTATCTATCTACCTACCTACCTATCTGTATCTATCAATCTACCTACCTACCTATCTCTATCTATCTACCTAGCTACCTATCTCTATCTATCTACCTACCTACCTATCTGTATTTATCTATCTACCTACCTACCTATCTCTACCTATCTACCTACCTACCTATCTGTATCTATCCATCTACCTACCTACCTATGTCTATCTATCTATCTATCTACCTACCTACCTATCTGTATCTATCAATTTACCTACCTACCTATCTCTATCTATCTATCTATCTATCTATCTATCTATCTATCTATCTATCTATCTATCTATCTATCTATCTATCTATCTATCTATCTACCTACCTACCTATCTGTATCTATCAATTTACCTACCTACCTATCTCTATCTATCTATCTACCTACCTACCTATCTGTATCTATCTACCTACCTACCTATTTCTATCTATCTACCTACCTACCTACCTATCTGTATCTAACTATCTACCTACCTACCTATCTGTATCTATCAATCTACCTACCTACCTATGTCTATCTATCTATCTACCTACCTACCTATCTGTATCTATCTATCTACCTACCTACCTATCTGTATCTATCAATCTACCTACCTACCTATCTCTATCTATCTATCTTCCTACCTACCTATCTCTATCTATCTACCTACCTACCTACCTATCTGTATTTATCTATCTACCTACCTACCTATCTCTATCTATCCATCTACCTACCTACCTATTTGTATCTATCTATCTACCTACCTACCTATCTGTATCTATCAATCTACCTACCTATTTATCTCTATCTATCTATCTACCTACCTACCTATCTATCTATCTACCTACCTACCTATCTCTATCTATCTACCTACCTACCTACCTATCTCTATCTATCTACCAACCTACCTACCTATCTCTATCTATCTCCCTACCTACCTATCTCTATCTATCTATCGACCTACCTACATATCTGTATTTATCTATCTACCTACCTACCTATCTGTATCTATCAATCTACCTACCTACCTATCTCTATCTATCTATCTACCTACCTACCTATCTCTATCTATCTACCTACGTACCTACCTATCTGTATCTATCTATCTACCTACCTACCTCTCTCTATCTATCTATCTACCTACCTACCTATCTGTATCTATCTATCTACCTACCTACCTATCTGTATTTATCTATCTACCTTCCTAGCTATCTGTATCTATCAATCTACCTACATACCTATCTGTATCTATCTATCTACTTACCTACCTATCTCTATCTATCTATCTACCTACCTACCTATCTGTATCTATCTACCTACCTACCTATCTGTATCTATCAATCTACCTACCTACCTATCTCTATCTATCTATCTACCTACCTACCTATCTGTATTTATCTATCTACCTACCTACCTATCTCTATCTATCTACCTACCTACCTAACTATCTGTATTTATCTATCTACCTACCTACCTCTCTCTATCTATCTACCTACCTACCTATCTGTATCTATCTATCTATCTATCTACCTATCTGTATCTATCAATCTACCTACCTACCTATGTCTATCTATCTATCTACCTACCTACCTACCTATCTCTATCTATCTATCTACCTACCTACCTATCTGTATCTATCTATCTACCTACCTACCTATCTGTATCTATCTATCTACCTACCTACCTATCTCTATCTATCTACCTACCTACCTACCTATCTGTATCTATCTATCTACCTACCTACCTATCTGTATCTATCAATCTACCTACCTACCTATGTCTATCTATCTACCTACCTACCTATCTCTATCTATCTATCTACCTACCTACCTATCTGTATCTATCAATCTACCTACCTACCTATCTCTATCTATCTACCTACCTACCTATCTGTATCTATCTATCTACCTACCTACCTATCTGTATCTATCAATCTACCTACCTACCTATCTCTATCTATCTACCTACCTATCTGTATCTATCTATCTATCTATCTATCTATCTATCTATCTATCTACCTACCTACCTATCTTTATCTATCTATCTACCTACCTACCTACCTATCTCTATCTATCTACCTACCTACCTATCTCTATCTATCTATCGACATACCTACCTATCTGTATCTATCTACCTACCTACCTACCTATCTCTATCTATCTATCTACCTACCTACCTATCTGTATCTATCTACCTACCTATCTGTATCTATCAATCTACCTACCTACCTATCTCTATCTATCTATCTACCTACCTACCTATCTGTATTTATCTATCTACCTACCTACCTATCTGTATCTATCAATCTACCTACCTACCTATCTCTATCTATCTATCTACCTACCTACCAATCTGTATTTATCTATCTATCTACCTACCTATCTCTATCTATCTATCTACCTACCTACCTACCTATCTCTATCTATCTATCTACCTACCTACCTACCTATCTGTATCTATCTATCTACCTACCTACCTATCTGTATCTATCAATCTACCTACCTACCTATTTCTATCTATCTATCTACCTACCTACCTATCTCTATCTATCTACCTACCTACCTATCTGTATCTATCTACCTACCTACCTATCTTTATCTATCAATCTACCTACCTACCTATCTCTATCTATCTATCTACCTACCTACCTATCTCTATCTATCTACCTACCTACCTATCTGTATCTATCAATCTACCTACCTACCTATCTCTATCTATCTACCTACCTACCTATCTGTATCTATCTACCTACCTACCTATCTCTATCTATCTACCTACCTACCTACCTATCTCTATCTATCTACCTACCTACCTACCTACCTATCTGTATCTATCTATCTACCTTCCTACCTATCTCTATCTATCTATCTATCTATCTATCTACCTACCTACCTATCTGTATCTAACTATCTACCTACCTACCTATCTGTATCTATCAATCTATCTACCTACCTATGTCTATCTATCTATCTACCTACCTACCTATCTCTATCTATCTATCTACCTACCGACCTATCTGTATCTATCTATCTACCTACCTACCTATCTGTATCTATCAATCTACCTACCTACCTATCTCTATCTATCTATCTACCTACCTACCTATCTCTATCTATCTACCTACCTACCTACCTATCTGTATTTATCTATCTACCTACCTACCTATCTCTATCTATCCATCTACCTACCTACCTATCTGTATCTATCTATCTACCTACCTACCTATCTGTATCTATCAATCTACCTACCTACCTATGTCTATCTATCTATCTAACTACCTACCTATCTCTATCTATCTATCTACATACCTACCTATCTCTATCTATCTATCTACCTACCTACCTATCTGTATCTATCTACCTACTTACCTACCTATCTCTATCTATCTACCTACCTACCTACCTATCTCTATCTATCTACCTACCTACCTACCTATCTCTATCGATCTCCCTACCTACCTATCTCTATCTATCTATCGACCTACCTACCTATCTGTATTTATCTATCTACCTACCTACCTATCTGTATCTATCAATCTACCTACCTACCTATCTCTATCTATCTATCTACCTACCTACCTATCTCTATCTATCTACCTACCTACCTACCTACCTATCTGTATTTATCTATCTACCTACCTACCTATCTGTATCTATCAATCTACCTACCTACCTATCTCTATCTATCTATCTACCTACCTTCCTATCTGTATCTATCAATCTACCTACCTACCTATCTCTATCTATCTATCTACCTACCTACCTATCTCTATCTATCTATCTATCTACCTACCTACCTATCTCTATCTATCTACCTACCTACCTATCTGTAGCTATCAATCTACCTACCTACCTATCTCTATCTATCTACCTACCTACCTATCTGTATCTATCTACCTACCTACCTATCTCTATCTATCTACCTACCTACCTACCTATCTCTATCTATCTACCTACCTACCTACCTATCTGTATCTATCTATCTACCTACCTACCTATCTCTATCTATCTCCCTACCTACCTATGTCTATCTATCTACCTACCTACCTATCTCTATCTATCTACCTACCTACCTACCTATCTGTATCTATCTATCTACCTACCTACCTATCTGTATCTATCAATCTACCTACCTACCTATCTCTATCTATCTACCTACCTACCTACCTATCTGTATTTATCTATCTACCTACCTACCTCTCTCTATCTATCTATCTACCTACCTACCTACCTATCTCTATCTATCTATCTACCTACCTACCTATCTGTATCTATCTATCTACCTACCTACCTATCTGTATCTATCTATCCACCTACCTATCTGTATCTATCTATCTACCTACCTACCTATGTCTATCTATCTATCTATCTACCTACCTACCAATCTCTATCTATCTATCTACCTACCTACCTACCTCTATCTATCTACCTACCTACCTATCTGTATCTATCTATCTACCTACCTACCTATCTTTATCTATCAATCTACCTACCTACCTATCTCTATCTATCTATCTACCTACCTACCTATCTCTATCTATCCATCTACCTACCTACCTATCTGTATCTATCTATCTACCTACCTACCTATCTGTATCTATCAATCTACCTACCTACCTATGTCTATCTATCTATCTAACTACCTACCTATCTCTATCTATCTATCTACATACCTACCTATCTCTATCTATCTATCTACCTACCTACCTATCTGTATCTATCTACCTACCTACCTACCTATCTCTATCTATCTACCTACCTACCTATCTCTATCTATCTACCTACCTACCTACCTATCTCTATCGATCTCCCTACCTACCTATCTCTATCTATCTATCGACCTACCTACCTATTTGTATTTATCTATCTACCTACCTACCTATCTGTATCTATCAATCTACCTACCTACCTATCTCTATCTATCTATCTACCTACCTACCTATCTCTATCTATCTACCTACCTACCTACCTATCTGTATTTATCTATCTACCTACCTACCTATCTGTATCTATCAATCTACCTACCTACCTATCTCTATCTATCTATCTACCTACCTACCTATCTGTATCTATCAATCTACCTACCTACCTATCTCTATCTATCTATCTACCTACCTACCTATCTCTAGCTATCTATCTATCTATCTACCTACCTACCTATCTGTATCTATCTACCTACCTACCTATCTGTAGCTATCAATCTACCTACCTACCTATCTCTATCTATCTACCTACCTACCTATCTGTATCTATCTACCTACCTACCTATCTCTATCTATCTACCTACCTACCTACCTATCTCTATCTATCTACCTACCTACCTACCTATCTGTATCTATCTATCTACCTACCTACCTATCTCTATCTATCTCCCTACCTACCTATGTCTATCTATCTACCTACCTACCTATCTCTATCTATCTATCTACCTACCTACCTATCTGTATCTATCTATCTACCTACCTACCTATCTGTATCTATCAATCTACCTACCTACCTATCTCTATCTATCTACCTACCTACCTACCTATCTGTATTTATCTATCTACCTACCTACCCCTCTCTATCTATCTACCTACCTACCTACCTACCTATCTCTATCTATCTATCTACCTACCTACCTATCTGTATCTATCTATCTACCTACCTACCTATCTGTATCTATCTATCCAACTACCTATCTGTATCTATCTATCTACCTACCTACCTATGTCTATCTATCTATCTATCTACCTACCTACCTATCTCTATCTATCTATCTACCTACCTACCTATCTGTATCTATCTACCTACCTACCTACATATCTCTATCTATCTATCTATCTACCTACCTACCTATCTGTATCTATCTATCTACTTACCTACCTATCTCTATCTATCTATCTATCTACCTACCTACCTATCTGTATCTATCTACCTACCTACCTATCTCTATCGATCTCCCTACCTACCTATCTCTATCTATCTATCGACCTACCTACCTATCTGTATTTATCTATCTACCTACCTACCTATCTGTATCTATCAATCTACCTACCTACCTATCTCTATCTATCTATCTACCTACCTACCTATCTCTATCTATCTACCTACCTACCTACCTACCTATCTGTATTTATCTATCTACCTACCTACCTATCTGTATCTATCAATCTACCTACCTACCTATCTCTATCTATCTATCTACCTACCTTCCTATCTGTATCTATCAATCTACCTACCTACCTATCTCTATCTATCTATCTACCTACCTACCTATCTCTATCTATCTATCTATCTACCTACCTACCTATCTCTATCTATCTACCTACATACCTATCTGTAGCTATCAATCTACCTACCTACCTATCTCTATCTATCTACCTACCTACCTATCTGTATCTATCTACCTACCTACCTATCTCTATCTATCTACCTACCTACCTACCTATCTCTATCTATCTACCTACCTACCTACCTATCTGTATCTATCTATCTACCTACCTACCTATCTCTATCTATCTCCCTACCTACCTATGTCTATCTATCTACCTACCTACCTATCTCTATCTATCTATCTACCTACCTACCTATCTGTATCTATCTATCTACCTACCTACCTATCTGTATCTATCAATCTACCTACCTACCTATCTCTATCTATCTACCTACCTACCTACTTATCTGTATTTATCTATCTACCTACCTACCTCTCTCTATCTATCTATCTACCTACCTACCTACCTATCTCTATCTATCTATCTACCTACCTACCTATCTGTATCTATCTATCTACCTACCTACCTATCTGTATCTATCTATCCACCTACCTATCTGTATCTATATATCTACCTACCTACCTATGTCTATCTATCTATCTATCTACCTACCTACCAATCTCTATCTATCTATCTACCTACCTACCTACCTCTATCTATCTACCTACCTACCTATCTGTATCTATCTATCTACCTACCTACCTATCTTTATCTATCAATCTACCTACCTACCTATCTCTATCTATCTATCTACCTACCTACCTATCTCTATCTATCTACCTACCTACCTATCTGTATCTATCAATCTACCTACCTACCTATCTCTATCTATCTACCTACCTACCTATCTGTATCTATCTACCTACCTACCTATCTCTATCTATCTACCTACCTACCTACCTATCTCTATCTATCTACCTACCTACCTACCTATCTGTATCTATCTATCTACCTTCCTACCTACCTCTATCTATCTATCTATCTATCTACCTACCTATCTGTATCTAACTATCTACCTACCTACCTATCTGTATCTATCAATCTATCTACCTACCTATGTCTATCTATCTATCTACCTACCTACCTATCTCTATCTATCTATCTACCTACCTACCTATCTGTATCTATCTATCTACCTACCTACCTATCTGTATCTATCAATCTACCTACCTACCTATCTCTATCTATCTATCTACCTACCTACCTATCTCTATCTATCTACCTACCTACCTACCTATCTGTATTTATCTATCTACCTACCTACCTATCTCTATCTATCCATCTACCTACCTACCTATCTGTATCTATCTATCTACCTACCTACCTATCTGTATCTATCAATCTACCTACCTACCTATGTCTATCTATCTATCTAACTACCTACCTATCTCTATCTATCTATCTACATACCTACCTATCTCTATCTATCTATCTACCTACCTACCTATCTGTATCTATCTACCTACCTACCTACCTATCTCTATCTATCTACCTACCTACCTACCTATCTCTATCTATCTACCTACCTACCTACCTATCTCTATCGATCTCCCTACCTACCTATCTCTATCTATCTATCGACCTACCTACCTATTTGTATTTATCTATCTACCTACCTACCTATCTGTATCTATCAATCTACCTACCTACCTATCTCTATCTATCTATCTACCTACCTACCTATCTCTATCTATCTACCTACCTACCTACCTACCTATCTGTATTTATCTATCTACCTACCTACCTATCTGTATCTATCAATCTACCTACCTACCTATCTCTATCTATCTATCTACCTACCTACCTATCTGTATCTATCAATCTACCTACCTACCTATCTCTATCTATCTATCTACCTACCTACCTATCTCTAGCTATCTATCTATCTACCTATCTACCTATCTCTATCTATCTACCTACCTACCTATCTGTAGCTATCAATCTACCTACCTACCTATCTCTATCTATCTACCTACCTACCTATCTGTATCTATCTACCTACCTACCTATCTCTATCTATCTACCTACCTACCTACCTATCTCTATCTATCTACCTACCTACCTACCTATCTGTATCTATCTATCTACCTACCTACCTATCTCTATCTATCTCCCTACCTACCTGTGTCTATCTATCTACCTACCTACCTATCTCTATCTATCTATCTACCTACCTACCTATCTGTATCTATCTATCTACCTACCTACCTATCTGTATCTATCAATCTACCAACCTACCTATCTCTATCTATCTACCTACCTACCTACCTATCTGTATTTATCTATCTACCTACCTACCTCTCTCTATCTATCTATCTACCTACCTACCTACCTATCTCTATCTATCTATCTACCTACCTACCTATCTGTATCTATCTATCTACCTACCTACCTATCTGTATCTATCTATCCAACTACCTATCTGTATCTATCTATCTACCTACCTACCTATGTCTATCTATCTATCTATCTACCTACCTACCTATCTCTATCTATCTATCTACCTACCTACCTATCTCTATCTATCTACCTACCTACCTACATATCTCTATCTATCTATCTACCTACCTACCTATCTGTATCTATCTATCTACTTACCTACCTATCTCTATCTATCTATCTATCTACCTACCTACCTATCTGTATCTATCTACCTACCTACCTATCTCTATCTATCTATCTACCTACCTACCTATCTGTATCTATCTATCTACCTACCTACCTATCTGTATCTATAAATCTACCTACCTACCTATCTCTATCTATCTATCTACCTACCTACCTATCTCTATCTATCTACCTACCTACCTATCTGTATCTATCTACCTACCTACCTATCTCTATCTATCTACCTACCTACCTACCTATCTCTATCTATCTATCTATCTATCTACCTACTTACCTATCTGTATCTATCTATCTACCTACCTACCTATTTCTATCTATCTATCTACCTACCTACCTATCTGTATCTATCTATCTACCTACCTACCTATCTGTATCTATCAATCTACCTACCTACCTATCTGTATTTATCTATCTACCTACCTACCTCTCTCTATCTATCTATCTACCTACCTACCTATCTGTATCTATCTATCTATCTATCTATCTATCTATCTACCTATCTGTATCTATCAATCTACCTACCTACCTATGTTTATCTATCTATCTACCTACCTACCTATCTCTATCTATCTATCTACTTACCTACCTATCTGTATCTATCTATCTACCTACCTACCTATCTGTATCTATCAATCTACCTACCTACCTATCTCTATCTATCTATCTACCTACCTACCTATCTCTATCTATCTACCTACCTACCTATCTGTATCTATCAATCTACCTACCTACCTATCTCTATGTATCTACCTACCTACCTATCTGTATCTATCTACCTACCTACCTATCTCTATCTATCTACCTACCTACCTACCTATCTCTATCTATCTATCTACCTACCTACCTATCTGTATCTATCTATCTACCTACCTACCTATGTCTATCTATCTATCTACCTACCTACCTATCTCTATCTATCTATCTACCTACCTACCTATCTGTATCTATCTATCTACCTACCTACCTATCTGTATCTATCAATCTACCTACCTACCTATCTCTATCTATCTATCTACCTACCTACCTATCTCTATCTATCTACCTACCTACCTACCTATCTCTATCTATCTATCTACCTACCTACCTATCTCTATCTATCTACCTACCTACCTACCTATCTGTATTTATCAATCTACCTACCTACCTCTCTCTATCTATCTATCTACCTACCTACCTATCTGTATCTATCTATCTATCTACCTATCTGTATCTATCAATCTACCTACCTACCTATGTCTATCTATCTATCTACCTACCTATCTATCTCTATCTATCTACCTACCTACCTATCTGTATCTATCTATCTACCTACCTACCTATCTTTATCTATCAATCTACCTACCTACCTATCTCTATCTATCTACCTACCTACCTATCTCTATCTATCTACCTACCTACCTACCTATCTCTATCTATCTATCTACCTACCTACCTATCTCTATCTATCTACCTACCTACCTACCTATCTGTATTTATCTATCTACCTACCTACCTCTCTCTATCTATCTATCTACCTACCTACCTATCTGTATCTATCTATCTATCTACCTATCTGTATCTATCAATCTACCTACCTACCTATGTCTATCTATCATTCTACCTACCTACCTATCTCTATCTATCTACCTACCTATCTGTATCTATCAATCTACCTACCTACCTATCTCTATCTATCTACCTACCTACCTATCTGTATCTATCTACCTACCTACCTATCTCTATCTATCTACCTACCTACCTACCTCTATCTATCTATCTACCTACCTACCTACTTGTATCTATCTATCTACTTACCTACCTATCTCTATCTATCTATCTACCTACCTACCTATCTGTATCTATCTACCTACCTACCTATCTCTATCTATCTATCTATCTATCTATCTACCTACCTATCTCTATCTATCTATCTACCTACCTACCTACCTATCTTTATCTATCAATTTACCTACCTACCTATCTCTATCTATCTATCTACCTACCTACCTATCTCTATCTATCTATCTACCTACCTACCTACCTATCTTTATCTATCAATTTACCTACCTACCTATCTCTATCTATCTATCTACCTACCTACCTATCTGTATCTATCTACCTACCTACCTACCTATCTCTATCTACCTACCTACCTACCTATCTCTATCTATCTACCTACCTACCTATCTCTATCTATCTACCTACCTACCTATCTCTATCTATCTATCTACCTACCAACCTATCTCTATCTATCTACCTACCTACCTACCTATCTGTATTTATCTATCTACCTACCTTCCTATCTGTATCTATCAATCTACCTACCTACCTATCTCTATCTATCTATCTATCTATCTACCTACCTATCTGTATTTATCTATCTACCTACCTACCTATCTGTATCTATCGATCTACCTACCTACCCATCTGTATTTATCTATCTACCTACCTACCTATCTGTATCTATCAATCTACCTACCTACCTATCTCTATCTATCTATCTACCTACCTACCTATCTCTATCTATCTATCTACCTACCTACCTATCTGTATCTATCAATCTACCTACCTACCTATCTCTATCTATCTATCTACCTACCTACCTATCTGTATTTATCTATCTACCTATCTACCTATCTGTATCTATCTATCTACCTACCTACCTATCTGTATCTATCTATCTACCTACCTAGCTATCTCTATCTATCTTTCTACCTACCTACCTATCTGTATCTATCAATCTACCTACCTACCTATCTCTATCTATCTATCTATCTACCTACCTACCTATCTGTATTTATCTATCTACCTACCTACCTATCTGTATCTATCTATCTACCTACCTACCTATCTGTATCTATCAATCTACCTACCTACCTATCTCTATCTATCTATCTACCTACCTACCTATCTCTATCTATCTACCTACCTACCTATCTGTATTTATCTATCTACCTACCTACCTATCTCTATCTATCTACCTACCTACCTATCTGTATCTATCAATCTACCTACCTACCTATGTCTATCTATCTACCTACCTACCTATCTCTATCTATCTATCTCTCTATCTATCTATCTATCTATCTATCTATCTATCTATCTATCTATCTATCTATCTATCTATCTATCTATCTATCTATCTATCTATCTATCTATCTACCTACCTACCTATCTGTATCTATCAACCTACCTACCTATCTCTATCTATCTATCTACCTACCTACCTATCTGTATCTATCTATCTACCTACCTACCTATCTGTATCTATCAATCTACCTACCTACCTATCTCTATCTATCTACCTACCTACCTATCTATATCTATCTACCTACCTACCTATCTCTATCTATCTACCTACCTACCTACCTACCTACCTATCTCTATCTATCTACCTACCTACCTTTCTGTATCTATCAATCTACCTACCTACCTATGTCTATCTATCTATCTACCTACCTACCTATCTTTATCTATCTATCTACCTACCTACCTATCTGTATCTATCTATCTACCTACCTACCTATCTGTATCTATCAATCTACCTACCTACCTATCTGTATTTATCTATCTACCTACCTACCTATCTCTATCTATCTATCTACCTACCTACCTATCTGTATCTATCTATCTACCTACCTACCTATGTCTATCTATCTATCTATCTACCTACCTACCTATCTCTATCTATCTATCTACCTACCTACCTACCTATCTGTATCTATCAATTTACCTACCTACCTATCTCTATCTATCTATCTACCTACCTACCTATTTGTATCTATCTACCTACCTACCTACCTATCTTTATCTACCTACCTACCTACCTATCTCTATCTATCTACCTACCTACCTACCTACCTATCTCTATCTATCTACCTACCTACCTATCACTATCTATCTATCTACCTACCAACCTATCTCTATCTATCTACCTACCTACCTACCTACCTATCTGTATTTATCTATCTACCTACCTTCCTATCTGTATCTATCTATCTACCTACCTACCTATCTGTATCTATCGATCTACCTACCTACCCATCTGTATTTACTTATCTACCTACCTACCTATCTGTATCTATCAATCTACCTACCTACCTATCTGTATCTATCTACCTACCTACCTATCTCTATCTATCTATCTACCTACCTACCTATCTGTATCTATCAATCTACCTACCTACCTATCTCTATCTATCTATCTACCTACCTACCTATCTGTATTTATCTATCTACCTACCTACCTCTCTGTATCTATCTATCTACCTACCTACCTATCTGTATCTATCAATCTACCTACCTACCTATCTCTATCTATCTACCTACCTACCTATCTCTATCTATCTACCTACCTACCTGCCTATCTCTATCTATCTACCTACCTACCTACCTATCTATCTGTCTTTATCTATCTACCTACCTACCTATCTCTATCTATCTACCTACCTACCTGCCTATCTCTATCTATCTATCTACCTACCTACCTATCTCTATCTATCTACCTACCTACCTACCTATCTGTATTTATCTATCTACCTACCTACCTACCTCTATCTATCTACCTACCTACCTATCTGTATCTATCTATCTATCTACCTATCTGTATCTATCAATCTACCTACCTACCTATGTCTATCTATCTATCTACCTACCTATCTATCTCTATCTATCTACCTACCTACCTATCTGTATCTATCTATCTACCTACCTACCTATCTTTATCTATCAATCTACCTACCTACCTATCTCTATCTATCTACCTACCTACCTATCTCTATCTATCTACCTACCTACCTACCTATCTCTATCTATCTATCTACCTACCTACCTATCTCTATCTATCTACCTACCTACCTACCTATCTGTATTTATCTATCTACCTACCTACCTCTCTCTATCTATCTATCTACCTACCTACCTATCTGTATCTATCTATCTATCTACCTATCTGTATCTATCAATCTACCTACCTACCTATGTCTATCTATCATTCTACCTACCTACCTATCTCTATCTATCTACCTACCTATCTGTATCTATCAATCTACCTACCTACCTATCTCTATCTATCTACCTACCTACCTATCTGTATCTATCTACCTACCTACCTATCTCTATCTATCTACCTACCTACCTACCTCTATCTATCTATCTACCTACCTACCTACTTGTATCTATCTATCTACTTACCTACCTATCTCTATCTATCTATCTACCTACCTACCTATCTGTATCTATCTACCTACCTACCTATCTCTATCTATCTATCTATCTATCTATCTACCTACCTATCTCTATCTATCTATCTACCTACCTACCTACCTATCTTTATCTATCAATTTACCTACCTACCTATCTCTATCTATCTATCTACCTACCTACCTATCTCTATCTATCTATCTACCTACCTACCTACCTATCTTTATCTATCAATTTACCTACCTACCTATCTCTATCTATCTATCTACCTACCTACCTATCTGTATCTATCTACCTACCTACCTACCTATCTCTATCTACCTACCTACCTATCTCTATCTATCTACCTACCTACCTATCTCTATCTATCTACCTACCTACCTATCTCTATCTATCTATCTACCTACCAACCTATCTCTATCTATCTACCTACCTACCTACCTATCTGTATTTATCTATCTACCTACCTTCCTATCTGTATCTATCAATCTACCTACCTACCTATCTCTATCTATCTATCTATCTATCTACCTACCTATCTGTATTTATCTATCTACCTACCTACCTATCTGTATCTATCGATCTACCTACCTACCCATCTGTATTTATCTATCTACCTACCTACCTATCTGTATCTATCAATCTACCTACCTACCTATCTCTATCTATCTATCTACCTACCTACCTATCTCTATCTATCTATCTACCTACCTACCTATCTGTATCTATCAATCTACCTACCTACCTATCTCTATCTATCTATCTACCTACCTACCTATCTGTATTTATCTATCTACCTATCTACCTATCTGTATCTATCTATCTACCTACCTACCTATCTGTATCTATCTATCTACCTACCTAGCTATCTCTATCTATCTTTCTACCTACCTACCTATCTGTATCTATCAATCTACCTACCTACCTATCTCTATCTATCTATCTATCTACCTACCTACCTATCTGTATTTATCTATCTACCTACCTACCTATCTGTATCTATCTATCTACCTACCTACCTATCTGTATCTATCAATCTACCTACCTACCTATCTCTATCTATCTATCTACCTACCTACCTATCTCTATCTATCTACCTACCTACCTATCTGTATTTATCTATCTACCTACCTACCTATCTCTATCTATCTACCTACCTACCTATCTGTATCTATCAATCTACCTACCTACCTATGTCTATCTATCTACCTACCTACCTATCTCTATCTATCTATCTCTCTATCTATCTATCTATCTATCTATCTATCTATCTATCTATCTATCTATCTATCTATCTATCTACCTACCTACCTATCTGTATCTATCAACCTACCTACCTATCTCTATCTATCTATCTACCTACCTACCTATCTGTATCTATCTATCTACCTACCTACCTATCTGTATCTATCAATCTACCTACCTACCTATCTCTATCTATCTACCTACCTACCTATCTATATCTATCTACCTACCTACCTATCTCTATCTATCTACCTACCTACCTACCTACCTACCTATCTCTATCTATCTACCTACCTACCTATCTGTATCTATCAATCTACCTACCTACCTATGTCTATCTATCTATCTACCTACCTACCTATCTTTATCTATCTATCTACCTACCTACCTATCTGTATCTATCTATCTACCTACCTACCTATCTGTATCTATCAATCTACCTACCTACCTATCTCTATCTATCTATCTACCTACCTACCTATCTCTATCTATCTACCTACCTACCTACCTATCTGTATTTATCTATCTACCTACCTACCTATCTCTATCTATCTATCTACCTACCTACCTATCTGTATCTATCTATCTACCTACCTACCTATGTCTATCTATCTATCTATCTACCTACCTACCTATCTCTATCTATCTATCTACCTACCTACCTACCTATCTGTATCTATCAATTTACCTACCTACCTATCTCTATCTATCTATCTACCTACCTACCTATTTGTATCTATCTACCTACCTACCTACCTATCTTTATCTACCTACCTACCTACCTATCTCTATCTATCTACCTACCTACCTACCTATCTCTATCTATCTACCTACCTACCTATCACTATCTATCTATCTACCTACCAACCTATCTCTATCTATCTACCTACCTACCTACCTACCTATCTGTATTTATCTATCTACCTACCTTCCTATCTGTATCTATCAATCTACCTACCTACCTATCTCTATCTATCTATCTACCTACCTACCTATCTGTATCTATCGATCTACCTACCTACCCATCTGTATTTACTTATCTACCTACCTACCTATCTGTATCTATCAATCTACCTACCTACCTATCTGTATCTATCTACCTACCTACCTATCTCTATCTATCTATCTACCTACCTACCTATCTGTATCTATCAATCTACCTACCTACCTATCTCTATCTATCTATCTACCTACCTACCTATCTGTATTTATCTATCTACCTACCTACCTCTCTGTATCTATCTATCTACCTACCTACCTATCTGTATCTATCAATCTACCTACCTACCTATCTCTATCTATCTACCTACCTACCTATCTCTATCTATCTACCTACCTACCTGCCTATCTCTATCTATCTATCTACCTACCTACCTATCTCTATCTATCTACCTACCTACCTACCTATCTATCTGTCTTTATCTATCTACCTACCTACCTATCTCTATCTATCTACCTACCTACCTGCCTATCTCTATCTATCTATCTACCTACCTACCTATCTCTATCTATCTACCTACCTACCTACCTATCTGTATTTATCTATCTACCTACCTACCTACCTCTATCTATCTACCTACCTACCTATCTGTATCTATCAATCTACCTACCTACCTATCTGTATCTATCTATCTACCTACCTAGCTATCTCTATCTATCTATCTATCTATCTATCTATCTATCTATCTATCTATCTATCTATCTATCTATCTATCTATCTATCTATCTATCTATCTATCTACCTACCTACCTATCTCTATCTATCTATCTATCTACCTACCTATCTGTATTTATCTATCTACCTACCTACCTATCTGTATCTATCTATCTACCTACCTACCTATTTGTATCTATCAATCTACCTACCTGCCTATCTCTATCTATCTATCTACCTACCTACCTATCTCTATCTATCTACCTACCTACCTACCTATCTATCTGTCTTTATCTATCTACCTACCTACCTATCTCTATCTATCTACCTACCTACCTACCTATCTGTATTTATCTATCTACCTACCTACCTATCTCTATCTATCTACCTACCTACCTATCTGTATCTATCTACCTACCTACCTATCTCTATCTATCTACCTACCTACCTACCTATCTGTATCTATCAATCTACCTACCTACCTATCTGTATCTATCAATCTACCTACCTACCTATCTCTATCTATCTATCTACCTACCTACCTATCTCTATCTATCTACCTACCTACCTACCTACCTATCTGTATTTATCTATCTACCTACCTACCTATCTCTATCTATCTATCTATCTATCTACCTACCTACCTATGTCTATCTGTCTATCTACCTACCTACCTATCTCTATCTATCTATCTACCTACCTACCTATCTGTATCTATCTACCTACCTACCTTCCTATCTCTATCTATCTACCTACCTACCTACCTATCTATCTATCTACCTACCTACCTACCTATCTCTATCTATCTACCTACCTACCTATCTCTATCTATCTATCTACCTACCAACCTATCTCTATCTATCTACCTACCTACCTACCTATCTGTATTTATCTATCTACCTACCTTCCTATCTGTATCTATCAATCTACCTACCTACCTATCTCTATCTATCTATCTACCTACCTACCTATCTGTATCTATCTATCTTCCTACCTAGCTATCTCTATCTATCTATCTACCTACCTACCTATCTGTATCTATCAATCTACCTACCTACCTATCTCTATCTATCTATCTACCTACCTACCTATCTGTATTTATCTATCTACCTACCTACCTATCTGTATCTATCTACCTACCTACCTATCTGTATCTATCAATCTACCTACCTACCTATCTGTATCTATCAATCTACCTACCTACCTATCTCTATCTATCTACCTACCTACCTATCTGTATTTATCTACCTACCTACCTACCTATCTCTATCTATCTACCTACCTACCTACCTATCTGTATCTATCTACCTACCTACCTACCTATCTGTATCTATCAATCTACCTACCTACCTATGTCTATCTATCTACCTACCTACCTATATCTATCTATCTATCTATCTATCTATCTATCTATCTATCTATCTATCTATCTATCTATCTATCTATCTATCTATCTATCTATCTACCTACCTACCTACCTATCTGTATCTTTCAATCTACCTACCTACCTATCTCTATCTATCTATCTACCTACCGACCTATCTGTATCTATCTATCTACCTACCTACCTATCTGTATCTATCAATCTACCTACCTACCTATCTCTATCTATCTACCTACCTACCTATCTCTATCTATCTACCTACCTACCTATCTCTATCTATCTATCTACCTACCTACCTACCTACCTATCTCTATCTATCTACCTACCTACCTATCTGTATCTATCAATCTACCTACCTACCGATGTCTATCTATCTATCTACCTACCTACCTACATATCTCTATCTATCTATCTACCTACCTACCTATCTGTATCTATCTATCTACCTACCTACCTATCTGTATCTATCAATCTACCTACCTACCTATCTCTATCTATCTATCTACCTACCTACCTATCTCTATCTATCTACCTACCTACCTACCTATCTGTATTTATCTATCTACCTACCTACCTATCTCTATCTATCTATCTACCTACCTACCTATCTGTATCTATCTATCGACCTACCTACCTATGTCTATCTATCTATCTATCTACCTACCTACCTATCTCTATCTATCTATCTACCTACCTACCTACCTATCTGTATCTATCAATTTACCTACCTACCTATCTCTATCTATCTATCTACCTACCTACCTATCTGTATCTATCTACCTACCTACCTACCTATCTCTACCTACCTACCTACCTACCTACCTACCTATCTCTATCTATCTACCTACCTACCTATCTCTATCTATCTACCTACCTACCTATCTCTATCTATCTATCTACTTACCAACCTATCTCTATCTATCTACCTACCTACCTATCTGTATCTATCAATCTACCTACCTACCTATCTCTATCTATCTATCTACCTACCTACCTATCTGTATCTATCTATTTACCTACCTACCTATCTGTATCTATCAATCTACCTACCTACCTATCTCTATCTATCTACCTACCTACCTATCTCTATCTATCTACCTACCTACCTACCTACCTACCTACCTACCTATCTCTATCTATCTACCTACCTACCTATCTGTATCTATCAATCTACCTACCTACCGATGTCTATCTATCTATCTACCTACCTACCTATCTCTATCTATCTATCTACCTACCTACCTATCTATATCTATCTACCTACCTACCTACCTACCTATCTGTATTTATCTATCTACCTACCTTCCTATCTGTATCTATCAATCTACCTACCTACCTATCTCTATCTATCTATCTACCTACCTACCTATCTGTATCTATCGATCTACCTACCTACCCATCTGTATTTACTTATCTACCTACCTACCTATCTGTATCTATCAATCTACCTACCTACCTATCTGTATCTATCTACCTACCTACCTATCTCTATCTATCTATCTACCTACCTACCTATCTGTATCTATCAATCTACCTACCTACCTATCTCTATCTATCTATCTACCTACCTACCTATCTGTATTTATCTATCTACCTACCTACCTCTCTGTATCTATCTATCTACCTACCTACCTATCTGTATCTATCAATCTACCTACCTACCTATCTCTATCTATCTACCTACCTACCTATCTCTATCTATCTACCTACCTACCTGCCTATCTCTATCTATCTATCTACCTACCTACCTATCTCTATCTATCTACCTACCTACCTACCTATCTATCTGTCTTTATCTATCTACCTACCTACCTATCTCTATCTATCTACCTACCTACCTGCCTATCTCTATCTATCTATCTACCTACCTACCTATCTCTATCTATCTACCTACCTACCTACCTATCTGTATTTATCTATCTACCTACCTACCTACCTCTATCTATCTACCTACCTACCTATCTGTATCTATCAATCTACCTACCTACCTATCTGTATCTATCTATCTACCTACCTAGCTATCTCTATCTATCTATCTATCTATCTATCTATCTATCTATCTATCTATCTATCTATCTATCTATCTATCTATCTATCTATCTACCTACCTACCTATCTCTATCTATCTATCTATCTACCTACCTATCTGTATTTATCTATCTACCTACCTACCTATCTGTATCTATCTATCTACCTACCTACCTATTTGTATCTATCAATCTACCTACCTGCCTATCTCTATCTATCTATCTACCTACCTACCTATCTCTATCTATCTACCTACCAACCTACCTATCTATCTGTCTTTATCTATCTACCTACCTACCTATCTCTATCTATCTACCTACCTACCTATCTCTATCTATCTACCTACCTACCTATCTGTATCTATCTACCTACCTACCTATCTCTATCTATCTACCTACCTACCTACCTATCTGTATCTATCAATCTACCTACCTACCTATCTGTATCTATCAATCTACCTACCTACCTATCTCTATCTATCTATCTACCTACCTACCTATCTCTATCTATCTACCTACCTACCTACCTACCTATCTGTATTTATCTATCTACCTACCTACCTATCTCTATCTATCTATCTATCTACCTACCTACCTATCTGTATCTATCTATCTACCTACCTACCTATGTCTATCTGTCTATCTACCTACCTACCTATCTCTATCTATCTATCTACCTACCTACCGATCTGTATCTATCTACCTACCTACCTTCCTATCTCTATCTATCTACCTACCTACCTACCTATCTATCTATCTACCTACCTACCTACCTATCTCTATCTATCTACCTACCTACCTATCTCTATCTATCTATCTACCTACCAACCTATCTCTATCTATCTACCTACCTACCTACCTATCTGTATTTATCTATCTACCTACCTTCCTATCTGTATCTATCAATCTACCTACCTACCTATCTCTATCTATCTATCTATCTATCTATCTACCTACCTACCTATCTGTATCTATCTATCTTCCTACCTAGCTATCTCTATCTATCTATCTACCTACCTACCTATCTGTATCTATCAATCTACCTACCTACCTATCTCTATCTATCTATCTACCTACCTACCTATCTGTATTTATCTATCTACCTACCTACCTATCTGTATCTATCTACCTACCTACCTATCTGTATCTATCAATCTACCTACCTACCTATCTGTATCTATCAATCTACCTACCTACCTATCTCTATCTATCTACCTACCTACCTATCTGTATTTATCTACCTACCTACCTACCTATCTCTATCTATCTACCTACCTACCTACCTATCTGTATCTATCTACCTACCTACCTACCTATCTGTATCTATCAATCTACCTACCTACCTATGTCTATCTATCTACCTACCGACCTATCTCTATCGATCTATCTATCTATCTATCTATCTATCTATCTATCTATCTATCTATCTATCTATCTATCTACCTACCTACCTACCTACCTATCTGTATCTATCAATCTACCTACCTACCTATCTCTATCTATCTATCTACCTACCTACCTATCTGTATCTATCTATCTACCTACCTACCTATCTGTATCTATCAATCTACCTACCTACCTATCTCTATCTATCTACCTACCTACCTATCTCTATCTATCTACCTACCTACCTATCTCTATCTATCTACCTACCTACCTACCTACCTACCTACCTATCTCTATCTATCTACCTACCTACCTATCTGTATCTATCAATCTACCTACCTACCGATGTCTATCTATCTATCTACCTACCTACCTACATATCTCTATCTATCTATCTACCTACCTACCTATCTGTATCTATCTATCTACCTACCTACCTATCTGTATCTATCAATCTACCTACCTACCTATCTCTATCTATCTATCTACCTACCTATCTCTATCTATCTACCTACCTACCTACCTATCTGTATTTATCTATCTACCTACCTACCTATCTCTATCTATCTATCTACCTACCTACCTATCTGTATCTATCTATCGACCTACCTACCTATGTCTATCTATCTATCTATCTATCTACCTACCTACCTATCTCTATCTATCTATCTACCTACCTACCTACCTATCTGTATCTATCAATTTACCTACCTACCTATCTCTATCTATCTATCTACCTACCTACCTATCTGTATCTATCTACCTACCTACCTACCTATCTCTACCTACCTACCTACCTACCTATCTCTATCTATCTACCTACCTACCTATCTCTATCTATCTACCTACCTACCTATCTCTATCTATCTATCTACTTACCAACCTATCTCTATCTATCTACCTACCTATCTGTATCTATCAATCTACCTACCTACCTATCTCTATCTATCTATCTACCTACCTACCTATCTGTATCTATCTATTTACCTACCTACCTATCTGTATCTATCAATCTACCTACCTACCTATCTCTATCTATCTACCTACCTACCTATCTCTATCTATCTACCTACCTACCTACCTACCTACCTACCTACCTACCTACCTATCTCTATCTATCTACCTACCTACCTATCTGTATCTATCAATCTACCTACCTACCGATGTCTATCTATCTATCTACCTACCTACCTATCTCTATCTATCTATCTACCTACCTACCTATCTATATCTATCTATCTACCTACCTACCTATCTGTATCTATCAATCTACCTACCTACCTATCTCTATCTATCTATCTACCTACCTACCTATCTCTATCTATCTACCTACCTACCTACCTATCTGTATTTATCTTTCTACCTACCTACCTATCTCTATCTATCTATCTACCTACCTACATATGTCTATCTATCTATCTATCTACCTACCTACCTATCTCTATCTATCTATCTACCTATCTACCTACCTATCTGTATCTATCAATTTACGTACCTACCTATCTCTATCTATCTATCTACCTACCTACCTATCTGTATCTATCTACCTACCTACCTACCTATCTCTATCTATCTACCTACCTACCTACCTACCTATCTCTATCTATCTACCTACCTACCTACCTATCTCTATCTATCTACCTACCTACCTATCTCTATCTATCTATCTCCCTACCAACCTATCTCTATCTATCTACCTACCTACCTACCTACCTATCTGTATTTATCTATCTACCTACCTTCCTATCTGTATCTATCAATCTACCTACCTACCTATCTCTATCTATCTATCTACCTACCTACCTATCTGTATTTATCTATCTACCTACCTACCTATCTGTATCTATCGATCTACCTACCTACCCATCTGTATTTATCTATCTACCTACCTACCTATCTGTATCTATCAATCTACCTACCTACCTATCTGTATCTATCTACCTACCTACCTATCTCTATCTATCTATCTACCTACCTACCTATCTGTTTCTATCAATCTACCTACATACCTATCTCTATCTATCTATCTACCTACCTACCTATCTGTATTATCTAACTAACTACCTACCTATCTGTATCTATCTATCTACCTACCTACCTATCTGTATCTATCAATCTACCTACCTACCTATCTCTATCTATCTACCTACCTACCTATCTCTATCTTTCTACCTACCTACCTACCTATCTGTATTTATCTATCTACCTACCTACCTACCTACCTCTATCTATCTACCTACCTTCCTATCTGTATCTATCAACCTGCCTACCTATCTGTATCTATCTATCTACCTACCTAGATATCTCTATCTATCTATCTACCTTCCTACCTATCTGTATCTATCAATCTACCTACCTACCTATCTCTATCTATCTATCTATCTACCTAACTATCTGTATTTATCTATCTACCTACCTACCTATCTGTATCTATCTATCTACCTACCTACCTATCTGTATCTATCAATCTACCTACCTGCCTATCTCTATCTATCTATCTACCTACCTACCTATCTCTATCTATCTACCTACCTACCTACCTATCTGTCTTTATCTATCTACCTACCTACCTATCTCTATCTATCTACCTACCTACCTGCCTATCTCTATCTATCTATCTACCTACCTACCTATCTCTATCTACCTACCTACCTATCTGTATTTATCTATCTACCTACCTACCTATCTGTATCTATCTACCTACCTACCTATCTCTATCTACCTACCTACCTATCTCTATCTATCTATCTACCTACCTACCTACCTATCTGTATCTATCAATCTACCTACCTACCTATCTCTATCTATCTACCTACCTACCTATCTCTATCTATCTACCTACCTACCTATCTCTATCTATCTACCTACCTACCTACCTACCTATCTCTATCTATCTACCTACCTACCTATCTGTATCTATCAATCTACCTACCTACCGATGTCTATCTATCTATCTACCTACCTACCTATCTCTATCTATCTATCTACCTACCTACCTATCTGTATCTATCTATCTACCTACCTACCTATCTGTATCTATCAATCTACCTACCTACCTATCTCTATCTATCTATCTATCTACCTACCTACCTATCTCTATCTATCTACCTACCTACCTACCTACCTATCTCTATCTATCTACCTACCTACCTATCTGTATCTATCAATCTACCTACCTACCGATGTCTATCTATCTATCTACCTACCTACCTATCTCTATCTATCTATCTACCTACCTACCTATCTGTATCTATCTATCTACCTACCTACCTATCTGTATCTATCAATCTACCTACCTACCTATCTCTATCTATCTATCTACCTACCTACCTATCTCTATCTATCTACCTACCTACCTACCTATCTGTATTTATCTATCTACCTACCTACCTATCTCTATCTATCTATCTACCTACCTACCTATCTGTATCTATCTATCGACCTACCTACCTATGTCTATCTATCTATCTATCTACCTACCTACCTATCTCTATCTATCTATCTACCTACCTACCTACCTATCTGTATCTATCAATTTACCTACCTACCTATCTCTATCTATCTATCTACCTACCTACCTATCTGTATCTATCTACCTACCTACCTACCTATCTCTATCTACCTACCTACCTACCTACCTATCTCTATCTATCTACCTACCTACCTACCTATCTCTATCTATCTACCTACCTACCTATCTCTATCTATCTATCTACTTACCAACCTATCTCTATCTATCTACCTACCTACCTATCTCTATCTATCTATCTATCTATCTATCTATCTATCTATCTATCTATCTATCTATCTATCTACCTACCTATCTGTATCTATCAATCTACCTACCTACCTATCTCTATCTATCTATCTACCTACCTACCTATCTGTATCTATCTATCTACCTACCTACCTATCTGTATCTATCAATCTACCTACCTACCTATCTCTATCTATCTACCTACCTATCTCTATCTATCTACCTACCTACCTATCTCTCTCTATCTACCTACCTACCTACCTACCTACCTACCTACCTACCTATCTCTATCTATCTACCTACCTACCTATCTGTATCTATCAATCTACCTACCTACCGATATCTATCTATCTATCTACCTACCTACCTATCTCTATCTTTCTACCTACCTACCTACCTATCTGTATTTATCTATCTACCTACCTACCTACCTACCTCTATCTATCTACCTACCTTCCTATCTGTATCTATCAACCTGCCTACCTATCTGTATCTATCTATCTACCTACCTAGATATCTCTATCTATCTATCTACCTTCCTACCTATCTGTATCTATCAATCTACCTACCTACCTATCTCTATCTATCTATCTATCTACCTAACTATCTGTATTTATCTATCTACCTACCTACCTATCTGTATCTATCTATCTACCTACCTACCTATCTGTATCTATCAATCTACCTACCTGCCTATCTCTATCTATCTATCTACCTACCTACCTATCTCTATCTATCTACCTACCTACCTACCTATCTGTCTTTATCTATCTACCTACCTACCTATCTCTATCTATCTACCTACCTACCTGCCTATCTCTATCTATCTATCTACCTACCTACCTATCTCTATCTACCTACCTACCTATCTGTATTTATCTATCTACCTACCTACCTATCTGTATCTATCTACCTACCTACCTATCTCTATCTACCTACCTACCTATCTCTATCTATCTATCTACCTACCTACCTACCTATCTGTATCTATCAATCTACCTACCTACCTATCTCTATCTATCTACCTACCTACCTATCTCTATCTATCTACCTACCTACCTATCTCTATCTATCTACCTACCTACCTACCTACCTATCTCTATCTATCTACCTACCTACCTATCTGTATCTATCAATCTACCTACCTACCGATGTCTATCTATCTATCTACCTACCTACCTATCTCTATCTATCTATCTACCTACCTACCTATCTGTATCTATCTATCTACCTACCTACCTATCTGTATCTATCAATCTACCTACCTACCTATCTCTATCTATCTATCTACCTACCTACCTATCTCTATCTATCTACCTACCTACCTACCTATCTGTATTTATCTATCTACCTACCTACCTATCTCTATCTATCTATCTACCTACCTACCTATCTGTATCTATCTATCGACCTACCTACCTATGTCTATCTATCTATCTATCTACCTACCTACCTATCTCTATCTATCTATCTACCTACCTACCTACCTATCTGTATCTATCAATTTACCTACCTACCTATCTCTATCTATCTATCTACCTACCTACCTATCTGTATCTATCTACCTACCTACCTACCTATCTCTATCTACCTACCTACCTACCTACCTATCTCTATCTATCTACCTACCTACCTACCTATCTCTATCTATCTACCTACCTACCTATCTCTATCTATCTATCTACTTACCAACCTATCTCTATCTATCTACCTACCTACCTATCTCTATCTATCTATCTATCTATCTATCTATCTATCTATCTATCTATCTATCTATCTACCTACCTATCTGTATCTATCAATCTACCTACCTACCTATCTCTATCTATCTATCTACCTACCTACCTATCTGTATCTATCTATCTACCTACCTACCTATCTGTATCTATCAATCTACCTACCTACCTATCTCTATCTATCTACCTACCTATCTCTATCTATCTACCTACCTACCTATCTCTCTCTATCTATCTACCTACCTACCTACCTACCTATCTCTATCTATCTACCTACCTACCTATCTGTATCTATCAATCTACCTACCTACCGATATCTATCTATCTATCTACCTACCTACCTATCTCTATCTATCTATCTACCTACCTACCTATCTATATCTATCTATCTACCTACCTACCTATCTGTATCTATCAATCTACCTACCTACCTATCTCTATCTATCTATCTACCTACCTACCTATCTCTATCTATCTACCTACCTACCTACCTATCTGTATTTATCTATCTACCTACCTACCTATCTCTATCTATCTATCTACCTACCTACCTATCTGTATCTATCTATCTACCTACCTACCTATGTCTATCTATCTATCTACCTACCTACCTATCTCTATCTATCTATCTACCTACCTACCTACCTATCTGTATCTATCAATTTACGTACCCACCTATCTCTATCTATCTACCTACCTACCTACCTATCTCTATCTATCTACCTACCTACCTATCTCTATCTATCTACCTACCTACCTATCTCTATCTATCTATCTACTTACCAACCTATCTCTATCTATCTACCTACCTACCTATCTGTATCTATCAATCTACCTACCTACCTATCTCTATCTATCTATCTACCTACCTACCTATCTGTATCTATCTATCTACCTACCTACCTATCTGTATCTATCGATCTACCTACCTACCCATCTGTATTTATCTATCTACCTACCTACCTATCTGTATCTATCAATCTACCTACCTACCTATCTGTATCTATCTACCTACCTACCTATCTCTATCTATCTATCTACCTACCTACCTATCTGTTTCTATCAATCTACCTACCTACCTATCTCTATCTATCTATCTACCTACCTACCTATCTGTATTATCTATCTAACTACCTACCTATCTGTATCTATCTATCTACCTACCTACCTATCTGTATCTATCAATCTACCTACCTACCTATCTGTATCTATCTATCTACCTACCTAGCTATCTCTATCTATCTATCTACCTACCTACCTATCTGTATCTATCAATCTACCTACCTACCTATCTCTATCTATCTATCTATCTACCTAACTATCTCTATTTATCTATCTACCTACCTACCTATCTGTATCTATCTATCTACCTACCTACCTATCTGTATCTATCAATCTACCTACCTGCCTATCTCTATCTATCTACCTACCTACCTACCTATCTGTCTTTATCTATCTACCTACCTACATATCTCTATCTATCTACCTACCTACCTGCCTATCTCTATCTATCTATCTACCTACCTACCTATCTCTATCTACCTACCTACCTACCTATCTGTATTTATCTATCTACCTACCTACCTATCTCTATCTATCTACCTACCTACCTATCTGTATCTATCTACCTACCTACCTATCTCTATCTATCTACCTACCTACCTATCTCTAGCTATCTATCTACCTACCTACCTACCTATCTGTATCTATCAATCTACCTACCTACCTATGTCTATCTATCTATCTACCTACCTACCTATCTCTATCTATCTATCTACCTACCTACCTATCTGTATCTATCTATCTACCTACCTACCTATTTGTATCTATCAATCTACCTACCTACCTATCTCTATCTATCTACCTACCTACCTATCTCTATCTTTCTACCTACCTACCTACCTATCTGTATTTATCTATCTACCTACCTACCTACCTACCTCTATCTATCTACCTACCTACCTATCTGTATCTATCAATCTACCTACCTACCTATCTGTATCTATCTATCTACCTACCTAGCTATCTCTATCTATCTATCTACCTACCTACCTATCTGTATCTATCAATCTACCTACCTACCTATCTCTATCTATCTATCTATCTATCTACCTAACTATCTCTATTTATCTATCTACCTACCTACCTATCTGTATCTATCTATCTACCTACCTACCTATCTGTATCTATCAATCTACCTACCTGCCTATCTCTATCTATCTATCTACCTACCTACCTATCTCTATCTATCTACCTACCTACCTACCTATCTGTCTTTATCTATCTACCTACCTACATATCTCTATCTATCTACCTACCTACCTGCCTATCTCTATCTATCTATCTACCTACCAACCTATCTCTATCTACCTACCTACCTACCTATCTGTATTTATCTATCTACCTACCTACCTATCTCTATCTATCTACCTACCTACCTATCTGTATCTATCTACCTACCTACCTATCTCTATCTATCTACCTACCTACCTATCTCTAGCTATCTATCTACCTACCTACCTACCTTTCTGTATCTATCAATCTACCTACCTACCTATGTCTATCTATCTATCTACCTACCTACCTATCTCTATCTATCTATCTACCTACCTACCTATCTGTATCTATCTATCTACCTACCTACCTATTTGTATCTATCAATCTACCTACCTACCTATCTCTATCTATCTATCTATCTATCTATCTATCTATCTACCTACCTACCTATCTCTATCTACCTACCTACCTACCTATCTGTATTTATCTATCTACCTACCTACCTATCTCTATCTATCTATCTATCTATCTATCTATCTATCTATCTATCTATCTATCTATCTATCTATCTATCTATCTACCTACCTACCTATCTGTATCTATCTATCTACCTACCTACCTATGTCTATCTGTCTATCTACCTACCTACCTATCTCTATCTATCTATCTACCTACCTACCTATCTGTATCTATCTACCTACCTACCTTCCTATCTCTATCTATCTAGCTACCTACCTACCTATCTATCTATCTACCTACCTACCTACCTATCTCTATCTATCTACCTACCTACCTATCTCTATCTATCTATCTACCTACCAACCTATCTCTATCTATCTACCTACCTACCTACCTATCTGTATTTATCTATCTACCTACCTTTCTATCTGTATCTATCAATCTACCTACCTACCTATCTCTATCTATCTATCTACCTACCTACCTATCTGTATTTATCTATCTACCTACCTACCTATCTGTATCTATCGATCTACCTACCTACCTATCTGTATTTATCTATCTACCTACCTACCTATCTGTATCTATCAATCTACCTACCTACCTATCTCTATCTATCTATCTACCTACCTACCTATCTGTATCTATCTATCTACCTACCTGCCTATCTGTATCTATCGATCTACCTACCTACCCATCTGTATTTATCTATCTACCTACCTACCTATCTGTATCTATCAATCTACCTACCTACCTATCTGTATCTATCTACCTACCTACCTATCTCTATCTATCTATCTACCTACCTACCTATCTGTTTCTATCAATCTACCTACCTACCTATCTCTATCTATCTACCTACCTACCTACCTATCTGTATTATCTATCTAACTACCTACCTATCTGTATCTATCTATCTACCTACCTACCTATCTGTATCTATCAATCTACCTACCTACCTATCTCTATCTATCTACCTACCTACCTATCTCTATCTTTCTACCTACCTACCTACCTATCTGTATTTATCTATCTACCTACCTACCTACCTACCTCTATCTATCTACCTACCTACCTATCTGTATCTATCAATCTACCTACCTACCTATCTGTATCTATCAATCTACCTACCTAGCTATCTCTATCTATCTATCTACCTACCTACCTATCTGTATCTATCAATCTACCTACCTACCTATCTCTATCTATCTATCTATCTACCTAACTATCTCTATTTATCTATCTACCTACCTACCTATCTGTATCTATCTATCTACCTACCTACCTATCTGTATCTATCAATCTACCTACCTGCCTATCTCTATCTATCTATCTACCTACCTACCTATCTCTATCTATCTACCTACCTACCTACCTATCTGTCTTTATCTATCTACCTACCTACCTATCTCTATCTATCTACCTACCTACCTGCCTATCTCTATCTATCTATCTACCTACCAACCTATCTCTATCTACCTACCTACCTACCTATCTGTATTTATCTATCTACCTACCTACCTATCTCTATCTATCTACCTACCTACCTATCTGTATCTATCTACCTACCTACCTATCTCTATCTATCTACCTACCTACCTATCTCTAGCTATCTATCTACCTACCTACCTACCTACCTATCTGTATCTATCAATCTACCTACCTACCTATGTCTATCTATCTATCTACCTACCTACCTATCTCTATCTATCTATCTACCTACCTACCTATCTGTATCTATCTATCTACCTACCTACCTATTTGTATCTATCAATCTACCTACCTACCTATCTCTATCTATCTATCTATCTATCTATCTATCTACCTACCTACCTATCTCTATCTACCTACCTACCTACCTACCTATCTGTATTTATCTATCTACCTACCTACCTATCTCTATCTATCTATCTATCTATCTATCTATCTATCTATCTATCTATCTATCTATCTATCTATCTATCTATCTATCTATCTACCTACCTACCTATCTGTATCTATCTATCTACCTACCTACCTATGTCTATCTGTCTATCTACCTACCTACCTATCTCTATCTATCTATCTATCTATCTATCTACCTACTTACCTATCTGTATCTATCTACCTACCTACCTTCCTATCTCTATCTATCTACCTACCTACCTACCTACCTACCTATCTATCTACCTACCTACCTACCAATCTCTATCTATCTATCTACCTACCTATCTCTATCTATCTATCTACCTACCAACCTATCTCTATCTATCTACCTACCTACCTACCTATCTGTATTTATCTATCTACCTACCTTTCTATCTGTATCTATCAATCTACCTACCTACCTATCTCTATCTATCTATCTACCTACCTACCTATCTGTATTTATCTACCTACCTACCTACCTATCTGTATCTATCGATCTACCTACCTACCTATCTGTATTTATCTATCTACCTACCTACCTATCTGTATCTATCAATCTACCTACCTACCTATCTGTATCTATATATCTACCTACCTACCTATCTCTATCTATCTATCTACCTACCTACCTATCTGTATCTATCTACCTTCCTACCTTCCTATCTCTATCTATCTACCTACCTACCTACCTATCTATCTATCTACCTACCTACCTACCTATCTCTATCTATCTACCTACCTACCTATCTCTATCTATCTATCTACCTACCAACCTATCTCTATCTATCTACCTACCTACCTACCTATCTGTATTTATCTATCTACCTACCTTCCTATCTGTATCTATCAATCTACCTGCCTACCTATCTCTATCTATCTATCTACCTACCTACCTATCTGTATTTATCTATCTACCTACCTACCTATCTGTATCTATCGATCTACCTACCTACCTATCTGTATTTATCTATCTACCTACCTACCTATCTGTATCTATCAATCTACCTACCTACCTATCTGTATCTATCTATCTACCTACCTACCTATCTCTATCTATCTATCTACCTACCTACCTATCTGTATCTATCTATCTACCTACCTACCTATCTGTATCTATCAATCTACCTACCTACCTATCTCTATCTATCTATCTATCTATCTATCTATCTATCTATCTATCTATCTATCTATCTATCTATCTATCTACCTACCTACCTATCTCTATCTATGTACCTACCTACCTACCTATCTGTATTTATCTATCTACCTACCTACCTATCTCTATCTATCTATCTATCTATCTATCTATCTATCTACCTACCTACCTACCTATCTGTATCTATCTATCTACCTACCTACCTATGTCTATCTGTCTATCTACCTACCTACCTATCTCTATCTATCTATCTACCTACCTACCTATCTGTATCAATCTACCTACCTACCTTCCTATCTCTATCTATCTACCTACCTATCTATCTATCTACCTACCTACTTACCTATCTCTATCTATCTACCAACCTACCTATCTCTATCTATCTATCTATCTATCTACCTACCTACCAACCTATCTCTATCTATCAATCTACCTACCTACCTATCTCTATCTATCTATCTACCTACCTACCTATCTGTATTTATCTATCTACCTACCTACCTATCTGTATCTATCGATCTACCTACCTACCTATCTGTATTTATCTATCTACCTACCTACCTATCTGTATCTATCAATCTACCTACCTACCTATCTGTATCTATCTATCTACCTACCTACCTATCTCTATCTATCTACCTACCTACCTATCTGTATCTATCAATCTACCTACCTACCTATGTCTATCTATCTATCTACCTACCTACCTATCTCTATCTATCTATCTACCTACCTACCTACCTATCTGTATCTATCTATCTACCTACCTACCTATCTGTATCTATCAATCTACCTACCTACCTATCTCTATCTATCTATCTACCTACCTACCTATCTCTATCTATCTACCTACCTACCTACCTATCTGTATTTATCTATCTACCTACCTACCTATCTCTATCTATCTATCTATCTATCTACCTACCTACCTATCTGTATCTATCTATCTACCTACCTACCTATGTCTATCTGTCTATCTACCTACCTACCTATCTCTATCTATCTATCTACCTACCTACCTATCTGTATCTATCTACTTACCTACCTTCCTATCTCTATCTATCTACCTACCTACCTACCTATCTATCTATCTACCTACCTACCTACCTATCTCTATCTATCTACCTACCTACCTATCTCTATCTATCTATCTACCTACCAACCTATCTCTATCTATCTACCTACCTACCTACCTATCTGTATTTATCTATCTACCTACCTTCCGATCTGTATCTATCAATCTACCTACCTACCTATCTCTATCTATCTATCTACCTACCTACCTATCTGTATTTATCTATCTACCTACCTACCTATCTGTATCTATCGATCTACCTACCTACCTATCTGTATTTATCTATCTACCTACCTACCTATCTGTATCTATCAATCTACCTACCTACCTATCTGTATCTATCTATCTACCTACCTACCTATCTCTATCTATCTATCTACCTACCTACCTATCTGTATCTATCAATCTACCTACCTACCTATCTCTATCTATCTATCTACCTACCTACCTATCTGTATTCATCTATCTACCTACCTGCCTATCTGTATCTATCTATCTACCTACCTACCTATCTGTATCAATCAATCTACCTACCTACCTATCTCTATCTATCTATCTACCTACCTACCTATCTCTATCTATCTACGTACCTACCTACCTATCTGTATTTGTCTATCTACCTACCTACCTACCTCTATCTATCTACCTACCTACCTATCTGTATCTATCTATCTATCTACCTACCTACCTATCTGTATCTATCAATCTACCTACCTACCTATGTCTATCTATCTATCTACCTACCTACCTATCTCTATCTATCTATCTACCTACCTACCTATCTGTATCTATCAATTTACCTACCTACCTATCTCTATCTATCTATGTACCTACCTACCTATCTCTATCTATCAATTTACCTACCTACCTATCTCTATCTATCTATCTACCTACCTACCTATCTGTATCTATCTACCTACCTACCTACCTATCTGTATCTATCTATCTACCTACCTACCTATCTCTATCTATCTACCTACCTACCTACCTATCTGTATCTATCTATCTACCTACCTACATATCTGTATCTATCAATCTACCTACCTACCTATGTCTATCAATCTACCTACCTACCTATCTCTATCTATCTATCTACCTACCTACCTATCTGTATCTATCAATCTACCTACCTACCTATCTCTATCTATCTATCTCCCTACCTACCTATCTCTATCTATCTATCTATCTACCTACCTGCCTATCTCTATCTATCTATCTACCTACCTACCTATCTCTATCTATGTACCTACCTACCTACCTATCTGTATTTATCTATCTACCTACCTACCTATCTCTATCTATCTATCTATCTACCTACCTACCTATCTGTATCTATCTATCTACCTACCTACCTATGTCTATCTGTCTATCTACCTACCTACCTATCTCTATCTATCTATCTACCTACCTACCTATCTGTATCTATCTACCTACCTACCTTCCTATCTCTATCTATCTACCTACCTATCTACCTATCTACCTGCCTACTTACCTATCTCTATCTATCTACCTACCTACCTATCTCTATCTATCTATCTATCTATCTATCTATCTACCTACCAACCTATCTCTATCTATCAATCTACCTACCTACCTATCTCTATCTATCTATCTACCTACCTACCTATCTGTATTTATCTATCTACCTACCTACCTATCTGTATCTATCAATCTACCTACCTACCTATCTGTATCTATCAATCTACCTACCTACCTATCTGTATCTATCTATCTACCTACCTACCTATCTCTATCTATCTATCTACCTACCTACCTATCTGTATCTATCAATCTACCTACCTACCTATCTCTATCTATCTATCTACCTACCTACCTATCTGTATTCATCTATCTACCTACCTGCCTATCTGTATCTATCTATCTACCTACCTACCTATCTGTATCTATCAATCTACCTACCTACCTATCTCTATCTATCTATCTACCTACCTACCTATCTCTATCTATCTACGTACCTACCTACCTATCTGTATTTGTCTATCTACCTACCTACCTACCTCTATCTATCTACCTACCTACCTATCTGTATCTATCTATCTATCTACCTACCTACCTATCTGTATCTATCAATCTACCTACCTACCTATGTCTATCTATCTATCTACCTACCTACCTATCTCTATCTATCTATCTACCTACCTACCTATCTGTATCTATCAATTTACCTACCTACCTATCTCTATCTATCTATGTACCTACCTACCTATCTCTATCTATCAATTTACCTACCTACCTATCTCTATCTATCTATCTACCTACCTACCTATCTGTATCTATCTACCTACCTACCTACCTATCTGTATCTATCTATCTACCTACCTACCTATCTCTATCTATCTACCTACCTACCTACCTATCTGTATCTATCTATCTACCTACCTACATATCTGTATCTATCAATCTACCTACCTACCTATGTCTATCAATCTACCTACCTACCTATCTCTATCTATCTATCTACCTACCTACCTATCTGTATCTATCAATCTACCTACCTACCTATCTCTATCTATCTATCTCCCTACCTACCTATCTCTATCTATCTATCTATCTACCTACCTGCCTATCTCTATCTATCTATCTACCTACCTACCTATCTCTATCTATGTACCTACCTACCTACCTATCTGTATTTATCTATCTACCTACCTACCTATCTCTATCTATCTATCTATCTACCTACCTACCTATCTGTATCTATCTATCTACCTACCTACCTATGTCTATCTGTCTATCTACCTACCTACCTATCTCTATCTATCTATCTACCTACCTACCTATCTGTATCTATCTACCTACCTACCTTCCTATCTCTATCTATCTACCTACCTATCTGCCTATCTACCTGCCTACTTACCTATCTCTATCTATCTACCTACCTACCTATCTCTATCTATCTATCTATCTATCTATCTATCTATCTACCTACCTACCTATCTCTATCTATCTACCTACCTACCTACCTATCTGTATTTATCTATCTACCTACCTACCTATCTCTATCTATCTATCTATCTATCTATCTACCTACCTACCTATCTGTATCTATCTATCTACCTACCTACCTATGTCTATCTGTCTATCTACCTACCTACCTATCTCTATCTATCTATCTACCTACCTACCTATCTGTATCTATCTACTTACCTACCTTCCTATCTCTATCTATCTACCTACCTACCTACCTATCTATCTATCTACCTACCTACCTACCTATCTCTATCTATCTACCTACCTACCTATCTCTATCTATCTATCTACCTACCAACCTATCTCTATCTATCTACCTACCTACCTACCTATCTGTATTTATCTATCTACCTACCTTCCGATCTGTATCTATCAATCTACCTACCTACCTATCTCTATCTATCTATCTACCTACCTACCTATCTGTATTTATCTATCTACCTACCTACCTATCTGTATCTATCGATCTACCTACCTACCTATCTGTATCTATCAATCTACCTACCTACCTATCTGTATCTATCAATCTACCTACCTACCTATCTGTATCTATCTATCTACCTACCTACCTATCTCTATCTATCTATCTACCTACCTACCTATCTGTATCTATCAATCTACCTACCTACCTATCTGTATCTATCTATCTACCTACCTACCTATCTCTATCTATCTATCTACCTACCTACCTATCTGTATCTATCAATCTACCTACCTACCTATCTGTATCTATCAATCTACCTACCTACCTATCTGTATCTATCTATCTACCTACCTACCTATCTCTATCTATCTATCTACCTACCTACCTATCTGTATCTATCAATCTACCTACCTACCTATCTGTATTCATCTATCTACCTACCTGCCTATCTGTATCTATCTATCTACCTACCTACCTATCTGTATCTATCAATCTACCTACCTACCTATCTCTATCTATCTATCTACCTACCTACCTATCTCTATCTATCTACGTACCTACCTACCTATCTGTATTTGTCTATCTACCTACCTACCTACCTCTATCTATCTACCTACCTACCTATCTGTATCTATCTATCTATCTACCTACCTACCTATCTGTATCTATCAATCTACCTACCTACCTATGTCTATCTATCTATCTACCTACCTACCTATCTCTATCTATCTATCTACCTACCTACCTATCTGTATCTATCAATTTACCTACCTACCTATCTCTATCTATCTATGTACCTACCTACCTATCTCTATCTATCAATTTACCTACCTACCTATCTCTATCTATATATCTACCTACCTACCTATCTGTATCTATCTACCTACCTACCTACCTATCTGTATCTATCTATCTACCTACCTACCTATCTCTATCTATCTACCTACCTACCTACCTATCTGTATCTATCTATCTACCTACCTACATATCTGTATCTATCAATCTACCTACCTACCTATGTCTATCAATCTACCTACCTACCTATCTCTATCTATCTATCTACCTACCTACCTATCTGTATCTATCAATCTACCTACCTACCTATCTCTATCTATCTATCTCCCTACCTACCTATCTCTATCTATCTATCTATCTACCTACCTGCCTATCTCTATCTATCTATCTACCTACCTACCTATCTCTATCTATGTACCTACCTACCTACCTATCTGTATTTATCTATCTACCTACCTACCTATCTCTATCTATCTATCTATCTACCTACCTACCTATCTGTATCTATCTATCTACCTACCTACCTATGTCTATCTGTCTATCTACCTACCTACCTATCTCTATCTATCTATCTACCTACCTACCTATCTGTATCTATCTACCTACCTACCTTCCTATCTCTATCTATCTACCTACCTATCTACCTATCTACCTGCCTACTTACCTATCTCTATCTATCTACCTACCTACCTATCTCTATCTATCTATCTATCTATCTATCTACCTACCAACCTATCTCTATCTATCAATCTACCTACCTACCTATCTCTATCTATCTATCTACCTACCTACCTATCTGTATTTATCTATCTACCTACCTACCTATCTGTATCTATCGATCTACCTACCTACCTATCTGTATTTATCTATCTACCTACCTACCTATCTGTATCTATCAATCTACCTACCTACCTATCTGTATCTATCTATCTACCTACCTACCTATCTCTATCTATCTATCTATCTATCTATCTATCTATCTATCTATCTATCTATCTATCTATCTATCTATCTATCTATCTATCTATCTACCTACCTATCTGTATCTATCAATCTACCTACCTACCTATCTCTATCTATCTATCTACCTACCTACCTATCTGTATTCATCTATCTACCTACCTGCCAATCTGTATCTATCTATCTACCTACCTATCTGTATCTATCAATCTACCTACCTACCTATCTCTATCTATCTATCTATCTATCTATCTACCTACCTACCTATCTCTATCTATCTACGTACCTACCTACCTATCTGTATCTATCTACCTACCTACCTTCCTATCTCTATCTATCTACCTACCTACCTACCTATCTATCTATCTACCTACCTACCTACCTATCTCTATCTATCTACCTACCTACCTATCTCTATCTATCTATCTACCTACCAACCTATCTCTATCTATCTACCTACCTACCTACCTATCTCTATCTATCTATCTACCTACCTACCTATCTGTATTTATCTATCTACCTACCTACCTATCTGTATCTATCAATCTACCTACCTACCTATCTGTATCTATCAATCTACCTACCTACCTATCTCTATCTATCTATCTACCTACCTACCTATCTCTATCTATCTACGTACCTACCTACCTATCTGTATTTATCTATCTACCTACCTACCTACCTACCTACCTCTATCTATCTACCTACCTACCTATCTGTATTTATCTATCTACCTACCTACCTACCTATCTGTATCTATCGATCTACCTACCTACCTCTCTGTATTTATCTATCTACCTACCTACCTATCTGTATCTATCAATCCACCTACCTACCTATCTGTATCTATCTATCTACCTACCTACCTATCTCTATCTATCTACCTACCTACCTACCTATCTGTATCTATCTACCTACCTACCTTCCTATCTCTATCTATCTACCTACCTACCTACCTATCTGTATCTATCTACCTACCTACCTTCCTATCTCTATCTATCTACCTACCTACCTACCTACCTATCTATCTACCTACCTACCTACCTATCTCTATCTATCTACCTACCTACGTATCTCTATCTATCTATCTACCTACCAACCTATCTCTATCTATCTACCTACCTACCTACCTATCTGTATTTATCTATCTACCTACCTTCCTATCTGTATCTATCAATCTACCTACCTACCTATCTCTATCTATCTATCTACCTACCTACCTATCTGTATTTATCTATCTACCTACCTACCTATCTGTATCTATCGATCTACCTACCTACCTATCTGTATTTATCTATCTACCTACCTATCTGTATCTATCAATCTACCTACCTACCTATCTGTATCTATCTATCTACCTACCTACCTATCTCTATCTAACTATCTACCTACCTACCTATCTGTATCTATCAATCTACCTACCTACCTATGTCTATCTATCTATCTACCTACCTACCTATCTCTATCTATCTACCTACCTACCTATCTGTATCTATCTATCTACCTACCTACCTATCTGTATCTATCAATCTACCTACCTACCTATCTCTATCTATCTATCTACCTACCTACCTATCTCTATCTATCTACCTACCTACCTACCTATCTGTATTTATCTATCTACCTACCTACCTATCTCTATCTATCTATCTATCTACCTACCTACCTATCTGTATCTATCTATCTACCTACCTACCTATGTCTATCTGTCGATCTACCTACCTACCTATCTCTATCTATCTATCTACCTACCTACCTATCTGTATCTATCTACCTACCTACCTTCCTATCTCTATCTATCTACCTACCTACCTACCTATCTATCTATCTACCTACCTACCTACCTATCTCTATCTATCTACCTACCTACCTATCTCTATCTATCTATCTACCTACCAACCTATCTCTATCTATCTACCTACCTACCTACCTATCTGTATTTATCTATCTACCTACCTTCCTATCTGTATCTATCAATCTACCTACCTACCTATCTCTATCTATCTATCTACCTACCTACCTATCTGTATTTATTTATCTACCTACCTACCTATCTGTATCTATCGATCTACCTACCTACCTATCTGTATTTATCTATCTACCTACCTACCTATCTGTATCTATCAATCTACCTACCTACCTATCTGTATCTATCTATCTACCTACCTACCTATCTCTATCTATCTATCTACCTACCTACCTATCTGTATCTATCAATCTACCTACCTACCTATCTCTATCTATCTATCTACCTACCTACCTATCTGTATTCATCTATCTACCTACCTGCCAATCTGTATCTATCTATCTACCTACCTATCTGTATCTATCAATCTACCTACCTACCTACCTATCTCTATCTATCTATCTACCTACCTACCTATCTCTATCTATCTACGTACCTACCTACCTATCTGTATTTATCTATCTACCTACCTACCTACCTCTATCTATCTACCTACCTACCTATCTGTATTTATCTATCTACCTACCTACCTACCTATCTGTATCTATCGATCTACCTACCTACCTATCTGTATTTATCTATCTACCTACCTACCTATCTGTATCTATCAATCTACCTACCTACCTATCTGTATCTATCTATCTACCTACCTACCTATCTCTATCTATCTATCTACCTACCTACCTATCTGTATCTATCTACCTACCTACCTTCCTATCTCTATCTATCTACCTACCTACCTATCTATCTATCTACCTACCTACCTACCTATCTCTATCTATCTACCTACCTACCTATCTCTATCTATCTATCTACCTACCAACCTATCTCTATCTATCTACCTACCTACCTACCTATATGTATTTATCTATCTACCTACCTTCCTATCTGTATCTATCAATCTACCTACCTACCTATCTCTATCTATCTATCTACCTACCTACCTATCTGTATTTATCTATCTACCTACCTACCTATCTGTATCTATCGATCTACCTACCTACCTATCTGTATTTATCTATCTACCTACCTACCTATCTGTATCTATCAATCTACATACCTACCTATCTGTATCTATCTATCTACCTACCTACCTATCTCTATCTATCTATCTACCTACCTACCTATCTGTATCTACCAATCTACCTACCTACCTATGTCTATCTATCTATCTATCTACCTACCTACCTATCTCTATCTATCTATCTACCTACCTACCTATCTGTATCTATCTATCTACCTACCTACGTATCTGTATCTATCAATCTACCTACCTACCTATCTCTATCTATCTATCTACCTACCTACCTATCTCTATCTATCTACCTACCTACCTACCTATCTGTATTTATCTATCTACCTACCTACCTATCTCTATCTATCTATCTATCTACCTACCTACCTACCTATCTGTATCTATCTATCTACCTACCTACCTATGTCTATCTGTCTACCTACCTACCTACCTATCTCTATCTATCTATCTACCTACCTACCTATCTGTATCTATCTACTTACCTACCTTCCTATCTCTATCTATCTACCTACCTACCTACCTATCTATCTATCTACCTACCTACCTACCTATCTCTATCTATCTACCTACCTACCTATCTCTATCTATCTATCTACCTACCAACCTATCTCTATCTATCTACCTACCTACCTACCTATCTGTATTTATCTATCTACCTACCTTCCGATCTGTATCTATCAATCTACCTACCTACCTATCTCTATCTATCTATCTACCTACCTACCTATCTGTATTTATCTATCTACCTACCTACCTATCTGTATCTATCGATCTACCTACCTACCTATCTGTATTTATCTATCTACCTACCTACCTATCTGTATCTATCAATCTACCTACCTACCTATCTGTATCTATCTATCTACCTACCTACCTATCTCTATCTATCTATCTATCTACCTACCTACGTATCTGTATCTATCAATCTACCTACCTACCTATCTCTATCTATCTATCTACCTACCTACCTATCTCTATCTATCTACCTACCTACCTACCTATCTGTATTTATCTATCTACCTACCTACCTATCTCTATCTATCTATCTATCTACCTACCTACCTACCTATCTGTATCTATCTATCTACCTACCTACCTATGTCTATCTGTCTACCTACCTACCTACCTATCTCTATCTATCTATCTACCTACCTACCTATCTGTATCTATCTACTTACCTACCTTCCTATCTCTATCTATCTACCTACCTACCTACCTATCTATCTATCTACCTACCTACCTACCTATCTCTATCTATCTACCTACCTACCTATCTCTATCTATCTATCTACCTACCAACCTATCTCTATCTATCTACCTACCTACCTACCTATCTGTATTTATCTATCTACCTACCTTCCGATCTGTATCTATCAATCTACCTACCTACCTATCTCTATCTATCTATCTACCTACCTACCTATCTGTATTTATCTATCTACCTACCTACCTATCTGTATCTATCGATCTACCTACCTACCTATCTGTATTTATCTATCTACCTACCTACCTATCTGTATCTATCAATCTACCTACCTACCTATCTGTATCTATCTATCTACCTACCTACCTATCTCTATCTATCTATCTACCTACCTACCTACCTATCTGTATCTATCAATCTACCTACCTACCTATCTCTATCTATCTATCTACCTACCTACCTATCTGTATTCATCTATCTACCTACCTACCTATCTGTATCTATCAATCTACCTACCTACCTATCTCTATCTATCTATCTATCTACCTACCTACCTATCTCTATCTATCTACGTACCTACCTACCTATCTGTATTTGTCTATCTACCTACCTACCTACCTCTATCTATCTACCTACCTACCTATCTGTATCTATCTATCTATCTACCTACCTACCTATCTGTATCTATCAATCTACCTACCTACCTATGTCTATCTATCTATCTACCTACCTACCTATCTCTATCTATCTATCTACCTACCTACCTATCTGTATCTATCAATTTACCTACCTACCTATCTCTATCTATCTATCTACCTACCTACCTATCTCTATCTATCAATTTACCTACCTACCTATCTCTATCTATCTATCTACCTACCTACCTATCTGTATCTATCTACCTACCTACCTACCTATCTCTATCTATCTACCTACCTACCTACCTATCTCTATCTATCTACCTACCTACCTACCTATCTGTATCTATCTATCTACCTACCTACCTATCTGTATCTATCAATCTACCTACCTACCTATGTCTATCAATCTACCTACCTACCTATCTCTATCTATCTATCTACCTACCTACCTATCTGTATCTATCAATCTACCTACCTACCTATCTCTATCTATCTATCTACCTACCTACCTATCTCTATCTATCTATCTACCTACCTGCCTATCTCTATCTATCTATCTACCTACCTACCTATCTCTATCTACCTACCTACCTACCTATCTGTATTTATCTATCTACCTACCTACCTATCTCTATCTATCTACCTACCTACCTATCTGTATCTATCTACCTACCTACCTATCTCTATCTATCTACCTACCTACCTATCTCTAGCTATCTATCTACCTACCTACCTACCTATCTGTATCTATCAATCTACCTACCTACCTATGTCTATCTATCTATCTACCTACCTACCTATCTCTATCTATCTATCTACCTACCTACCTATCTGTATCTATCTATCTACCTACCTACCTATTTGTATCTATCAATCTACCTACCTACCTATCTCTATCTATCTATCTATCTATCTACCTACCTACCTATCTCTATCTACCTACCTACCTACCTACCTACCTATCTGTATTTATCTATCTACCTACCTACCTATCTCTATCTATCTATCTATCTATCTATCTATCTATCTATCTATCTATCTATCTATCTATCTACCTACCTACCTATCTGTATCTATCTATCTACCTACCTACCTATGTCTATCTGTCTATCTACCTACCTACCTATCTCTATCTATCTATCTACCTACCTACCTATCTGTATCTATCTACCTACCTACCTTCCTATCTCTATCTATCTACCTACCTACCTACCTATCTATCTATCTATCTACCTACCTACCTACCTATCTCTATCTATCTACCTACCTACCTATCTCTATCTATCTATCTACCTACCAACCTATCTCTATCTATCTACCTACCTACCTACCTATCTGTATTTATCTATCTACCTACCTTTCTATCTGTATCTATCAATCTACCTACCTACCTATCTCTATCTATCTACCTACCTACCTATCTGTATTTATCTATCTACCTACCTACCTATCTGTATCTATCGATCTACCTACCTACCTATCTGTATTTATCTATCTACCTACCTACCTATCTGTATCTATCAATCTACCTACCTACCTATCTCTATCTATCTATCTACCTACCTACCTATCTGTATCTATCTATCTACCTACCTACCTATCTGTATCTATCGATCTACCTACCTACCCATCTGTATTTATCTATCTACCTACCTACCTATCTGTATCTATCAATCTACCTACCTACCTATCTGTATCTATCTACCTACCTACCTATCTCTATCTATCTATCTACCTATCTACCTATCTGTTTCTATCAATCTACCTACCTACCTATCTCTATCTATCTATCTACCTACCTACCTATCTGTATTATCTATCTAACTACCTACCTATCTGTATCTATCTATCTACCTACCTACCTATCTGTATCTATCAATCTACCTACCTACCTATCTCTATCTATCTACCTACCTACCTATCTCTATCTTTCTACCTACCTACCTACCTATCTGTATTTATCTATCTACCTACCTACCTACCTACCTCTATCTATCTACCTACCTACCTATCTGTATCTATCAATCTACCTACCTACCTATCTGTATCTATCTATCTACCTACCTAGCTATCTCTATCTATCTATCTACCTACCTACCTATCTGTATCTATCAATCTACCTACCTACCTATCTCTATCTATCTATCTATCTACCTAACTATCTCTATTTATCTATCTACCTACCTACCTATCTGTATCTATCTATCTACCTACCTACCTATCTGTATCTATCAATCTACCTACCTGCCTATCTCTATCTATCTATCTACCTACCTACCTATCTCTATCTATCTACCTACCTACCTACCTATCTGTCTTTATCTATCTACCTACCTACCTATCTCTATCTATCTACCTACCTACCTGCCTATCTCTATCTATCTATCTACCTACCTACCTATCTCTATCTACCTACCTACCTACCTATCTGTATTTATCTATCTACCTACCTACCTATCTCTATCTATCTACCTACCTACCTATCTGTATCTATCTACCTACCTACCTATCTCTATCTATCTACCTACCTACCTATCTCTAGCTATCTATCTACCTACCTACCTACCTATCTGTATCTATCAATCTACCTACCTACCTATGTCTATCTATCTATCTACCTACCTACCTATCTCTATCTATCTATCTACCTACCTACCTATCTGTATCTATCTATCTACCTACCTTCCTATCTCTATCTATCTACCTACATACCTACCTATCTATCTATCTACCTACCTACCTACCTATCTCTATCTATCTACCTACCTACCTATCTCTATCTATCTATCTACCTACCAACCTATCTCTATCTATCTACCTACCTACCTACCTATCTGTATTTATCTATCTACCTACCTTTCTATCTGTATCTATCAATCTACCTACCTACCTATCTCTATCTATCTATCTACCTACCTACCTATCTGTATTTATCTATCTACCTACCTACCTATCTGTATCTATCGATCTACCTACCTACCTATCTGTATTTATCTATCTACCTACCTACCTATCTGTATCTATCAATCTACCTACCTACCTATCTCTATCTATCTATCTACCTACCTACCTATCTGTATCTATCTATCTACCTACCTACCTATCTGTATCTATCGATCTACCTACCTACCCATCTGTATTTATCTATCTACCTACCTACCTATCTGTATCTATCAATCTACCTACCTACCTATCTGTATCTATCTACCTACCTACCTATCTCTATCTATCTATCTACCTACCTACCTATCTGTTTCTATCAATCTACCTACCTACCTATCTCTATCTATCTATCTACCTACCTACCTATCTGTATTATCTATCTAACTACCTACCTATCTGTATCTATCTATCTACCTACCTACCTATCTGTATCTATCAATCTACCTACCTACCTATCTCTATCTATCTACCTACCTACCTATCTCTATCTTTCTACCTACCTACCTACCTATCTGTATTTATCTATCTACCTACCTACCTACCTACCTCTATCTATCTACCTACCTACCTATCTGTATCTATCAATCTACCTACCTACCTATCTGTATCTATCTATCTACCTACCTAGCTATCTCTATCTATCTATCTACCTACCTACCTATCTGTATCTATCAATCTACCTACCTACCTATCTCTATCTATCTATCTATCTACCTAACTATCTCTATTTATCTATCTACCTACCTACCTATCTGTATCTATCTATCTACCTACCTACCTATCTGTATCTATCAATCTACCTACCTGCCTATCTCTATCTATCTATCTACCTACCTACCTATCTCTATCTATCTACCTACCTACCTACCTATCTGTCTTTATCTATCTACCTACCTACCTATCTCTATCTATCTACCTACCTACCTGCCTATCTCTATCTATCTATCTATCTACCTACCTATCTCTATCTACCTACCTACCTACCTATCTGTATTTATCTATCTACCTACCTACCTATCTCTATCTATCTACCTACCTACCTATCTGTATCTATCTACCTACCTACCTATCTCTATCTATCTACCTACCTACCTATCTCTAGCTATCTATCTACCTACCTACCTACCTATCTGTATCTATCAATCTACCTACCTACCTATGTCTATCTATCTATCTACCTACCTACCTATCTCTATCTATCTATCTACCTACCTACCTATCTGTATCTATCTATCTACCTACCTACCTATTTGTATCTATCAATCTACCTACCTACCTATCTCTATCTATCTATCTATCTATCTATCTATCTATCTATCTATCTACCTACCTACCTATCTCTATCTACCTACCTACCTACCTACCTATCTGTATTTATCTATCTACCTACCTACCTATCTCTATCTATCTATCTATCTATCTATCTATCTATCTATCTATCTATCTATCTATCTATCTATCTATCTATCTATCTATCTACCTACCTATCTGTATCTATCTATCTACCTACCTACCTATGTCTATCTGTCTATCTACCTACCTACCTATCTCTATCTATCTATCTACCTACCTACCTATCTGTATCTATCTACCTACCTACCTTCCTATCTCTATCTATCTACCTACCTACCTACCTATCTATCTACCTACCTACCTACCTATCTCTATCTATCTACCTACCTACCTATCTCTATCTATCTATCTACCTACCAACCTATCTCTATCTATCTACCTACCTACCTACCTATCTGTATTTATCTATCTACCTACCTTTCTATCTGTATCTATCAATCTACCTACCTACCTATCTCTATCTATCTATCTACCTACCTACCTATCTGTATTTATCTATCTACCTACCTACCTATCTGTATCTATCGATCTACCTACCTACCTATCTGTATTTATCTATCTACCTACCTACCTATCTGTATCTATCAATCTACCTACCTACCTATCTGTATCTATATATCTACCTACCTACCTATCTTTATCTATCTATCTACCTACCTACCTATCTGTATCTATCTACCTACCTACCTTCCTATCTCTATCTATCTACCTACCTACCTACCTATCTATCTATCTACCTACCTACCTACCTATCTCTATCTATCTACCTACCTACCTATCTCTATCTATCTATCTACCTACCAACCTATCTCTATCTATCTACCTACCTACCTACCTATCTGTATTTATCTATCTACCTACCTTCCGATCTGTATCTATCAATCTACCTACCTACCTATCTGTATCTATCTATCTACCTACCTACCTATCTCTATCTATCTATCTACCTACCTACCTATCTGTATCTATCAATCTACCTACCTACCTATCTCTATCTATCTATCTATCTACCTACCTAGCTATCTGTATTCATCTATCTACCTACCTGCCTATCTGTATCTATCTATCTACCTACCTACCTATCTGTATCTATCAATCTACCTACCTACCTATCTCTATCTATCTATCTATCTATCTACCTACCTACCTATCTCTATCTATCTACGTACCTACCTACCTATCTGTATTTGTCTATCTACCTACCTACCTACCTCTATCTATCTACCTACCTACCTATCTGTATCTATCTATCTATCTACCTACCTACCTATCTGTATCTATCAATCTACCTACCTACCTATGTCTATCTATCTATCTACCTACCTACCTATCTCTATCTATCTATCTACCTACCTACCTATCTGTATCTATCAATTTACCTACCTACCTACCTCTATTTATTTATTTATTTTATTTATGAGACTTATATACCGCTTTAAGTGCAAGCACTCTCTAAGCGGTGTACACCAGTAAGCAATGTATATATATATTTACATTGCCCCCAACAATCTGGGTCCTCATTTTACCTACCCCGGAAGGATGGAAGGCTGAGTCAACCTTGAGCCGGTGAGATTTGAACCGCTGACCTGCTGAACACAGTCAGCTAAAGTGGCCTGCAGTACTGCACTCTAACTGCTGCGCCACCTCGGCTCTATCTATCTATCTACCTACCTACCTATCTCTATCTATCTATCTACCTACCTGCCTATCTCTATCTATCTATCTACCTACCTACCTATCTCTATCTACCTACCTACCTACCTATCTGTATTTATCTATCTACCTACCTACCTATCTCTATCTATCTACCTACCTACCTATCTGTATCTATCTACCTACCTACCTATCTCTATCTATCTACCTACCTACCTATCTCTAGCTATCTATCTACCTACCTACCTACCTACCTATCTGTATCTATCAATCTACCTACCTACCTATGTCTATCTATCTATCTACCTACCTACCTATCTCTATCTATCTATCTACCTACCTACCTATCTGTATCTATCTATCTACCTACCTACCTATTTGTATCTATCAATCTACCTACCTACCTATCTCTATCTATCTATCTATCTATCTATCTACCTACCTACCTATCTCTATCTACCTACCTACCTACCTATCTGTATTTATCTATCTACCTACCTACCTATCTCTATCTATCTATCTATCTATCTATCTATCTATCTATCTATCTATCTATCTATCTATCTATCTATCTATCTATCTATCTACCTACCTACCTATCTGTATCTATCTATCTACCTACCTACCTATGTCTATCTGTCTATCTACCTACCTACCTATCTCTATCTATCTATCTACCTACCTACCTATCTGTATCTATCTACCTACCTACCTTCCTATCTCTATCTATCTACCTACCTACCTACCTATCTATCTATCTACCTACCTACCTACCTATCTCTATCTATCTACCTACCTACCTATCTCTATCTATCTATCTACCTACCAACCTATCTCTATCTATCTACCTACCTACCTACCTATCTGTATTTATCTATCTACCTACCTTTCTATCTGTATCTATCAATCTACCTACCTACCTATCTCTATCTATCTACCTACCTACCTATCTGTATTTATCTATCTACCTACCTACCTATCTGTATCTATCGATCTACCTACCTACCTATCTGTATTTATCTATCTACCTACCTACCTATCTGTATCTATCAATCTACCTACCTACCTATCTCTATCTATCTATCTACCTACCTACCTATCTGTATTATCTATCTAACTACCTACCTATCTGTATCTATCTATCTACCTACCTACCTATCTGTATCTATCAATCTACCTACCTACCTATCTCTATCTATCTACCTACCTACCTATCTCTATCTTTCTACCTACCTACCTACCTATCTGTATTTATCTATCTACCTACCTACCTACCTACCTCTATCTATCTACCTACCTACCTATCTGTATCTATCAATCTACCTACCTACCTATCTGTATCTATCTATCTACCTACCTACCTATCTGTATCTATCAATCTACCTACCTACCTATCTCTATCTATCTATCTATCTATCTACCTACCTACCTATCTCTATCTATCTACGTACCTACCTACCTATCTGTATTTGTCTATCTACCTACCTACCTACCTCTATCTATCTATCTACCTACCTACCTATCTCTATCTATCTATCTACCTACCTACCTATCTGTTTCTATCAATCTACCTACCTACCTATCTCTATCTATCTATCTACCTACCTACCTATCTGTATTATCTATCTAACTACCTACCTATCTGTATCTATCTATCTACCTACCTACCTATCTGTATCTATCAATCTACCTACCTACCTATCTCTATCTATCTACCTACCTACCTATCTCTATCTTTCTACCTACCTACCTACCTATCTGTATTTATCTATCTACCTACCTACCTACCTACCTCTATCTATCTACCTACCTACCTATCTGTATCTATCAATCTACCTACCTACCTATCTGTATCTATCTATCTACCTACCTAGCTATCTCTATCTATCTATCTACCTACCTACCTATCTGTATCTATCAATCTACCTACCTACCTATCTCTATCTATCTATCTATCTACCTAACTATCTCTATTTATCTATCTACCTACCTACCTATCTGTATCTATCTATCTACCTACCTACCTATCTGTATCTATCAATCTACCTACCTGCCTATCTCTATCTATCTATCTACCTACCTACCTATCTCTATCTATCTACCTACCTACCTACCTATCTGTCTTTATCTATCTACCTACCTACCTATCTCTATCTATCTACCTACCTACCTGCCTATCTCTATCTATCTATCTATCTACCTACCTACCTATCTCTATCTACCTACCTACCTACCTATCTGTATTTATCTATCTACCTACCTACCTATCTCTATCTATCTACCTACCTACCTATCTGTATCTATCTACCTACCTACCTATCTCTATCTATCTACCTACCTACCTATCTCTAGCTATCTATCTATCTACCTACCTACCTATCTGTATCTATCAATCTACCTACCTACCTATGTCTATCTATCTATCTACCTACCTACCTATCTCTATCTATCTATCTACCTACCTACCTATCTGTATCTATCTATCTACCTACCTACCTATTTGTATCTATCAATCTACCTACCTACCTATCTCTATCTATCTATCTATCTATCTACCTACCTACCTATCTCTATCTACCTACCTACCTACCTACCTACCTATCCGTATTTATCTATCTACCTACCTACCTATCTCTATCTATCTATCTATCTATCTATCTATCTATCTATCTATCTATCTATCTATCTACCTACCTATCTGTATCTATCTATCTACCTACCTACCTATGTCTATCTGTCTATCTACCTACCTACCTATCTCTATCTATCTATCTACCTACCTACCTATCTGTATCTATCTACCTACCTACCTTCCTATCTCTATCTATCTACCTACCTACCTACCTATCTATCTATCTACCTACCTACCTACCTATCTCTATCTATCTACCTACCTACCTATCTCTATCTATCTATCTACCTACCAACCTATCTCTATCTATCTACCTACCTACCTACCTATCTGTATTTATCTATCTACCTACCTTTCTATCTGTATCTATCAATCTACCTACCTACCTATCTCTATCTATCTATCTACCTACCTACCTATCTGTATTTATCTATCTACCTACCTACCTATCTGTATCTATCGATCTACCTACCTACCTATCTGTATTTATCTATCTACCTACCTACCTATCTGTATCTATCAATCTACCTACCTACCTATCTGTATCTATATATCTACCTACCTACCTATCTCTATCTATCTATCTACCTACCTACCTATCTGTATCTATCTACCTACCTACCTTCCTATCTCTATCTATCTACCTACCTACCTACCTATCTATCTATCTACCTACCTACCTACCTATCTCTATCTATCTACCTACCTACCTATCTCTATCTATCTATCTACCTACCAACCTATCTCTATCTATCTACCTACCTACCTACCTATCTGTATTTATCTATCTACCTACCTTCCTATCTGTATCTATCAATCTACCTACCTACCTATCTCTATCTATCTATCTACCTACCTACCTATCTGTATTTATCTATCTACCTACCTACCTATCTGTATCTATCGATCTACCTACCTACCTATCTGTATCTATCTATCTACCTACCTACCTATCTCTATCTATCTATCTACCTACCTACCTATCTGTATCTATCTATCTACCTACCTACCTATCTGTATCTATCAATCTACCTACCTACCTATCTCTATCTATCTATCTATCTATCTATCTATCTATCTATCTATCTATCTATCTATCTACCTACCTACCTATCTCTATCTATGTACCTACCTACCTACCTTTCTGTATTTATCTATCTACCTACCTACCTATCTCTATCTATCTATCTATCTATCTATCTATCTATCTATCTATCTACCTACCTACCTATCTGTATCTATCTATCTACCTACCTACCTATGTCTATCTGTCTATCTACCTACCTACCTATCTCTATCTATCTATCTACCTACCTACCTATCTGTATCTATCTACCTACCTACCTTCCTATCTCTATCTATCTACCTACCTATCTATCTATCTACCTACCAACTTACCTATCTCTATCTATCTACCTACCTACCTATCTCTATCTATCTATCTATCTATCTATCTATCTATCTACCTACCAAACTATCTCTATCTATCAATCTACCTACCTACCTATCTCTATCTATCTATCTATCTACCTACCTACCTATCTGTATTTATCTTACCTACCTACCTATCTGTATCTATCGATCTACCTACCTACCTATCTGTATTTATCTATCTACCTACCTACCTATCTGTATCTATCAATCTACCTACCTACCTATCTGTATCTATCTATCTACCTACCTACCTATCTCTATCTATCTATCTATCTATCTATCTATCTATCTACCTACCTACCTATCTGTATCTATCAATCTACCTACCTACCTATCTCTATCTATCTATCTATCTACCTACCTACCTATCTGTATTCATCTATCTACCTACCTGCCAATCTGTATCTATCTATCTACCTACCTATCTGTATCTATCAATCTACCTACCTACCTATCTCTATCTATCTATCTATCTACCTACCTACCTATCTCTATCTATCTACGTACCTACCTACCTATCTGTATTTATCTATCTACCTACCTACCTCTATCTATCTACCTACCTACCTATCTGTATCTATCTACCTACCTACCTTCCTATCTCTATCTATCTAACTACCTACCTACCTACCTATCTCTATCTATCTACCTACCTACCTATCTCTATCTATCTATCTACCTACCAACCTATCTCTATCTATCTACCTACCTACCTACCTACCTATCTCTATCTATCTATCTACCTACCTACCTATCTGTATTTATCTACCTACCTACCTACCTATCTGTATCTATCGATCTACCTACCTACCTATCTGTATCTATCAATCTACCTACCTACCTATCTCTATCTATCTATCTACCTACCTACCTATCTCTATCTATCTACGTACCTACCTACCTATCTGTATTTATCTATCTACCTACCTACCTACCTACCTCTATCTATCTACCTACCTACCTATCTGTATTTATCTATCTACCTACCTACCTACCTATCTGTATCTATCGATCTACCTACCTACCTCTCTGTATTTATCTATCTACCTACCTACCTATCTGTATCTATCAATCTACCTACCTACCTATCTGTATCTATCTATCTACCTACCTACCTATCTCTATCTATCTACGTACCTACCTACCTATCTGTATTTATCTATCTACCTACCTACCTACCTACCTCTATCTATCTACCTACCTACCTATCTGTATTTATCTATCTACCTACCTACCTACCTATCTGTATCGATCTACCTACCTACCTCTCTGTATTTATCTATCTACCTACCTACCTATCTGTATCTATCAATCTACCTACCTACCTATGTCTATCTATCTATCTACCTACCTACCTATCTCTATCTATCTACCTACCTACCTATCTGTATCTATCTATCTACCTACCTACCTATCTGTATCTATCAATCTACCTACCTACCTATCTCTATCTATCTATCTACCTACCTACCTATCTCTATCTATCTACCTACCTACCTACCTATCTGTATTTATCTATCTACCTACCTACCTATCTCTATCTATCTATCTATCTATCTACCTACCTACCTATCTGTATCTATCTATCTACCTACCTACCTATGTCTATCTGTCGATCTACCTACCTACCTATCTCTATCTATCTATCTACCTACCTACCTATCTGTATCTATCTACCTACCTACCTTCCTATCTCTATCTATCTACCTACCTACCTACCTATCTATCTATCTATCTACCTACCTACCTATCTCTATCTATCTACCTACCTACCTATCTCTATCTATCTATCTACCTACCAACCTATCTCTATCTATCTACCTACCTACCTACCTATCTGTATTTATCTATCTACCTACCTTCCTATCTGTATCTATCAATCTACCTACCTACCTATCTGTATCTATCTATCTACCTACCTACCTATCTCTATCTATCTATCTACCTACCTACCTATCTGTATCTATCAATCTACCTACCTACCTATCTCTATCTATCTATCTACCTACCTACCTATCTGTATTCATCTATCTACCTACCTGCCAATCTGTATCTATCTATCTACCTACCTATCTGTATCTATCAATCTACCTACCTACCTACCTATCTCTATCTATCTATCTACCTACCTACCTATCTCTATCTATCTACGTACCTACCTACCTATCTGTATTTATCTATCTACCTACCTACCTACCTCTATCTATCTACCTACCTACCTATCTGTATTTATCTATCTACCTACCTACCTACCTATCTGTATCTATCGATCTACCTACCTACCTATCTGTATTTATCTACCTACCTACCTATCTGTATCTATCAATCTACCTACCTACCTATCTGTATCTATCTATCTACCTACCTACCTATCTCTATCTATCTATCTACCTACCTACCTATCTGTATCTATCTACCTACCTACCTTCCTATCTCTATCTATCTACCTACCTACCTATCTATCTATCTACCTACCTACCTACCTATCTCTATCTATCTACCTACCTACCTATCTCTATCTATCTATCTACCTACCAACCTATCTCTATCTATCTACCTACCTACCTACCTATATGTATTTATCTATCTACCTACCTTCCTATCTGTATCTATCAATCTACCTACCTACCTATCTCTATCTATCTATCTACCTACCTACCTATCTGTATTTATCTATCTACCTACCTACCTATCTGTATCTATCGATCTACCTACCTACCTATCTGTATTTATCTATCTACCTACCTACCTATCTGTATCTATCAATCTACCTACCTACCTATCTGTATCTATCTATCTACCTACCTACCTATCTCTATCTATCTATCTACCTACCTACCTATCTGTATCTATCAATCTACCTACCTACCTATGTCTATCTATCTATCTACCTACCTACCTACCTACCTCTATCTATCTACCTACCTACCTATCTGTATTTATCTATCTACCTACCTACCTACCTATCTGTATCGATCTACCTACCTACCTCTCTGTATTTATCTATCTACCTACCTACCTATCTGTATCTATCAATCTACCTACCTACCTATGTCTATCTATCTATCTACCTACCTACCTATCTCTATCTATCTACCTACCTACCTATCTGTATCTATCTATCTACCTACCTACCTATCTGTATCTATCAATCCACCTACCTACCTATCTCTATCTATCTATCTACCTACCTACCTATCTCTATCTATCTACCTACCTACCTACCTATCTGTATTTATCTATCTACCTACCTACCTATCTCTATCTATCTATCTATCTATCTACCTACCTACCTATCTGTATCTATCTATCTACCTACCTACCTATGTCTATCTGTCGATCTACCTACCTACCTATCTCTATCTATCTATCTACCTACCTACCTATCTGTATCTATCTACCTACCTACCTTCCTATCTCTATCTATCTACCTACCTACCTACCTATCTATCTATCTATCTACCTACCTACCTATCTCTATCTATCTACCTACCTACCTATCTCTATCTATCTATCTACCTACCAACCTATCTCTATCTATCTACCTACCTACCTACCTATCTGTATTTATCTATCTACCTACCTTCCTATCTGTATCTATCAATCTACCTACCTACCTATCTGTATCTATCTATCTACCTACCTACCTATCTCTATCTATCTATCTACCTACCTACCTATCTGTATCTATCAATCTACCTACCTACCTATCTCTATCTATCTATCTACCTACCTACCTATCTGTATTCATCTATCTACCTACCTGCCAATCTGTATCTATCTATCTACCTACCTATCTGTATCTATCAATCTACCTACCTACCTACCTATCTCTATCTATCTATCTACCTACCTACCTATCTCTATCTATCTACGTACCTACCTACCTATCTGTATTTATCTATCTACCTACCTACCTACCTCTATCTATCTACCTACCTACCTATCTGTATTTATCTATCTACCTACCTACCTACCTATCTGTATCTATCGATCTACCTACCTACCTATCTGTATTTATCTACCTACCTACCTATCTGTATCTATCAATCTACCTACCTACCTATCTGTATCTATCTATCTACCTACCTACCTATCTCTATCTATCTATCTACCTACCTACCTATCTGTATCTATCTACCTACCTACCTTCCTATCTCTATCTATCTACCTACCTACCTATCTATCTATCTACCTACCTACCTACCTATCTCTATCTATCTACCTACCTACCTATCTCTATCTATCTATCTACCTACCAACCTATCTCTATCTATCTACCTACCTACCTACCTATATGTATTTATCTATCTACCTACCTTCCTATCTGTATCTATCAATCTACCTACCTACCTATCTCTATCTATCTATCTACCTACCTACCTATCTGTATTTATCTATCTACCTACCTACCTATCTGTATCTATCGATCTACCTACCTACCTATCTGTATTTATCTATCTACCTACCTACCTATCTGTATCTATCAATCTACCTACCTACCTATCTGTATCTATCTATCTACCTACCTACCTATCTCTATCTATCTATCTACCTACCTACCTATCTGTATCTATCAATCTACCTACCTACCTATGTCTATCTATCTATCTACCTACCTACCTATCTCTATCTATCTATCTACCTACCTACCTATCTGTATCTATCTATCTACCTACCTACCTATCTGTATCTATCAATCTACCTACCTACCTATCTCTATCTATCTATCTACCTACCTACCTATCTCTATCTATCTACCTACCTACCTACCTATCTGTATTTATCTATCTACCTACCTACCTATCTCTATCTATCTATCTATCTATCTATCTACCTACCTACCTATCTGTATCTATCTATCTACCTACCTACCTATCTGTATCTATCAATCCACCTACCTACCTATCTCTATCTATCTATCTACCTACCTACCTATCTCTATCTATCTACCTACCTACCTACCTATCTGTATTTATCTATCTACCTACCTACCTATCTCTATCTATCTATCTATCTATCTACCTACCTACCTATCTGTATCTATCTATCTACCTACCTACCTATGTCTATCTGTCGATCTACCTACCTACCTATCTCTATCTATCTATCTACCTACCTACCTATCTGTATCTATCTACCTACCTACCTTCCTATCTCTATCTATCTACCTACCTACCTACCTATCTATCTATCTATCTACCTACCTACCTATCTCTATCTATCTACCTACCTACCTATCTCTATCTATCTATCTACCTACCAACCTATCTCTATCTATCTACCTACCTACCTACCTATCTGTATTTATCTATCTACCTACCTTCCTATCTGTATCTATCAATCTACCTACCTACCTATCTGTATCTATCTATCTACCTACCTACCTATCTCTATCTATCTATCTACCTACCTACCTATCTGTATCTATCAATCTACCTACCTACCTATCTCTATCTATCTATCTACCTACCTACCTATCTGTATTCATCTATCTACCTACCTGCCAATCTGTATCTATCTATCTACCTACCTATCTGTATCTATCAATCTACCTACCTACCTACCTATCTCTATCTATCTATCTACCTACCTACCTATCTCTATCTATCTACGTACCTACCTACCTATCTGTATTTATCTATCTACCTACCTACCTACCTCTATCTATCTACCTACCTACCTATCTGTATTTATCTATCTACCTACCTACCTACCTATCTGTATCTATCGATCTACCTACCTACCTATCTGTATTTATCTACCTACCTACCTATCTGTATCTATCAATCTACCTACCTACCTATCTGTATCTATCTATCTACCTACCTACCTATCTCTATCTATCTATCTACCTACCTACCTATCTGTATCTATCTACCTACCTACCTTCCTATCTCTATCTATCTACCTACCTACCTATCTATCTATCTACCTACCTACCTACCTATCTCTATCTATCTACCTACCTACCTATCTCTATCTATCTATCTACCTACCAACCTATCTCTATCTATCTACCTACCTACCTACCTATATGTATTTATCTATCTACCTACCTTCCTATCTGTATCTATCAATCTACCTACCTACCTATCTCTATCTATCTATCTACCTACCTACCTATCTGTATTTATCTATCTACCTACCTACCTATCTGTATCTATCGATCTACCTACCTACCTATCTGTATTTATCTATCTACCTACCTACCTATCTGTATCTATCAATCTACCTACCTACCTATCTGTATCTATCTATCTACCTACCTACCTATCTCTATCTATCTATCTACCTACCTACCTATCTGTATCTATCAATCTACCTACCTACCTATGTCTATCTATCTATCTACCTACCTACCTATCTCTATCTATCTATCTACCTACCTACCTATCTGTATCTATCTATCTACCTACCTACCTATCTGTATCTATCAATCTACCTACCTACCTATCTCTATCTATCTATCTACCTACCTACCTATCTCTATCTATCTACCTACCTACCTACCTATCTGTATTTATCTATCTACCTACCTACCTATCTCTATCTATCTATCTATCTATCTATCTATCTATCTATCTACCTACCTACCTATCTGTATCTATCTATCTACCTACCTACCTATGTCTATCTGTCTATCTACCTACCAACCTATCTCTATCTATCTACCTACCTACCTATCTCTATCTATCTATCTACCTACCAACCTATCTCTATCTATCTACCTACCTACCTACCTATCTGTATTTATCTATCTACCTACCTTCCGATCTGTATCTATCAATCTACCTACCTACCTATCTCTATCTATCTATCTACCTACCTACCTATCTGTATTTATCTATCTACCTACCTACCTATCTGTATCTATCGATCTACCTACCTACCTATCTGTATTTATCTATCTACCTACCTACCTATCTGTATCTATCAATCTACCTACCTACCTATCTGTATCTATCAATCTACCTACCTACCTATCTCTATCTATCTATCTACCTACCTACCTATCTGTATTCATCTATCTACCTACCTGCCTATCTGTATCTATCTATCTACCTACCTACCTATCTGTATCTATCAATCTACCTACCTACCTATCTCTATCTATCTATCTACCTACCTACCTATCTCTATCTATCTACGTACCTACCTACCTATCTGTATTTGTCTATCTACCTACCTACCTACCTCTATCTATCTACCTACCTACCTATCTGTATCTATCTATCTATCTACCTACCTACATATCTGTATCTATCAATCTACCTACCTACCTATGTCTATCTATCTATCTACCTACCTACCTATCTCTATCTATCTATCTACCTACCTACCTATCTGTATCTATCAATTTACCTACCTACCTATCTCTATCTATCTATGTACCTACCTACCTATCTCTATCTATCAATTTACCTACCTACCTGTCTCTATCTATCTATCTACCTACCTACCTATCTGTATCTATCTACCTACCTACCTACCTATCTCTATCTATCTACCTACCTACCTACCTATCTCTATCTATCTACCTACCTACCTACCTATCTGTATCTATCTATCTACCTACCTACCTATCTGTATCTATCAATCTACCTACCTACCTATGTCTATCAATCTACCTACCTACCTATCTCTATCTATCTATCTACCTACCTACCTATCTGTATCTATCAATCTACCTACCTACCTATCTCTATCTATCTATCTACCTACCTACCTATCTCTATCTATCTATCTACCTACCTGCCTATCTCTATCTATCTATCTACCTACCTACCTATCTCTATCTATGTACCTACCTACCTACCTATCTGTGTTTATCTATCTACCTACCTACCTATCTCTATCTATCTATCTATCTACCTACCTACCTATCTGTATCTATCTATCTACCTACCTACCTATGTCTATCTGTCTATCTACCTACCTACCTATCTCTATCTATCTATCTACCTACCTACCTATCTGTATCTATCTACCTACCTACCTTCCTATCTCTATCTATCTACCTACCTATCTATCTATCTACCTACCTACTTACCTATCTCTATCTATCTACCTACCTACCTATCTCTATCTATCTATCTATCTATCTATCTACCTACCAACCTATCTCTATCTATCAATCTACCTACCTACCTATCTCTATCTATCTATCTACCTACCTACCTATCTGTATTTATCTATCTACCTACCTACCTATCTGTATCTATCGATCTACCTACCTACCTATCTGTATTTATCTATCTACCTACCTACCTATCTGTATCTATCAATCTACTTACCTACCTATCTGTATCTATCTATCTACCTACCTACCTATCTCTATCTATCTATCTATCTATCTATCTATCTATCTATCTATCTATCTATCTATCTATCTATCTATCTATCTATCTATCTATCTATCTATCTATCTATCTATCTATCTACCTACCTACCTATCTGTATCTATCAATCTACCTACCTACCTATCTCTATCTATCTATCTACCTACCTACCTATCTGTATTCATCTATCTACCTACCTGCCAATCTGTATCTATCTATCTACCTACCTATCTGTATCTATCAATCTACCTACCTACCTATCTCTATCTATCTATCTATCTACCTACCTACCTATCTCTATCTATCTACGTACCTACCTACCTATCTGTATTTATCTATCTACCTACCTACCTCTATCTATCTACCTACCTACCTATCTGTATCTATCTACCTACCTACCTTCCTATCTCTATCTATCTACCTACCTACCTACCTATCTATCTATCTACCTACCTACCTACCTACCTATCTCTATCTATCTACCTACCTACCTATCTCTATCTATCTATCTACCTACCAACCTATCTCTATCTATCTACCTACCTACCTACCTATCTCTATCTATCTATCTACCTACCTACCTATCTGTATTTATCTATCTACCTACCTACCTATCTGTATCTATCGATCTACCTACCTACCTATCTATATCTATCAATCTACCTACCTACCTATCTCTATCTATCTATCTACCTACCTACCTATCTCTATCTATCTACGTACCTACCTACCTATCTGTATTTATCTATCTACCTACCTACCTACCTACCTCTATCTATCTACCTACCTACCTATCTGTATTTATCTATCTACCTACCTACCTACCTATGTGTATCTATCGATCTACCTACCTACCTCTCTGTATTTATCTATCTACCTACCTACCTATCTGTATCTATCAATCTACCTACCTACGTATCTGTATCTATCTATCTACCTACCTACCTATCTCTATCTATCTACCTACCTACCTACCTATCTGTATCTATCTACCTACCTACCTTCCTATCTCTATCTATCTACCTACCTACCTACCTATCTATCTATCTACCTACCTACCTACCTATCTCTATCTATCTACCTACCTACCTATCTCTATCTATCTATCTACCTACCAACCTATCTCTATCTATCTACCTACCTACCTACCTATCTGTATTTATCTATCTACCTACCTTCCTATCTGTATCTATCAATCTACCTACCTACCTATCTCTATCTATCTATCTACCTACCTACCTATCTGTATTTATCTATCTACCTACCTACCTATCTGTATCTATCGATCTACCTACCTACCTATCTGTATTTATCTATCTACCTACCTATCTGTATCTATCAATCTACCTACCTACCTATCTGTATCTATCTATCTACCTACCTACCTATCTCTATCTATCTATCTACCTACCTACCTATCTGTATCTATCAATCTACCTACCTACCTATGTCTATCTATCTATCTACCTACCTACCTATCTCTATCTATCTACCTACCTACCTATCTGTATCTATCTATCTACCTACCTACCTATCTGTATCTATCAATCTACCTACCTACCTATCTCTATCTATCTATCTACCTACCTACCTATCTCTATCTATCTACCTACCTACCTACCTATCTGTATTTATCTATCTACCTACCTACCTATCTCTATCTATCTATCTATCTACCTACCTACCTATCTGTATCTATCTATCTACCTACCTACCTATGTCTATCTGTCGATCTACCTACCTACCTATCTCTATCTATCTATCTACCTACCTACCTATCTGTATCTATCTACCTACCTACCTTCCTATCTCTATCTATCTACCTACCTACCTACCTACCTATCTATCTATCTACCTACCTACCTACCTATCTCTATCTATCTACCTACCTACCTATCTCTATCTATCTATCTACCTACCAACCTATCTCTATCTATCTACCTACCTACCTACCTATCTGTATTTATCTATCTACCTACCTTCCTATCTGTATCTATCAATCTACCTACCTACCTATCTCTATCTATCTATCTACCTACCTACCTATCTGTATTTATCTATCTACCTACCTACCTATCTGTATCTATCGATCTACCTACCTACCTATCTGTATTTATCTATCTACCTACCTACCTATCTGTATCTATCAATCTACCTACCTACCTATCTGTATCTATCTATCTACCTACCTACCTATCTCTATCTATCTATCTACCTACCTACCTATCTGTATCTATCAATCTACCTACCTACCTATCTCTATCTATCTATCTACCTACCTACCTATCTGTATTCATCTATCTACCTACCTGCCAATCTGTATCTATCTATCTACCTACCTATCTGTATCTATCAATCTACCTACCTACCTACCTATCTCTATCTATCTATCTACCTACCTACCTATCTCTATCTATCTACGTACCTACCTACCTATCTGTATTTATCTATCTACCTACCTACCTACCTCTATCTATCTACCTACCTACCTATCTGTATTTATCTATCTACCTACCTACCTACCTATCTGTATCTATCGATCTACCTACCTACCTATCTGTATTTATCTATCTACCTACCTACCTATCTGTATCTATCAATCTACCTACCTACCTATCTGTATCTATCTATCTACCTACCTACCTATCTCTATCTATCTATCTACCTACCTACCTATCTGTATCTATCTACCTACCTACCTTCCTATCTCTATCTATCTACCTACCTACCTATCTATCTATCTACCTACCTACCTACCTATCTCTATCTATCTACCTACCTACCTATCTCTATCTATCTATCTACCTACCAACCTATCTCTATCTATCTACCTACCTACCTACCTATATGTATTTATCTATCTACCTACCTTCCTATCTGTATCTATCAATCTACCTACCTACCTATCTCTATCTATCTATCTACCTACCTACCTATCTGTATTTATCTATCTACCTACCTACCTATCTGTATCTATCGATCTACCTACCTACCTATCTGTATTTATCTATCTACCTACCTACCTATCTGTATCTATCAATCTACCTACCTACCTATCTGTATCTATCTATCTACCTACCTACCTATCTCTATCTATCTATCTACCTACCTACCTATCTGTATCTATCAATCTACCTACCTACCTATGTCTATCTATCTATCTACCTACCTACCTATCTCTATCTATCTATCTACCTACCTACCTATCTGTATCTATCTATCTACCTACCTACCTATCTGTATCTATCAATCTACCTACCTACCTATCTCTATCTATCTATCTACCTACCTACCTATCTCTATCTATCTACCTACCTACCTACCTATCTGTATTTATCTATCTACCTACCTACCTATCTCTATCTATCTATCTATCTATCTATCTATCTATCTATCTACCTACCTACCTATCTGTATCTATCTATCTAACTACCTACCTATGTCTATCTGTCTATCTACCTACCTACCTATCTCTATCTATCTATCTACCTACCTACCTATCTGTATCTATCTACTTACCTACCTTCCTATCTCTATCTATCTACCTACCTACCTACCTATCTATCTATCTACCTACCTACCTACCTATCTCTATCTATCTACCTACCTACCTATCTCTATCTATCTACCTACCTACCTACCTATCTGTATTTATCTATCTACCTACCTTCCGATCTGTATCTATCAATCTACCTACCTACCTATCTCTATCTATCTATCTATCTACCTACCTACCTATCTGTATTTATCTATCTACCTACCTACCTATCTGTATCTATCGATCTACCTACCTACCTATCTGTATTTATCTATCTACCTACCTACCTATCTGTATCTATCAATCTACCTACCTACCTATCTGTATCTATCTATCTACCTACCTACCTATCTCTATCTATCTATCTACCTACCTACCTATCTGTATCTATCAATCTACCTACCTACCTATCTCTATCTATCTATCTACCTACCTACCTATCTGTATTCATCTATCTACCTACCTGCCTATCTGTATCTATCTATCTACCTACCTACCTATCTGTATCTATCAATCTACCTACCTACCTATCTCTATCTATCTATCTACCTACCTACCTATCTCTATCTATCTACGTACCTACCTACCTATCTGTATTTCTCTATCTACCTACCTACCTACCTCTATCTATCTACCTACCTACCTATCTGTATCTATCTATCTATCTACCTACCTACCTATCTGTATCTATCAATCTACCTACCTACCTATGTCTATCTATCTATCTACCTACCTACCTATCTCTATCTATCTATCTACCTACCTACCTATCTGTATCTATCAATTTACCTACCTACCTATCTCTATCTATCTATCTACCTACCTACCTATCTCTATCTATCAATTTACCTACCTACCTATCTCTATCTATCTATCTACCTACCTACCTATCTGTATCTATCTACCTACCTACCTACCTATCTCTATCTATCTACCTACCTACCTACCTATCTCTATCTATCTACCTACCTACCTACCTATCTGTATCTATCTATCTACCTACCTACCTATCTGTATCTATCAATCTACCTACCTACCTATGTCTATCAATCTACCTACCTACCTATCTCTATCTATCTATCTACCTACCTACCTATCTGTATCTATCAATCTACCTACCTACCTATCTCTATCTATCTATCTATCTACCTACCTATCTCTATCTATCTATCTACCTACCTGCCTATCTCTATCTATCTATCTACCTACCTACCTATCTCTATCTACCTACCTACCTACCTATCTGTATTTATCTATCTACCTACCTACCTATCTCTATCTATCTACCTACCTACCTATCTGTATCTATCTACCTACCTACCTATCTCTATCTATCTACCTACCTACCTATCTCTAGCTATCTATCTACCTACCTACCTACCTATCTGTATCTATCAATCTACCTACCTACCTATGTCTATCTATCTATCTACCTACCTACCTATCTCTATCTATCTATCTACCTACCTACCTATCTGTATCTATCTATCTACCTACCTACCTATTTGTATCTATCAATCTACCTACCTACCTATCTCTATCTATCTATCTATCTATCTACCTACCTACCTATCTCTATCTACCTACCTACCTACCTACCTATCTGTATTTATCTATCTACCTACCTACCTATCTCTATCTATCTATCTATCTATCTATCTATCTATCTATCTATCTATCTATCTATCTATCTATCTATCTATCTATCTATCTATCTATCTACCTACCTACCTATCTGTATCTATCTATCTACCTACCTACCTATGTCTATCTGTCTATCTACCTACCTACCTATCTCTATCTATCTATCTACCTACCTACCTATCTGTATCTATCTACCTACCTACCTTCCTATCTCTATCTATCTACCTACCTACCTACCTATCTATCTATCTACCTACCTACCTACCTATCTCTATCTATCTACCTACCTACCTATCTCTATCTATCTATCTACCTACCAACCTATCTCTATCTATCTACCTACCTACCTACCTATCTGTATTTATCTATCTACCTACCTTTCTATCTGTATCTATCAATCTACCTACCTACCTATCTCTATCTATCTATCTACCTACCTACCTATCTGTATTTATCTATCTACCTACCTACCTATCTGTATCTATCGATCTACCTACCTACCTATCTGTATTTATCTATCTACCTACCTACCTATCTGTATCTATCAATCTACCTACCTACCTATCTCTATCTATCTATCTACCTACCTACCTATCTGTATCTATCTATCTACCTACCTACCTATCTGTATCTATCGATCTACCTACCTACCCATCTGTATTTATCTATCTACCTACCTACCTATCTGTATCTATCAATCTACCTACCTACCTATCTGTATCTATCTACCTACCTACCTATCTCTATCTATCTATCTACCTACCTACCTATCTGTTTCTATCAATCTACCTACCTACCTATCTCTATCTATCTATCTACCTACCTACCTATCTGTATTATCTATCTAACTACCTACCTATCTGTATCTATTTATCTACCTACCTACCTATCTGTATCTATCAATCTACCTACCTACCTATCTCTATCTATCTACCTACCTACCTATCTCTATCTTTCTACCTACCTACCTATCTGTATTTATCTATCTACCTACCTACCTACCTACCTCTATCTATCTACCTACCTACCTATCTGTATCTATCAATCTACCTACCTACCTATCTGTATCTATCTATCTACCTACCTAGCTATCTCTATCTATCTATCTACCTACCTACCTATCTGTATCTATCAATCTACCTACCTACCTATCTCTATCTATCTATCTATCTACCTAACTATCTCTATTTATCTATCTACCTACCTACCTATCTGTATCTATCTATCTACCTACCTACCTATCTGTATCTATCAATCTACCTACCTGACTATCTCTATCTATCTATCTACCTACCTACCTATCTCTATCTATCTACCTACCTACCTACCTATCTGTCTTTATCTATCTACCTACCTACCTATCTCTATCTATCTACCTACCTACCTGCCTATCTCTATCTATCTATCTACCTACCTACCTATCTCTATCTACCTACCTACCTACCTATCTGTATTTATCTATCTACCTACCTACCTATCTCTATCTATCTACCTACCTACCTATCTGTATCTATCTACCTACCTACCTATCTCTATCTATCTACCTACCTACCTATCTCTAGCTATCTATCTACCTACCTACCTAC
>JAKSXO010000067.1:2228632-2316132 GCA_024509115.1 Crotalus helleri | reverse complement strand
ATCTGTATTTATTTATCTACCTACCTACCTATCTGTATCTATCAATCTACCTACCTACCTATCTGTATCTATCTATCTACCTACCTACCTATCTCTATCTATCTATCTACCTACCTACCTATCTGTATCTATCAATCTACCTACCTACCTATGTCTATCTATCTATCTACCTACCTACCTATCTCTATCTATCTATCTACCTACCTACCTATCTGTATCTATCTATCTACCTACCTACCTATCTGTATCTATCAATCTACCTACCTACCTATCTCTATCTATCTATCTACCTACCTACCTATCTCTATCTATCTACCTACCTACCTACCTATCTGTATTTATCTATCTACCTACCTACCTATCTCTATCTATCTATCTATCTACCTACCTACCTATCTGTATCTATCTATCTACCTACCTACCTATGTCTATCTGTCTATCTACCTACCTACCTATCTCTATCTATCTATCTACCTACCTACCTATCTGTATCTATCTACTTACCTACCTTCCTATATCTATCTACCTACCTACCTACCTATCTATCTATCTACCTACCTACCTACCTATCTCTATCTATCTACCTACCTACCTATCTCTATCTATCTATCTACCTACCAACCTATCTCTATCTATCTACCTACCTACCTACCTATCTGTATTCATCTATCTACCTACCTGCCTATCTGTATCTATCTATCTACCTACCTACCTATCTGTATCTATCAATCTACCTACCTACCTATCTCTATCTATCTATCTACCTACCTACCTATCTCTATCTATCTACGTACCTACCTACCTATCTGTATTTGTCTATCTACCTACCTACCTACCTCTATCTATCTACCTACCTACCTATCTGTATCTATCTATCTATCTACCTACCTACCTATCTGTATCTATCAATCTACCTACCTACCTATGTCTATCTATCTATGTACCTACCTACCTATCTCTATCTATCTATCTACCTACCTACCTATCTGTATCTATCAATTTACCTACCTACCTATCTCTATCTATCTATCTACCTACCTACCTATCTCTATCTATCAATTTACCTACCTACCTATCTCTATCTATCTATCTACCTACCTACCTATCTGTATCTATCTACCTACCTACCTACCTATCTCTATCTATCTACCTACCTACCTACCTATCTCTATCTATCTACCTACCTACCATCCTATCTGTATCTATCTATCTACCTACCTACCTATCTGTATCTATCAATCTACCTACCTACCTATGTCTATCAATCTACCTACCTACCTATCTCTATCTATCTATCTACCTACCTACCTATCTGTATCTATCAATCTACCTACCTACTTATCTCTATCTATCTATCTACCTACCTACCTATCTCTATCTATCTATCTACCTACCTACCTATGTCTATCTATCTATCTACCTACCTACCTATCTATATTGATCTATCTACCTACCTACCTATCTGTATCTATCTATCTACCTACCTACCTATCTGTATCTATCAATCTACCTACCTACCTATCTCTATCTATCTACCTACCTACCTATCTCTATCTATCTACCTACCTACCTACCTATCTGTATTTATCTATCTACCTACCTACCTATCTCTATCTATCTACCTACCTACCTATCTCTATCTATCTATCTACCTACCTACCTATCTGTATCTATCAATCTACCTACCTACCTATGTCTATCTATCTACCTACATACCTATCTCTATCTATCTATCTACCTACCTACCTATCTGTATCTATCAATCTACCTACCTACCTATCTCTATCTATCTATCTACCTACCTACCTATCTGTATCTATCTATCTACCTACCTACCTATCTGTATCTATCAATCTACCTACCTACCTATCTCTATCTACCTACCTACCTACCTATCTGTATCTATCTACCTACCTACCTATCTCTATCTATCTACCTACCTACCTACCTATCTCTATCTATCTATCTACCTACCTACCTATCTGTATCTATCAATCTACCTACCTACCTATGTCTATCTATCTATCTACCTACCTACCTTTCTCTATCTATCTATCTACATACCTACCTATCTGTATCTATCTATCTACCTACCTACATATCTGTATCTATCAATCTACCTACCTACCTATCTCTATCTATCTATCTACCTACCTACCTATCTCTATCTATCTACCTACCTACCTACCTATCTGTATTTATCTATCTACCTACCTACCTGTCTCTATCTATCTACCTACCTATCTGTATCTATCTATCTACCTACCTACCTATGTCTATCTATCTATCTACCTACCTACCTATCTCTATCTATCTATCTACCTACCTACCTATCTGTATCTATCAATTTACCTACCTACCTAGCTCTATCTATCTATCTACCTACCTACCTATCTCTATCTATCAATTTACCTACCTACCTATCTCTATCTATCTATCTACCTACCTACCTATCTGTATCTATCTACCTACCTACCTACCTATCTCTATCTATCTACCTACCTACCTACCTATCTCTATCTATCTACCTACCTACCTACCTATCTGTATCTATCTATCTACCTACCTACCTATCTGTATCTATCAATCTACCTACCTACCTATGTCTATCAATCTACCTACCTACCTATCTCTATCTATCTATCTACCTACCTACCTATCTGTATCTATCAATCTACCTACCTACCTATCTCTATCTATCTATCTACCTACCTACCTATCTCTATCTATCTATCTACCTACCTAGCTATCTCTATCTATCTATCTATCTATCTATCTATCTATCTATCTATCTACCTACCTACCTATCTGTATCTAACAATCTACCTACCTACCTATCTCTATCTATCTATCTATCTACCTACCTACCTATCTATATTGATCTATCTACCTACCTACCTATCTGTATCTATCTATCTACCTACCTACCTATCTGTATCTATCAATCTACCTACCTACCTATCTCTATCTATCTACCTACCTACCTATCTCTATCTATCTACCTACCTACCTACCTATCTGTATTTATCTATCTACCTACCTACCTATCTCTATCTATCTACCTACCTACCTATCTCTATCTATCTATCTACCTACCTACCTATCTGTATCTATCAATCTACCTACCTACCTATGTCTATCTATCTACCTACCTACCTATCTCTATCTATCTATCTACCTACCTACCTATCTGTATCTATCAATCTACCTACCTACCTATCTCTATCTATCTATCTACCTACCTACCTATCTGTATCTATCTATCTACCTACCTACCTATCTGTATCTATCAATCTACCTACCTACCTATCTCTATCTACCTACCTACCTACCTATCTGTATCTATCTACCTACCTACCTATCTCTATCTATCTACCTACCTACCTACCTATCTCTATCTATCTATCTACCTACCTACCTATCTGTATCTATCAATCTACCTACCTACCTATGTCTATCTATCTATCTACCTACCTACCTATCTCTATCTATCTATCTACATACCTACCTATCTGTATCTATCTATCTACCTACCTACCTATCTGTATCTATCAATCTACCTACCTACCTATCTCTATCTATCTATCTACCTACCTACCTATCTCTATCTATCTACCTACCTACCTACCTATCTGTATTTATCTATCTACCTACCTACCTGTCTCTATCTATCTACCTACCTATCTGTATTTATCTATCTACCTACCTACCTATCTCTATCTATCTACCTACCTACCTATCTCTATCTATCTATCTACCTACCTACCTATCTGTATTCATCTATCTACCTACCTGCCTATCTGTATCTATCTATCTACCTACCTACCTATCTGTATCTATCAATCTACATACCTACCTATCTCTATCTATCTATCTACCTACCTACCTATCTCTATCTATCTACGTACCTACCTACCTATCTGTATTTATCTATCTACCTACCTACCTACCTCTATCTATCTACCTACCTACCTATCTGTATCTATCTATCTATCTATCTACCTACCTACCTATCTGTATCTATCAATCTACCTACCTACCTATGTCTATCTATCTATCTACCTACCTACCTATCTCTATCTATCTATCTACCTACCTACCTATCTCTATCTATCAATTTACCTACCTACCTATCTCTATCTATCTATCTACCTACCTACCTATCTGTATCTATCTACCTACCTACCTACCTATCTCTATCTATCTACCTACCTACCTACCTATCTCTATCTATCTACCTACCTACCTACCTATCTGTATCTATCTATCTACCTACCTACCTATCTGTATCTATCAATCTACCTACCTACCTATGTCTATCAATCTACCTACCTACCTATCTCTATCTATCTATCTACCTACCTAGCTATCTCTATCTATCTATCTATCTACCTACCTACCTATCTGTATCTAACAATCTACCTACCTACATATCTCTATCTATCTATCTATCTATCTATCTATCTACCTACCTACCTATCTATATTGATCTATCTACCTACCTACCTATCTGTATCTATCTATCAACCTACCTACCTATCTGTATCTATGAATCTACCTACCTACCTATCTCTATCTATCTATCTACCTACCTACCTATCTCTATCTATCTACCTACCTACCTACCTATCTGTATTTATCTATCTACCTACCTACCTATCTCTATCTATCTACCTACCTACCTATCTGTATCTATCTATCTACCTACCTACCTATCTGTATCTATCAATCTACCTACCTACCTATGTCTATCTATCTACCTACCTACCTATCTCTATCTATCTATCTACCTACCTACCTATCTGTATCTATCAATCTACCTACCTACCTATCTCTATCTATCTATCTACCTACCTACCTATCTGTATCTATCTATCTACCTACCTACCTATCTGTATCTATCAATCTACCTACCTACCTATCTCTATCTACCTACCTACCTACCTATCTGTATCTATCTACCTACCTACCTATCTCTATCTATCTACCTACCTACCTATCTCTATCTATCTATCTACCTACCTACCTATCTGTATCTATCAATCTACCTACCTACCTATGTCTATCTATCTATCTACCTACCTACCTATCTATATCTATCTATCTACCTACCTACCTATCTGTATCTATCTATCTACCTACCTACCTATCTGTATCTATCAATCTACCTACCTACCTATCTCTATCTATCTATCTACCTACCTACCTATCTCTATCTATCTACCTACCTACCTACCTATCTGTATTTATCTATCTACCTACCTACCTGTCTCTATCTATCTATCTACCTACCTACCTATCTGTATCTATCTATCTACCTACCTACCTATGTCTATCTATCTATCTCCCTACCTACCTATCTCTATCTATCTATCTACCTACCTACCTATCTGTATCTATCAATTTACCTACCTACCTATCTCTATCTATCTACCTACCTACCTATCTGTATCTATCTACCTACCTACCTATCTCTATCTATCTACCTACCTACCTACCTATCTCTATCTATCTACCTACCTACCTATCTCTATCTATCTATCTACCTACCAACCTATCTCTATCTATCTACCTACCTACCTACCTATCTGTATTTATCTATCTACCTACCTTCCTATCTGTATCTATCAATCTACCTACCTACCTATCTCTATCTATCTACCTACCTACCTATCTGTATTTATCTATCTACCTACCTACCTATCTGTATCTACCTACCTACCTACCTATCTCTATCTATCTCCCTACCTACCTATCTCTATCTATCTATCGACCTACCTACCAATCTGTATTTATCTATCTATCTACATACCTATCTCTATCTATCTCCCTACCTACCTATCCCTATCTATCTATCGACCTACCTACCAATCTGTATTTATCTATCTATCTACCTACATATCTCTATCTATCTATCTACCTACCTACCTATCTCTATCTATCTATCTACCTACCTACCTATCTGTATCTATCTATCTACCTACCTACCTATCTGTATCTATCAATCTACCTACCTACCTATGTCTATCTATCTACCTACCTACCTATCTCTATCTATCTATCTATCTATCTATCTATCTATCTATCTATCTATCTATCTATCTATCTATCTATCTATCTATCTATCTATCTATCTATCTATCTATCTATCTATCTATCTACCTACCTACCTACCTACCTATCTGTATCTATCAATCTACCTACCTACCTATCTCTATCTATCTACCTACCTACCTATCTCTATCTATCTATCTATCTACCTACCTACCTATCTGTATCTATCAATCTACCTACCTACCTATGTCTATCTATCTATCTACCTACCTACCTATCTCTATCTATCTATCTACCTACCTACCTATCTCTATCTATCTACGTACCTACCTACCTATCTGTATTTGTCTATCTACCTACCTACCTACCTCTATCTATCTACCTACCTACCTATCTGTATCTATCTATCTATCTACCTACCTACCTATCTGTATCTATCAATCTACCTACCTACCTATGTCTATCTATCTATGTACCTACCTACCTATCTCTATCTATCTATCTACCTACCTACCTATCTGTATCTATCAATTTACCTACCTACCTATCTCTATCTATCTATCTACCTACCTACCTATCTCTATCTATCAATTTACCTACCTACCTATCTCTATCTATCTATCTACCTACCTACCTATCTGTATCTATCTACCTACCTACCTACCTATCTCTATCTATCTACCTACCTACCTACCTATCTCTATCTATCTACCTACCTACCATCCTATCTGTATCTATCTATCTACCTACCTACCTATCTGTATCTATCAATCTACCTACCTACCTATGTCTATCAATCTACCTACCTACCTATCTCTATCTATCTATCTACCTACCTACCTATCTGTATCTATCAATCTACCTACCTACTTATCTCTATCTATCTATCTACCTACCTACCTATCTCTATCTATCTATCTACCTACCTACCTATGTCTATCTATCTATCTACCTACCTACCTATCTATATTGATCTATCTACCTACCTACCTATCTGTATCTATCTATCTACCTACCTACCTATCTGTATCTATCAATCTACCTACCTACCTATCTCTATCTATCTACCTACCTACCTATCTCTATCTATCTACCTACCTACCTACCTATCTGTATTTATCTATCTACCTACCTACCTATCTCTATCTATCTACCTACCTACCTATCTCTATCTATCTATCTACCTACCTACCTATCTGTATCTATCAATCTACCTACCTACCTATGTCTATCTATCTACCTACATACCTATCTCTATCTATCTATCTACCTACCTACCTATCTGTATCTATCAATCTACCTACCTACCTATCTCTATCTATCTATCTACCTACCTACCTATCTGTATCTATCTATCTACCTACCTACCTATCTGTATCTATCAATCTACCTACCTACCTATCTCTATCTACCTACCTACCTACCTATCTGTATCTATCTACCTACCTACCTATCTCTATCTATCTACCTACCTACCTACCTATCTCTATCTATCTATCTACCTACCTACCTATCTGTATCTATCAATCTACCTACCTACCTATGTCTATCTATCTATCTACCTACCTACCTATCTCTATCTATCTATCTACATACCTACCTATCTGTATCTATCTATCTACCTACCTACATATCTGTATCTATCAATCTACCTACCTACCTATCTCTATCTATCTATCTACCTACCTACCTATCTCTATCTATCTACCTACCTACCTACCTATCTGTATTTATCTATCTACCTACCTACCTGTCTCTATCTATCTACCTACCTATCTGTATCTATCTATCTACCTACCTACCTATGTCTATCTATCTATCTACCTACCTACCTATCTCTATCTATCTATCTACCTACCTACCTATCTGTATCTATCAATTTACCTACCTACCTAGCTCTATCTATCTATCTACCTACCTACCTATCTCTATCTATCAATTTACCTACCTACCTATCTCTATCTATCTATCTACCTACCTACCTATCTGTATCTATCTACCTACCTACCTACCTATCTCTATCTATCTACCTACCTACCTACCTATCTCTATCTATCTACCTACCTACCTACCTATCTGTATCTATCTATCTACCTACCTACCTATCTGTATCTATCAATCTACCTACCTACCTATGTCTATCAATCTACCTACCTACCTATCTCTATCTATCTATCTACCTACCTACCTATCTGTATCTATCAATCTACCTACCTACCTATCTCTATCTATCTATCTACCTACCTACCTATCTCTATCTATCTATCTACCTACCTAGCTATCTCTATCTATCTATCTATCTATCTATCTATCTATCTATCTACCTACCTACCTATCTGTATCTAACAATCTACCTACCTACCTATCTCTATCTATCTATCTACCTACCTACCTATCTATATTGATCTATCTACCTACCTACCTATCTGTATCTATCTATCTACCTACCTACCTATCTGTATCTATCAATCTACCTACCTACCTATCTCTATCTATCTACCTACCTACCTATCTCTATCTATCTACCTACCTACCTACCTATCTGTATTTATCTATCTACCTACCTACCTATCTCTATCTATCTACCTACCTACCTATCTCTATCTATCTATCTACCTACCTACCTATCTGTATCTATCAATCTACCTACCTACCTATGTCTATCTATCTACCTACCTACCTATCTCTATCTATCTATCTACCTACCTACCTATCTGTATCTATCAATCTACCTACCTACCTATCTCTATCTATCTATCTACCTACCTACCTATCTGTATCTATCTATCTACCTACCTACCTATCTGTATCTATCAATCTACCTACCTACCTATCTCTATCTACCTACCTACCTACCTATCTGTATCTATCTACCTACCTACCTATCTCTATCTATCTACCTACCTACCTACCTATCTCTATCTATCTATCTACCTACCTACCTATCTGTATCTATCAATCTACCTACCTACCTATGTCTATCTATCTATCTACCTACCTACCTATCTCTATCTATCTATCTACATACCTACCTATCTGTATCTATCTATCTACCTACCTACCTATCTGTATCTATCAATCTACCTACCTACCTATCTCTATCTATCTATCTACCTACCTACCTATCTCTATCTATCTACCTACCTACCTACCTATCTGTATTTATCTATCTACCTACCTACCTGTCTCTATCTATCTACCTACCTATCTGTATTTATCTATCTACCTACCTACCTATCTCTATCTATCTACCTACCTACCTATCTCTATCTATCTATCTACCTACCTACCTATCTGTATTCATCTATCTACCTACCTGCCTATCTGTATCTATCTATCTACCTACCTACCTATCTGTATCTATCAATCTACATACCTACCTATCTCTATCTATCTATCTACCTACCTACCTATCTCTATCTATCTACGTACCTACCTACCTATCTGTATTTATCTATCTACCTACCTACCTACCTCTATCTATCTACCTACCTACCTATCTGTATCTATCTATCTATCTATCTACCTACCTACCTATCTGTATCTATCAATCTACCTACCTACCTATGTCTATCTATCTATCTACCTACCTACCTATCTCTATCTATCTATCTACCTACCTACCTATCTCTATCTATCAATTTACCTACCTACCTATCTCTATCTATCTATCTACCTACCTACCTATCTGTATCTATCTACCTACCTACCTACCTATCTCTATCTATATACCTACCTACCTACCTATCTCTATCTATCTACCTACCTACCTACCTATCTGTATCTATCTATCTACCTACCTACCTATCTGTATCTATCAATCTACCTACCTACCTATGTCTATCAATCTACCTACCTACCTATCTCTATCTATCTATCTACCTACCTAGCTATCTCTATCTATCTATCTATCTACCTACCTACCTATCTGTATCTAACAATCTACCTACCTACATATCTCTATCTATCTATCTATCTATCTATCTACCTACCTACCTATCTATATTGATCTATCTACCTACCTACCTATCTGTATCTATCTATCAACCTACCTACCTATCTGTATCTATGAATCTACCTACCTACCTATCTCTATCTATCTATCTACCTACCTACCTATCTCTATCTATCTACCTACCTACCTACCTATCTGTATTTATCTATCTACCTACCTACCTATCTCTATCTATCTACCTACCTACCTATCTGTATCTATCTATCTACCTACCTACCTATCTGTATCTATCAATCTACCTACCTACCTATGTCTATCTATCTACCTACCTACCTATCTCTATCTATCTATCTACCTACCTACCTATCTGTATCTATCAATCTACCTACCTACCTATCTCTATCTATCTATCTACCTACCTACCTATCTGTATCTATCTATCTACCTACCTACCTATCTGTATCTATCAATCTACCTACCTACCTATCTCTATCTACCTACCTACCTACCTATCTGTATCTATCTACCTACCTACCTATCTCTATCTATCTACCTACCTACCTATCTCTATCTATCTATCTACCTACCTACCTATCTGTATCTATCAATCTACCTACCTACCTATGTCTATCTATCTATCTACCTACCTACCTATCTATATCTATCTATCTACCTACCTACCTATCTGTATCTATCTATCTACCTACCTACCTATCTGTATCTATCAATCTACCTACCTACCTATCTCTATCTATCTATCTACCTACCTACCTATCTCTATCTATCTACCTACCTACCTACCTATCTGTATTTATCTATCTACCTACCTACCTGTCTCTATCTATCTATCTACCTACCTACCTATCTGTATCTATCTATCTACCTACCTACCTATGTCTATCTATCTATCTCCCTACCTACCTATCTCTATCTATCTATCTACCTACCTACCTATCTGTATCTATCAATTTACCTACCTACCTATCTCTATCTATCTACCTACCTACCTATCTGTATCTATCTACCTACCTACCTATCTCTATCTATCTACCTACCTACCTACCTATCTCTATCTATCTACCTACCTACCTATCTCTATCTATCTATCTACCTACCAACCTATCTCTATCTATCTACCTACCTACCTACCTATCTGTATTTATCTATCTACCTACCTTCCTATCTGTATCTATCAATCTACCTACCTACCTATCTCTATCTATCTACCTACCTACCTATCTGTATTTATCTATCTACCTACCTACCTATCTGTATCTACCTACCTACCTACCTATCTCTATCTATCTCCCTACCTACCTATCTCTATCTATCTATCGACCTACCTACCAATCTGTATTTATCTATCTATCTACATACCTATCTCTATCTATCTCCCTACCTACCTATCCCTATCTATCTATCGACCTACCTACCAATCTGTATTTATCTATCTATCTACCTACATATCTCTATCTATCTATCTACCTACCTACCTATCTCTATCTATCTATCTACCTACCTACCTATCTGTATCTATCTATCTACCTACCTACCTATCTGTATCTATCAATCTACCTACCTACCTATGTCTATCTATCTACCTACCTACCTATCTCTATCTATCTATCTATCTATCTATCTATCTATCTATCTATCTATCTATCTATCTATCTATCTATCTATCTACCTACCTACCTACCTACCTATCTGTATCTATCAATCTACCTACCTACCTATCTCTATCTATCTACCTACCTACCTATCTCTATCTATCTATCTACCTACCTACCTATCTGTATCTATCAATCTACCTACCTACCTATGTCTATCTATCTATCTACCTACCTACCTATCTATATCTATCTATCTACCTACCTACCTATCTGTATCTATCTATCTACCTACCTACCTATCTGTATCTATCAATCTACCTACCTACCTATCTCTATCTATCTATCTACCTACCTACCTATCTCTATCTATCTACCTACCTACCTACCTATCTGTATTTATCTATCTACCTACCTACCTATCTCTATCTATCTATCTACCTACCTACCTATCTGTATTCATCTATCTACCTACCTGCCTATCTGTATCTATCTATCTACCTACCTACCTATCTGTATCTATCAATCTACATACCTACCTATCTCTATCTATCTATCTACCTACCTACCTATCTCTATCTATCTACGTACCTACCTACCTATCTGTATTTATCTATCTACCTACCTACCTACCTCTATCTATCTACCTACCTACCTATCTGTATCTATCTATCTATCTATCTACCTACCTACCTATCTGTATCTATCAATCTACCTACCTACCTATGTCTATCTATCTATCTACCTACCTACCTATCTCTATCTATCTATCTATCTACCTACCTACCTATCTCTATCTATCAATTTACCTACCTACCTATCTCTATCTATCTATCTACCTACCTACCTATCTGTATCTATCTACCTACCTACCTACCTATCTCTATCTATCTACCTACCTACCTACCTATCTCTATCTATCTACCTACCTACCTACCTATCTGTATCTATCTATCTACCTACCTACCTATCTGTATCTATCAATCTACCTACCTACCTATGTCTATCAATCTACCTACCTACCTATCTCTATCTATCTATCTACCTACCTAGCTATCTCTATCTATCTATCTATCTACCTACCTACCTATCTGTATCTAACAATCTACCTACCTACATATCTCTATCTATCTATCTATCTATCTATCTACCTACCTACCTATCTATATTGATCTATCTACCTACCTACCTATCTGTATCTATCTATCTACCTACCTACCTATCTGTATCTATGAATCTACCTACCTACCTATCTCTATCTATCTATCTACCTACCTACCTATCTCTATCTATCTACCTACCTACCTACCTATCTGTATTTATCTATCTACCTACCTACCTATCTCTATCTATCTACCTACCTACCTATCTGTATCTATCTATCTACCTACCTACCTATCTGTATCTATCAATCTACCTACCTACCTATGTCTATCTATCTACCTACCTACCTATCTCTATCTATCTATCTACCTACCTACCTATCTGTATCTATCAATCTACCTACCTACCTATCTCTATCTATCTATCTACCTACCTACCTATCTGTATCTATCTATCTACCTACCTACCTATCTGTATCTATCAATCTACCTACCTACCTATCTCTATCTACCTACCTACCTACCTATCTGTATCTATCTACCTACCTACCTATCTCTATCTATCTACCTACCTACCTACCTATCTCTATCTATCTATCTACCTACCTACCTATCTGTGTCTATCAATCTACCTACCTACCTATGTCTATCTATCTATCTACCTACCTACCTATCTATATCTATCTATCTACCTACCTACCTATCTGTATCTATCTATCTACCTACCTACCTATCTGTATCTATCAATCTACCTACCTACCTATCTCTATCTATCTATCTACCTACCTACCTATCTCTATCTATCTACCTACCTACCTACCTATCTGTATTTATCTATCTACCTACCTACCTGTCTCTATCTATCTATCTATCTATCTACCTACCTACCTATCTGTATCTATCTATCTACCTACCTACCTATGTCTATCTATCTATCTCCCTACCTACCTATCTCTATCTATCTATCTACCTACCTACCTATCTGTATCTATCAATTTACCTACCTACCTATCTCTATCTATCTACCTACCTACCTATCTGTATCTATCTACCTACCTACCTATCTCTATCTATCTACCTACCTACCTACCTATCTCTATCTATCTACCTACCTACCTATCTCTATCTATCTATCTACCTACCAACCTATCTCTATCTATCTACCTACCTACCTACCTATCTGTATTTATCTATCTACCTACCTTCCTATCTGTATCTATCAATCTACCTACCTACCTATCTCTATCTATCTACCTACCTACCTATCTGTATTTATCTATCTACCTACCTACCTATCTGTATCTACCTACCTACCTACCTATCTCTATCTATCTCCCTACCTACCTATCTCTATCTATCTATCGACCTACCTACCAATCTGTATTTATCTATCTATCTACCTACCTATCTCTATCTATCTCCCTACCTACCTATCTCTATCTATCTATCGACCTACATACCAATCTGTATTTATCTATCTATCTACCTACATATCTCTATCTATCTATCTACCTACCTACCTATCTCTATCTATCTATCTACCTACCTACCTATCTGTATCTATCTATCTACCTACCTACCTATCTGTATCTATCAATCTACCTACCTACCTATGTCTATCTATCTACCTACCTACCTATCTCTATCTATCTATCTATCTATCTATCTATCTATCTACCTACCTACCTATCTGTATCTATCAATCTACCTACCTACCTATCTCTATCTATCTACCTACCTACCTATCTCTATCTATCTATCTATCTACCTACCTACCTATCTGTATCTATCAATCTACCTACCTACCTATGTCTATCTATCTATCTACCTACCTACCTATCTATATCTATCTATCTACCTACCTACCTATCTGTATCTATCTATCTACCTACCTACCTATCTGTATCTATCAATCTACCTACCTACCTATCTCTATCTATCTATCTACCTACCTACCTATCTCTATCTATCTACCTACCTACCTACCTATCTGTATTTATCTATCTACCTACCTACCTGTCTCTATCTATCTATCTACCTACCTACCTATCTGTATCTATCTATCTACCTACCTACCTATGTCTATCTATCTATCTCCCTACCTACCTATCTCTATCTATCTATCTACCTACCTACCTATCTGTATCTATCAATTTACCTACCTACCTATCTCTATCTATCTACCTACCTACCTATCTGTATCTATCTACCTACCTACCTATCTCTATCTATCTACCTACCTACCTACCTATCTCTATCTATCTACCTACCTACCTATCTCTATCTATCTATCTACCTACCAACCTATCTCTATCTATCTACCTACCTACCTACCTATCTGTATTTATCTATCTACCTACCTTCCTATCTGTATCTATCAATCTACCTACCTACCTATCTCTATCTATCTACCTACCTACCTATCTGTATTTATCTATCTACCTACCTACCTATCTGTATCTACCTACCTACCTACCTATCTCTATCTATCTCCCTACCTACCTATCTCTATCTATCTATCGACCTACCTACCAATCTGTATTTATCTATCTATCTACCTACCTATCTCTATCTATCTCCCTACCTACCTATCTCTATCTATCTATCGACCTACCTACCAATCTGTATTTATCTATCTATCTACCTACATATCTCTATCTATCTATCTACCTACCTACCTATCTCTATCTATCTATCTACCTACCTACCTATCTGTATCTATCAATCTACCTACCTACCTATGTCTATCTACCTACCTACCTACCTATCTCTATCTATCTATCTACCTACCTACCTATCTGTATCTATCAATCTACCTACCTACCTATCTGTATCTATCAATCTACCTACCTACCTATCTCTATCTATCTACCTACCTACCTATCTCTATCTATCTATCTATCTACCTACCTACCTATCTGTATCTATCAATCTACCTACCTACCTATGTCTATCTATCTATCTACCTACCTACCTATCTATATCTATCTATCTACCTACCTACCTATCTGTATTTATCTATCTACCTACCTACCTATCTGTATCTACCTACCTACCTACCTATCTCTATCTATCTCCCTACCTACCTATCTCTATCTATCTATCGACCTACCTACCAATCTGTATTTATCTATCTATCTACCTACCTATCTCTATCTATCTCCCTACCTACCTATCTCTATCTATCTATCGACCTACCTACCAATCTGTATTTATCTATCTATCTACCTACATATCTCTATCTATCTATCTACCTACCTACCTATCTCTATCTATCTATCTACCTACCTACCTATCTCTATCTATCTATCTACCTACCTACCTATCTGTATCTATCTATCTACCTACCTACCTATCTGTATCTATCAATCTACCTACCTACCTATGTCTATCTATCTACCTACCTACCTATCTCTATCTATCTATCTATCTATCTATCTATCTATCTATCTATCTATCTATCTATCTACCTACCTACCTATCTGTATCTATCAATCTACCTACCTACCTATCTCTATCTATCTATCTACCTACCTACCTATCTCTATCTATCTATCTATCTACCTACCTACCTATCTGTATCTATCAATCTACCTACCTACCTATGTCTATCTATCTATCTACCTACCTACCTATCTCTATCTATCTATCTACCTACCTACCTATCTGTATCTATCTATCTACCTACCTACCTATCTGTATCTATCAATCTACCTACCTACCTACCTATCTCTATCTATCTATCTATCTATCTATCTATCTACCTACCTACCTCTATCTATCTACCTACCTACCTACCTATCTGTATTTATCTATCTACCTACCTACCTATCTGTATCTATCAATCTACCTACCTACCTATCTCTATCTATCTATCTACCTACCTACCTATCTCTATCTATCTACCTACCTACCTACCTATCTGTATTTATCTATCTACCTACCTACCTATCTCTATCTATCTACCTACCTACCTATCTGTATCTATCTATCTACCTACCTACCTATCTGTATCTATCAATCTACCTACTTACCTATGTCTATCTATCTACCTACCTACCTATCTCTATCTATCTATCTACCTACCTACCTATCTGTATCTATCTATCTACCTACCTACCTATGTCTATCTATCTATCTACCTACCTACCTATCTCTATCTATCTATCTACCTACCTACATATCTCTATCTATCTATCTATCTACCTACCTACCTATCTCTATCTATCTATCTACCTACCTACCTATCTGTATCTATCTATCTACCTACCTACCTATCTGTATCTATCAATCTACCTACCTACCTATCTCTATCTATCTATCTATCTATCTATCTATCTATCTATCTATCTATCTATCTATCTATCTACCTACCTACCTACCTATCTCTATCTATCTATCTATCTATCTATCTATCTATCTATCTATCTATCTATCTACCTACCTACCTATCTGTATCTATCAATCTACCTACCTACCTATGTCTATCTATCTATCTACCTACCTACCTATCTATATCTATCTATCTACCTACCTACCTATCTGTATCTATCTATCTACCTACCTACCTATCTGTATCTATCAATCTACCTACCTACCTATCTCTATCTATCTATCTACCTACCTACCTATCTCTATCTATCTACCTACCTACCTACCTATCTGTATTTATCTATCTACCTACCTAAATATCTCTATCTATCTATCTACCTACCTACCTATCTGTATCTATCTATCTACCTACCAACCTATCTCTATCTATCTACCTACCTACCTACCTATCTGTATTTATCTATCTACCTACCTTCCTATCTGTATCTATCAATCTACCTACCTACCTATCTCTATCTATCTACCTACCTACCTATCTGTATTTATCTATCTACCTACCTACCTATCTGTATCTACCTACCTACCTACCTATCTCTATCTATCTCCCTACCTACCTATCTCTATCTATCTATCGACCTACCTACCAATCTGTATTTATCTATCTATCTACCTACATATCTCTATCTATCTATCTACCTACCTACCTATCTCTATCTATCTATCTACCTACCTACCTATCTGTATCTATCTATCTACCTACCTACCTATCTGTATCTATCAATCTACCTACCTACCTATGTCTATCTATCTACCTACCTACCTATCTCTATCTATCTATCTATCTATCTATCTATCTATCTATCTATCTATCTATCTATCTATCTATCTATCTATCTACCTACCTACCTATCTGTATCTCTCAATCTACCTACCTACCTACCTCTATCTATCTATCTACCTACCTACCTATCTCTATCTATCTATCTATCTACCTACCTACCTATCTGTATCTATCAATCTACCTACCTACCTATGTCTATCTGTCTATCTACCTACCTACCTATCTCTATCTATCTATCTACCTACCTACCTATCTGTATCTATCTATCTACCTACCTACCTATCTGTATCTATCAATCTACCTACCTACCTACCTATCTCTATCTATCTATCTACCTACCTACCTCTATCTATCTACCTACCTACCTACCTATCTGTATTTATCTATCTACCTACCTACCTATCTGTATCTATCAATCTACCTACCTACCTATCTCTATCTATCTATCTACCTACCTACCTATCTCTATCTATCTACCTACCTACCTACCTATCTGTATTTATCTATCTACCTACTTACCTATCTCTATCTATCTACCTACCTACCTATCTGTATCTATCTATCTACCTACCTACCTATCTGTATCTATCAATCTACCTACTTACCTATGTCTATCTATCTACCTACCTACCTATCTCTATCTATCTATCTACCTACCTACCTATCTGTATCTATCTATCTACCTACCTACCTATGTCTATCTATCTATCTACCTACCTACCTATCTCTATCTATCTATCTACCTACCTACCTATCTGTATCTATCAATTTACCTACGTACCTATCTCTATCTATCTATCTACCTACCTACTTATCTGTATTTATCTACCTACCTACCTACCTACCTATCTCTATCTATCTACCTACCTACCTACATACCTATCTCTATCTATCTACCTACCTACCTATCTCCATCTATCTATCTACCTACCAACCTATCTCTATCTATCTACCTACCTACCTACCTACCTACCTATCTGTATTTATCTATCTACCTACCTTCCTCTGTATCTATCAATCTACCTACCTACCTATCTCTATCTATCTATCTACCTACCTATCTATCTGTATTTATCTACCTACCTACCTACCTACCTATCTGTATCTACTTACCTACCCACCTATCTCTATCTATCTCCCTACCTACCTATCTCTATCTATCTATCGACCTACCTACCAATCTGTATTTATCTATCTATCTACCTACATATCTCTATCTATCTATCTACCTACCTACCTATCTCTATCTATCTATCTATCTACCTACCTACATATCTCTATCTATCTACCTACCTACCTATCTGTATCTATCAATCTACCTACCTACCTATCTCTATCTATCTACCTACCTACCTATCTCTATCTATCTATCTACCTACCAACCTATCTCTATCTATCTACCTACCTACCTATCTGTATTTATCTACCTACCTACCTACCTACCTACCTATCTCTATCTATCTACCTACCTACCTATCTCTATCTATCTATCTACCTACCAACCTATCTCTATCTATCTACCTACCTACCTACCTACCTATCTGTATTTATCTATCTACCTACCTTCCTATCTGTATCTATCAATCTACCTACCTACCTATCTCTATCTATCTATCTACCTACCTATCTGTATTTATCTATCTACCTACCTACCTATCTGTATCTACCTACCTACCTACCTATCTCTATCTATCTCCCTACCTACCTATCTCTATCTATCTATCTACCTACCAACCTATCTCTATCTATCTACCTACCTACCTATCTGTATTTATCTATCTACCTACCTACCTACCTATCTCTATCTATCTACCTACCTACCTATCTCTATCTATCTATCTACCTACCTACCTATCTCTATCTATCTACCTACCTACCTACCTATCTGTATTTATCTATCTACCTACTTACCTATCTCTATCTATCTACCTACCTACCTATCTGTATCTATCTATCTACCTACCTACCTATCTGTATCTATCAATCTACCTACTTACCTATGTCTATCTATCTACCTACCTACCTATCTCTATCTATCTATCTACCTACCTACCTATCTGTATCTATCTATCTACCTACCTACCTATGTCTATCTATCTATCTACCTACCTACCTATCTCTATCTATCTATCTACCTACCTACCTATCTGTATCTATCAATTTACCTACGTACCTATCTCTATCTATCTATCTACCTACCTACTTATCTGTATTTATCTACCTACCTACCTACCTACCTATCTCTATCTATCTACCTACCTACCTACATACCTATCTCTATCTATCTACCTACCTACCTATCTCCATCTATCTATCTACCTACCAACCTATCTCTATCTATCTACCTACCTACCTACCTACCTACCTATCTGTATTTATCTATCTACCTACCTTCCTCTGTATCTATCAATCTACCTACCTACCTATCTCTATCTATCTATCTACCTACCTATCTATCTGTATTTATCTACCTACCTACCTACCTACCTATCTGTATCTACTTACCTACCCACCTATCTCTATCTATCTCCCTACCTACCTATCTCTATCTATCTATCGACCTACCTACCAATCTGTATTTATCTATCTATCTACCTACATATCTCTATCTATCTATCTACCTACCTACCTATCTCTATCTATCTATCTATCTACCTACCTACATATCTCTATCTATCTACCTACCTACCTATCTGTATCTATCAATCTACCTACCTACCTATCTCTATCTATCTACCTACCTACCTATCTCTATCTATCTATCTACCTACCAACCTATCTCTATCTATCTACCTACCTACCTATCTGTATTTATCTACCTACCTACCTACCTACCTATCTCTATCTATCTACCTACCTACCTATCTCTATCTATCTATCTACCTACCAACCTATCTCTATCTATCTACCTACCTACCTACCTACCTATCTGTATTTATCTATCTACCTACCTTCCTATCTGTATCTATCAATCTACCTACCTACCTATCTCTATCTATCTACCTACCTACCTATCTGTATTTATCTATCTACCTACCTACCTATCTGTATCTACCTACCTACCTACCTATCTCTATCTATCTCCCTACCTACCTATCTCTATCTATCTATCTACCTACTAACCTATCTCTATCTATCTACCTACCTACCTATCTGTATTTATCTATCTACCTACCTACCTACCTATCTCTATCTATCTACCTACCTACCTATCTCTATCTATCTATCTACCTACCAACCTATCTCTATCTATCTACCTACCTACCTACCTACCTATCTGTATTTATCTATCTACCTACCTTCCTATCTGTATCTATCAATCTACCTACCTACCTATCTCTATCTATCTATCTATCTCCCTACCTACCTATCTCTATCTATCTATCGACCTACCTACCAATCTGTATTTATCTATCTATCTACCTACATATCTCTATCTATCTATCTACCTACCTACCTATCTCTATCTATCTATCTACCTACCTACCTATCTGTATCTATCTATCTACCTACCTACCTATCTGTATCTATCTACCTACCTACCTACCTATCTCTATCTATCTACCTACCTACCTACCTATCTCTATCTATCTACCTACCTACCTATCTCTATCTATCTATCTACCTACCAACCTATCTCTATCTATCTACCTACCTACCTACCTATCTGTATTTATCTATCTACCTACCTTCCTATCTGTATCTATCAATCTACCTACCTACCTATCTCTATCTATCTATCTACCTACCTACCTATCTCTATCTAACTACCTACCTACCTATCTGTATCTATCAATCTACCTACCTACCTATCTCTATCTATCTATCTATCTACCTACCTACATATCTCTATCTATCTACCTACCTACCTATCTGTATCTATCTACCTACCTACCTACCTATCTCTATCTATCTACCTACCTACCTATCTCTATCTATCTATCTACCTACCAACCTATCTCTATCTATCTACCTACCTACCTATCTGTATTTATCTATCTACCTACCTACCTACCTATCTCTATCTATCTACCTACCTACCTATCTCTATCTATCTATCTACCTACCAACCTATCTCTATCTATCTACCTACCTACCTACCTACCTATCTGTATTTATCTATCTACCTACCTTCCTATCTGTATCTATCAATCTACCTACCTACCTATCTCTATCTATCTATCTACCTACCTACCTATCTGTATTTATCTATCTACCTACCTACCTATCTGTATCTACCTACCTACCTACCTATCTCTATCTATCTCCCTACCTACCTATCTCTATCTATCTATCGACCTGCCTACCAATCTGTATTTATCTATCTATCTACCTACCTATCTCTATCTATCTATCTACCTACCTACCTATCTCTATCTATCTACCTACCTATCTGTATCTATCTATCTACCTACCTACCTATCTGTATCTATCAATCTACCTACCTACCTATGTCTATCTATCTACCTACCTACCTATCTCTATCTATCTATCTATCTATCTATCTATCTATCTATCTATCTATCTATCTATCTACCTACCTACCTATCTGTATCTATCAATCTACCTACCTACCTATCTCTATCTATCTATCTACCTACCTACCTATCTGTATCTATCTATCTACCTACCTACCTATCTGTATCTATCAATCTACCTACCTTCCTATCTCTATCTATCTATCTACCTACCTACCTATCTCTATCTATCTACCTACCTACCTATCTGTATCTATCAATCTACCTACCTACCTATCTCTATCTATCTACCTACCTACATATCTCTATCTATCTATCTACCTACCTACCTATCTGTATCTATCTATATACTTACCTACCTATCTCTATCTATCTATCTACCTACCTACCTATCTGTATCTATCTACCTACCTATCTCTATCTATCTATCTACCTACCTACCTATCTGTATCTATCTATCTACCTACCTACCTCTCTGTATCTATCAATCTACCTACCTACCTATCTCTATCTATCTATCTACCTACCTACCTATCTCTATCTATCTACCTACCTACCTATCTGTATCTATCAATCTACCTACCTACCTATCTCTATCTATCTACCTACCTACCTATCTGTATCTATCTACCTACCTACCTATCTCTATCTATCTACCTACCTACCTACCTATCTCTATCTATCTATCTACCTACCTACCTATCTGTATCTATCTATCTACCTACCTACCTATGTCTATCTATCTATCTACCTACCTACCTATCTCTATCTATCTATCTACCTACCTACATATCTCTCTCTATCAATCTACCTACCTATCTGTCTCTATCTATCTATGTAACTACCTACCTATCTGTATCTATCTATCTACCTACCTACCTATCTCTATCTATCTATCTACCTACCTACCTATCTGTATCTATCTATCTATCTACCTACCTACCTATCTGTATCTATCTATCTATCTATCTACCTATCTGTATCTATCAATCTACCTACCTACCTATGTCTATCTATCTATCTACCTACCTACCTATCTCTATCTATCTATCTATCTACCTACCTACCTATCTGTATCTATCTACCTACCTACCTACCTATCTGTATCTATCAATCTACCTACCTACCTATCTCTATCTATCTATCTACCTACCTACCTATCTCTATCTATCTACCTACCTACCTATCTGTATCTATCTACCTACCTACCTATCTCTATCTACCTACCTACCTACCTATCTCTATCTATCTATCTACCTACCTACCTATCTCTATCTATCTACTTACCTACCTACCTATCTGTATTTATCTATCTACCTAACTACCTATCTCTATCTATCTATCTACCTACCTACCTATCTGTATCTATCTATCTATCTACCTTTCTGTATCTATCAATCTACCTACCTACCTATGTCTATCTATCAATCTACCTACCTACCTATCTCTATCTATCTATCTACCTACCTACCTATCTTTATTTATCTATCTACCTACCAATCTGTATTTATCTATCTACCTACCTACCTATCTGTATCTATCTATCTATCTACCTATCTGTATCTATCAATCTACCTACCTACCTATGTCTATCTATCAATCTACCTACCTACCTATCTCTATCTATCTATCTACCTACCTACCTATCTCTATCTATCTATCTACCTACCTACCTATCTGTATCTATATACCTACCTACCTATCTCTATCTATCTATCTACCTACCTACCTATCTGTATCTATCAATCTACCTACCTACCTATGTCTATCTATCTACCTACCTACCTATCTGTATCTATCTATCTACCTACCTACCTATCTCTATCTACCTACCTACCTACCTATCTCTATCTATCTATCTACCTACCTACCTATCTGTATCTATCTACCTACCTACCTATCACTATCTATCTATCTACCTACCAACCTATCTCTATCTATCTACCTACCTACCTACCTACCTATCTGTATTTATCTATCTACCTACCTTCCTATCTGTATCTATCAATCTACCTACCTACCTATCTCTATCTATCTACCTACCTACCTATCTGTATCTATCAATCTACCTACCTACCTATCTCTATCTATCTACCTACCTACCTATCTGTATCTATCTACCTACCTACCTATCTCTATCTATCTACCTACCTACCTATCTCTATCTATCTATTTACCTACCTACCTATCTGTATCTATCAATCTACCTACCTACCTATGTCTATCTATCTATCTACCTACCTATCTCTATCTATCTATCTACCTACCTACCTATCTGTATCTATCTATCTACCTACCTACCTATCTGTATCTATCAATCTACCTACCTACCTATCTCTATCTATCTACCTACCGACCTATCTCTATCTACCTACCTACCTACCTACCTATCTGTATCTATCTATCTATCTATCTACCTACCTACCTATCTCTATCTATCAATCTACCTACCTACCTATCTGTATCTATCTATCTACCTACCTACCTACCTATCTTTATCTATCAATCTACCTACCTACCTATCTCTATGTATCTATCTACCTACCTACCTATCTGTCTCTATCAATCTACCTTCCTACCTATATCTATCTATCTACCTACCTACCTATCTGTATCTATCAATCTACCTACCTACCTATGTCTATCTATCTATCTACCTACCTAGCTATCTGTATCTATCTACCTACCTACCTATCTGTATCTATCAATCTACCTACCTACCTATCTCTATCTATCTATCTACCTATCTACCTATCTCTATCTATCTACCTACCTACCTACCTATCTGTATTTATCTATCTACCTACCTACCTATCTCTATCTATCTATCTACCTACCTACCTATCTGTATCTATCTATCTACCTACCTACCTATGTCTATCTATCTATCTATCTATCTATCTATCTATCTATCTATCTATCTATCTATCTATCTATCTACCTACCTACCTATCTCTATCTATCTATCTACATACCTACCTATCTGTATCTATCAATTTACCTACCTACCTATCTCTATCTATCTATCTACCTAGCTACCTATCTGTATCTATCTACCTACCTACCTACCTATCTCTATCTATCTACCTACCTACCTATCTCTATCTATCTACCTACCTACCTACCTATCTGTATCTATCTATCTACCTACCTACCTATCTCTATCTATCTATCTACCTACCTACATATCTCTATCTATCTACCTACCTACCTACCTACCTATCTGTATTTATCTATCTACCTACCTACCTATCTCTCTCTATCTATCTACCTACCTACCTATCTCTATCTATCTATCTACCTACCTACCTATCTCTATCTATCTACCTACCTACATATCTCTATCTATCTATCTACCTACCTACCTATCTGTATCTATCTATCTACTTACCTACCTATCTCTATCTATCTATCTATCTACCTACCTACCTATCTGTATCTATCTACCTACCTACCTATCTCTATCTATCTATCTACCTACCTACCTATCTGTATCTATCTATCTACCTACCTACCTATCTGTATCTATCAATCTACCTACCTACCTATCTCTATCTATCTATCTACCTACCTACCTATCTCTATCTATCTACCTACCTACCTATCTGTATCTATCTATCTACCTACCTACCTATCTCTATCTATCTACCTACCTACCTATCTCTATCTATCTACCTACCTACCTATCTCTATCTATCTACCTACCTACCTACCTATCTCTATCTATCTATCTATCTACCTACCTACCTATCTGTATCTATCTATCTACCTACCTACCTATGTCTATCTATCTATCTACCTACCTACCTATCTCTATCTATCTATCTACCTACCTACCTATCTGTATCTATCTATCTACCTACCTACCTATCTGTATCTATCAATCTACCTACCTACCTATCTGTATCTATATACCTACCTACCTACCTATCTCTATCTATCTACCTACCTACCTACCTATCTCTATCTATCTACCTAACTACCTATCTCTATCTATCTATCTACCTACCAACCTATCTCTATCTATCTACCTACCTACCTACCTACCTATCTGTATTTATCTATCTACCTACCTTCCTATCTGTATCTATCAATCTACCTACCTACCTATCTCTATCTATCTATCTACCTACCTACCTATCTGTATCTATATACCTACCTACCTACCTATCTCTATCTATCTACCTACCTACCTACCTATCTCTATCTATCTACCTACCTACCTATCTCTATCTATCTATCTACCTACCAACCTATCTCTATCTATCTACCTACCTACCTACCTACCTATCTGTATTTATCTATCTACCTACCTTCCTATCTGTATCTATCAATCTACCTACCTACCTATCTCTATCTATATATCTACCTACCTACCTATCTGTATTTATCTATCTACCTACCTACCTATCTGTATCTACCTACCTACCTACCTATCTCTATCTATCTCCCTACCTACCTATCTCTATCTATCTATCGACCTGCCTACCAATCTGTATTTATCTATCTATCTACCTACGTATCTCTATCTATCTATCTACCTACCTACCTATCTCTATCTATCTATCTACCTACCTATCTATATCTATCTATCTACCTACCTACCTATCTGTATCTATCAATCTACCTACCTACCTATGTCTATCTATCTACCTACCTACCTATCTCTATCTATCTATCTATCTATCTATCTATCTATCTATCTATCTATCTATCTATCTATCTATCTATCTACCTACCTACCTATCTGTATCTATCAATCTACCTACCTACCTATCTCTATCTATCTATCTACCTACCTAGCTATCTGTATCTATCTATCTACCTACCTACCTATCTGTATCTATCAATCTACCTACCTTCCTATCTCTATCTATCTATCTACCTACCTACCTATCTCTATCTATCTACCTACCTACCTATCTGTATCTATCAATCTACCTACCTACCTATCTCTATCTATCTACCTACCTACCTATCTGTATCTATCTACCTACCTACCTATCTCTATCTATCTACCTAACTACCTACATATCTCTATCTATCTATCTACCTACCTACCTATCTGTATCTATCTATCTACTTACCTACCTATCTCTATCTATCTATCTACCTACCTACCTATCTGTATCTATCTACCTACCTACCTATCTCTATCTATCTACCTACCTACCTACCTACCTATCTGTATCTATCAATCTACCTACCTACCTATCTCTATCTATCTATCTATCTACCTACCTACCTCTATCTATCTACCTACCTACCTACCTATCTGTATTTATCTATCTACCTACCTACCTATCTGTATCTATCAATCTACCTACCTACCTATCTCTATCTATCTATCTACCTACCTACCTATCTCTATCTATCTACCTACCTACCTACCTATCTGTATTTATCTATCTACCTACCTACCTATCTCTATCTATCTACCTACCTACCTATCTGTATCTATCTATCTACCTACCTACCTATCTGTATCTATCAATCTACCTACTTACCTATGTCTATCTATCTACCTACCTACCTATCTCTATCTATCTATCTACCTACCTACCTATCTGTATCTATCTATCTACCTACCTACCTATGTCTATCTATCTATCTACCTACCTACCTATCTCTATCTATCTATCTACCTACCTACCTATCTGTATCTATCAATTTACCTACGTACCTATCTCTATCTATCTATCTACCTACCTACTTATCTGTATTTATCTACCTACCTACCTACCTATCTCTATCTATCTACCTACCTACCTACCTACCTATCTCTATCTATCTACCTACCTACCTATCTCCATCTATCTATCTACCTACCAACCTATCTCTATCTATCTACCTACCTACCTACCTACCTATCTGTATTTATCTATCTACCTACCTTCCTATCTGTATCTATCTATCTCCCTACCTACCTATCTCTATCTATCTATCGACCTACCTACCAATCTGTATTTATCTATCTATCTACCTACATATCTCTATCTATCTACCTACCTACCTACCTATCTCTATCTATCTATCTACCTACCTACCTATCTGTATCTATCTATCTACCTACCTACCTATCTGTATCTATCAATCTACCTACCTACCTATGTCTATCTATCTACCTACCTACCTATCTCTATCTATCTATCTATCTATCTATCTATCTATCTATCTATCTATCTATCTATCTATCTATCTATCTATCTATCTATCTATCTATCTATCTATCTATCTATCTATCGATCTACCTACCTACCTATCTGTATCTATCAATCTACCTACCTACCTATGTCTATCTATCTATCTACCTACCTACCTACCTATCTCTATCTATCTATCTACCTACCTACCTATCTGTATCTATCTATCTACCTACCTACCTATCTGTATCTATCAATCTACCTACCTACCTATCTCTATCTATCTATCTACCTACCTACCTATCTCTATCTATCTACCTACCTACCTACCTATCTGTATTTATCTATCTACCTACCTACCTGTCTGAATCTATCTACCTACCTACCTATCTGTATCTATCTATCTACCTACCTACCTATGTCTATCTATCTATCTACCTACCTACCTATCTCTATCTATCTATCTACCTACCTACCTATCTGTATCTATCAATTTACCTACCTACCTATCTCTATCTATCTATCTATCTATCTATCTACCTACCTACCTATCTGTATCTATCTAACTACCTACCTACCTATCTCTATCTATCTACCTACCTACCTACCTATCTGTATTTATCTATCTACCTACCTTCCTAACTGTATCTATCAATCTACCTACCTACCTATCTCTATCTATCTACCTACCTACCTATCTGTATTTATCTATCTACCTACCTACCTATCTGTATCTACCTACCTACCTACCTATCTCTATCTATCTCCCTACCTACCTATCTCTATCTATCTATCGACCCACCTACCAATCTGTATTTATCTATCTATCTACCTAACTATGTCTATCTATCTACCTACCTACCTATCTCTATCTATCTATCTATCTATCTATCTATCTATCTATCTATCTATCTATCTATCTATCTATCTATCTATCTATCTACCTACCTACCTATCTGTATCTATCAATCTACCTACCTACCTATCTCTATCTATCTATCTACCTACCTACCTACCTACCTATCTCTATCTATCTCCCTACCTACCTATCTCTATCTATCTACCTACCTACCTACCTATCTGTATCTATCAATCTACCTACCTAACTATGTCTATCTATCTACCTACCTACCTATCTCTATCTATCTATCTATCTATCTATCTATCTATCTATCTATCTATCTATCTATCTATCTATCTATCTATCTATCTATCTACCTACCTACCTACCTATCTGTATCTATCAATCTACCTACCTACCTATCTCTATCTATCTATCTACCTACCTACCTATCTCTATCTATCTATCTACCTACCTACCTATCTGTATCTATCAATCTACCTACCTACCTATGTCTATCTATCTATCTATCTATCTACCTACCTACCTATCTCTATCTATCTATCTACCTACCTACCTATCTGTATCTATCTATCTACCTACCTACCTATCTGTATCTATCAATCTACCTACCTACCTATCTCTATCTATCTATCTATCTATCTACCTACCTACCTATCTCTATCTATCTACCTACCTACCTACCTACCTATCTGTATTTATCTATCTACCTACCTACCTATCTGTATCTATCAATCTACCTACCTACCTATCTCTATCTATCTATCTACCTACCTACCTACCTATCTCTATCTATCTACCTACCTACCTATCTGTATCTATCTATCTACCTACCTACCTATCTGTATCTATCAATCTACCTACCTACCTATGTCTATCTATCTACCTACCTACCTATCTCTATCTATCTATCTACCTACCTACCTATCTGTATCTCTCTATCTACCTACCTACCTATCTGTATCTATCAATCTACCTACCTACCTATCTCTATCTACCTACCTACCTACCTATCTGTATCTATCTACCTACCTACCTATCTCTATCTATCTACCTACCTACCTACCTATCTCTATCTATCTATCTACCTACCTACCTATCTGTATCTATCAATCTACCTACCTACCTATGTCTATCTATCTATCTACCTACCTACCTATGTCTATCTATCTATCTACCTACCTACCTATCTGTATCTATCTATCTACCTACCTACCTATCTGTATCTATCAATCTACCTACCTACCTATCTCTATCTATCTATCTACCTACCTACCTATCTCTATCTATCTACCTACCTACCTACCTATCTGTATTTATCTATCTACCTACCTACCTATCTCTATCTATCTATCTACCTACCTACCTATCTGTATCTATCAATCTACCTACCTACCTATCTCTATCTATCTATCTACCTACCTACCTATCTGTATCTATCTATCTACCTACCTACCTATCTCTATCTATCTACCTACCTACCTACCTATCTGTATCTATCAATCTACCTACCTACCTATCTCTATCTATCTATCTATCTACCTACCTACCTATCTGTATCTATCAATCTACCTACCTACCTATGTCTATCTATCTATCTACCTACCTACCTATCTCTATCTATCTATCTACCTACCTACCTATCTCTATCTATCTATCTACCTACCTACCTATCTCTATCTATCTATCTACCTACCTACCTATCTGTATCTATCTACCTACCTACCTACCTATCTCTATCTATCTACCTACCTACATACCTATCTCTATCTATCTACCTACCTACCTATCTCTATCTATCTATCTACCTACCAACCTATCTCTATCTATCTACCTACCTACCTACCTACCTATCTGTATTTATCTATCTACCTACCTTCCTATCTGTATCTATCAATCTACCTACCTACCTATCTCTATCTATCTATCTATCTCCCTACCTACCTATCTCTATCTATCTATCGACCTACCTACCAATCTGTATTTATCTATCTATCTACCTACATATCTCTATCTATCTATCTACCTACCTACCTATCTCTATCTATCTATCTACCTACCTACCTATCTGTATCTATCTATCTACCTACCTACCTATCTGTATCTATCTACCTACCTACCTACCTATCTCTATCTATCTACCTACCTACCTATCTGTATCTATCTATCTACCTACCTACCTATCTGTATCTATCAATCTACCTACCTACCTATGTCTATCTATCTACCTACCTACCTATCTCTATCTATCTACCTACCTACCTATCTGTATCTCTCTATCTACCTACCTACCTATCTGTATCTATCAATCTACCTACCTACCTATCTCTATCTACCTACCTACCTACCTATCTGTATCTATCTACCTACCTACCTATCTCTATCTATCTACCTACCTACCTACCTATCTCTATCTATCTATCTACCTACCTACCTATCTGTATCTATCAATCTACCTACCTACCTATGTCTATCTATCTATCTACCTACCTACCTATCTCTATCTATCTATCTACCTACCTACCTATCTGTATCTATCTATCTACCTACCTACCTATCTGTATCTATCAATCTACCTACCTACCTATCTCTATCTATCTATCTACCTACCTACCTATCTCTATCTATCTACCTACCTACCTACCTATCTGTATTTATCTATCTACCTACCTACCTATCTCTATCTATCTATCTACCTACCTACCTATCTGTATCTATCAATCTACCTACCTACCTATCTCTATCTATCTATCTACCTACCTACCTATCTGTATCTATCTATCTACCTACCTACCTATCTCTATCTATCTACCTACCTACCTACCTATCTGTATCTATCAATCTACCTACCTATCTCTATCTATCTATCTACCTACCTACCTATCTGTATCTATCAATCTACCTACCTACCTATGTCTATCTATCTATCTACCTACCTACCTATCTCTATCTATCTATCTACCTACCTACCTATCTCTATCTATCTATCTACCTACCTACCTATCTGTATCTATCAATTTACCTACCTACCTATCTCTATCTATCTATCTACCTACCTACCTACCTATCTGTATCTATCTACCTACCTACCTACCTATCTCTATCTATCTACCTACCTACCTACCTATCTCTATCTATCTACCTACCTACCTATCTCTATCTATCTATCTACCTACCAACCTATCTCTATCTATCTACCTACCTACCTACCTACCTATCTGTATTTATCTATCTACCTACCTTCCTATCTGTATCTATCAATCTACCTACCTACCTATCTCTATCTATCTATCTATCTCCCTACCTACCTATCTCTATCTATCTATCGACCTACCTACCAATCTGTATTTATCTATCTATCTACCTACATATCTCTATCTATCTATCTACCTACCTACCTATCTCTATCTATCTATCTACCTACCTACCTATCTGTATCTATCTATCTACCTACCTACCTATCTGTATCTACCTACCTACCTACCTACCTATCTCTATCTATCTACCTACCTACCTACCTATCTCTATCTATCTACCTACCTACCTATCTCTATCTATCTATCTACCTACCAACCTATCTCTATCTATCTACCTACCTACCTACCTATCTGTATTTATCTATCTACCTACCTTCCTATCTGTATCTATCAATCTACCTACCTACCTATCTCTATCTATCTATCTACCTACCTACCTATCTCTATCTATCTACCTACCTACCTATCTGTATCTATCAATCTACCTACCTACCTATCTCTATCTATCTATCTACCTACCTACATATCTCTATCTATCTATCTACCTACCTACCTATCTGTATCTATCTATCTACCTACCTACCTATCTGTATCTATCAATCTACCTACCTACCTATCTCTATCTATCTATCTACCTACCTATCTCTATCTATCTACCTACCTACCTATCTGTATCTATCTATCTACCTACCTACCTATCTGTATCTATCAATCTACCTACCTACCTATCTCTATCTATCTACCTACCTACCTATCTCTATCTATCTACCTACCTATCTGTATTTATCTATCTCCCTACCTACCTATCTCTATCTATCTATCTACCTACCTATCTGTATCTATCTATCTACCTACCTACCTATCTGTATCTATCAATCTACCTACCTACCTATGTCTATCTATCTACCTACCTACCTATCTCTATCTATCTATCTACCTACCTACCTATCTGTATCTATCAATCTACCTACCTACCTATCTCTATCTATCTATCTACCTACCTACCTATCTGTATCTATCTATCTACCTACCTACCTATCTATATCTATCAATCTACCTACCTACCTATCTCTATCTACCTACCTACCTATCTGTATCTATCTACCTAACTACCTATCTCTATCTATCTACCTACCTACCTACCTATCTCTATCTATCTACCTATCTACCTACCTATCTGTATCTATCAATCTACCTACCTACCTATGTCTATCTACCTATCTACCTACCTACCTATCTCTATCTATCTATCTACCTACCTACCTATCTGTATCTATCTACCTACCTACCTACCTATCTGTATCTATCAATCTACCTACCTACCTATCTCTATCTATCTATCTACCTACCTACCTATCTGTATCTATCTATCTACCTACCTACCTATCTGTATCTATCAATCTACCTACCTACCTATCTGTATTTATCTATCTACCTACCTACCTCTCTCTATCTATCTATCTACCTACCTACCTATCTGTATCTATCTATCTATCTATCTATCTATCTACCTATCTGTATCTATCAATCTACCTACCTACCTATGTTTATCTATCTATCTACCTAACTACCTATCTCTATCTATCTATCTACTTACCTACCTATCTGTATCTATCTATCTACCTACCTACCTATCTGTATCTATCAATCTACCTACCTACCTATCTCTATCTATCTATCTACCTACCTACCTATCTCTATCTATCTACCTACCTACCTATCTGTATCTATCAATCTACCTACCTACCTATCTCTATGTATCTACCTACCTACCTATCTGTATCTATCTACCTACCTACCTATCTCTATCTATCTACCTACCTACCTACCTATCTCTATCTATCTATCTACCTACCTACCTATCTGTATCTATCTATCTACCTACCTACCTATGTCTATCTATCTATCTACCTACCTACCTATCTCTATCTATCTATCTACCTACCTACCTATCTGTATCTATCTATCTATCTACCTACCTACCTATCTGTATCTATCAATCTACCTACCTACCTATCTCTATCTATCTATCTACCTACCTACCTATCTCTATCTATCTACCTACCTACCTACCTATCTCTATCTATCTATCTACCTACCTATCTCTATCTATCTACCTACCTACCTACCTATCTGAATTTATCTATCTACCTACCTACCTCTCTCTATCTATCTATCTACCTACCTACCTATCTGTATCTATCTATCTATCTACCTATCTGTATCTATCAATCTACCTACCTACCTATGTCTATCTATCTATCTACCTACCTATCTATCTCTATCTATCTACCTACCTACCTATCTGTATCTATCTATCTACCTACCTACCTATCTTTATCTATCAATCTACCTACCTACCTATCTCTATCTATCTATCTACCTACCTACCTATCTCTATCTATCTACCTACCTACCTACCTATCTCTATCTATCTATCTACCTACCTACCTATCTCTATCTATCTACCTACCTACCTACCTATCTGTATTTATCTATCTACCTACCTACCTCTCTCTATCTATCTATCTACCTACCTACCTATCTGTATCTATCTATCTATCTACCTATCTGTATCTATCAATCTACCTACCTACCTATGTCTATCTATCATTCTACCTACCTACCTATCTCTATCTATCTATCTACCTACCTACCTATCTGTATCTATCTACCTACCTACCTACCTATCTGTATCTATCAATCTACCTACCTACCTATCTCTATCTATCTATCTACCTACCTACCTATCTGTATCTATCTATCTACCTACCTACCTATCTGTATCTATCAATCTACCTACCTACCTATCTGTATTTATCTATCTACCTACCTACCTCTCTCTATCTATCTATCTACCTACCTACCTATCTGTATCTATCTATCTATCTATCTATCTATCTACCTATCTGTATCTATCAATCTACCTACCTACCTATGTTTATCTATCTATCTACCTAACTACCTATCTCTATCTATCTATCTACTTACCTACCTATCTGTATCTATCTATCTACCTACCTACCTATCTGTATCTATCAATCTACCTACCTACCTATCTCTATCTATCTATCTACCTACCTACCTATCTCTATCTATCTACCTACCTACCTATCTGTATCTATCAATCTACCTACCTACCTATCTCTATGTATCTACCTACCTACCTATCTGTATCTATCTACCTACCTACCTATCTCTATCTATCTATCTACCTACCTACCTATCTGTATCTATCTATCTACCTACCTACCTATGTCTATCTATCTATCTACCTACCTACCTATCTCTATCTATCTATCTACCTACCTACCTATCTGTATCTATCTATCTATCTACCTACCTACCTATCTGTATCTATCAATCTACCTACCTACCTATCTCTATCTATCTATCTACCTACCTACCTATCTCTATCTATCTACCTACCTACCTACCTATCTCTATCTATCTATCTACCTACCTATCTCTATCTATCTACCTACCTACCTACCTATCTGAATTTATCTATCTACCTACCTACCTCTCTCTATCTATCTATCTACCTACCTACCTATCTGTATCTATCTATCTATCTACCTATCTGTATCTATCAATCTACCTACCTACCTATGTCTATCTATCTATCTACCTACCTATCTATCTCTATCTATCTACCTACCTACCTATCTGTATCTATCTATCTACCTACCTACCTATCTTTATCTATCAATCTACCTACCTACCTATCTCTATCTATCTATCTACCTACCTACCTATCTCTATCTATCTACCTACCTACCTACCTATCTCTATCTATCTATCTACCTACCTACCTATCTCTATCTATCTACCTACCTACCTACCTATCTGTATTTATCTATCTACCTACCTACCTCTCTCTATCTATCTATCTACCTACCTACCTATCTGTATCTATCTATCTATCTACCTATCTGTATCTATCAATCTACCTACCTACCTATGTCTATCTATCATTCTACCTACCTACCTATCTCTATCTATCTACCTACCTACCTATCTGTATCTATCAATCTACCTACCTACCTATCTCTATCTATCTACCTACCTACCTATCTGTATCTATCTACCTACCTACCTATCTCTATCTATCTACCTACCTACCTACCTCTATCTATCTATCTACCTACCTACCTATCTGTATCTATCTACCTACCTACCTATCTCTATCTATCTATCTATCTACCTACCTACCTATCTGTATCTATCTATCTACCTACCTACCTATGTCTATCTATCTATCTATCTATCTACGTACCTACCTATCTCTATCTATCTATCTACCTACCTACCTACCTATCTTTATCTATCAATTTACCTACCTACCTATCTCTATCTATCTATCTACCTACCTACCTATCTGTATCTATCTATCTCCCTACCTAGCTATCTCTATCTATCTTTCTACCTACCTACCTATCTGTATCTATCAATCTACCTACCTACCTATCTCTATCTATCTATCTACCTACCTACCTATCTGTATTTATCTATCTACCTACCTACCTATCTGTATCTATCTATCTACCTACCTACCTATCTGTATCTATCAATCTACCTACCTACCTATCTCTATCTATCTATCTATCTACCTACCTACCTATCTCTGTCTATCTACCTACCTACCTATCTGTATCTATCTATCTACCTACCTACCTATGTCTATCTATCTATCTACCTACCTACCTATCTCTATCTATCTATCTACCTACCTACCTATCTGTATCTATCTATCTATCTACCTACCTACCTATCTGTATCTATCAATCTACCTACCTACCTATCTCTATCTATCTATCTACCTACCTACCTATCTCTATCTATCTACCTACCTACCTACCTATCTCTATCTATCTATCTATCTACCTACCTATCTCTATCTATCTACCTACCTACCTACCTATCTGAATTTATCTATCTACCTACCTACCTCTCTCTATCTATCTATCTACCTACCTACCTATCTGTATCTATCTATCTATCTACCTATCTGTATCTATCAATCTACCTACCTACCTATGTCTATCTATCTATCTACCTACCTATCTATCTCTATCTATCTACCTACCTACCTATCTGTATCTATCTATCTACCTACCTACCTATCTTTATCTATCAATCTACCTACCTACCTATCTCTATCTATCTATCTACCTACCTACCTATCTCTATCTATCTACCTACCTACCTACCTATCTCTATCTATCTATCTACCTACCTACCTATCTCTATCTATCTACCTACCTACCTACCTATCTGTATTTATCTATCTACCTACCTACCTCTCTCTATCTATCTATCTACCTACCTACCTATCTGTATCTATCTATCTATCTACCTATCTGTATCTATCAATCTACCTACCTACCTATGTCTATCTATCATTCTACCTACCTACCTATCTCTATCTATCTACCTACCTACCTATCTGTATCTATCAATCTACCTACCTACCTATCTCTATCTATCTACCTACCTACCTATCTGTATCTATCTACCTACCTACCTATCTCTATCTATCTACCTACCTACCTACCTCTATCTATCTATCTACCTACCTACCTATCTGTATCTATCTACCTACCTACCTATCTCTATCTATCTATCTATCTACCTACCTACCTATCTGTATCTATCTATCTACCTACCTACCTATGTCTATCTATCTATCTATCTACCTACCTACCTATCTCTATCTATCTATCTACCTACCTACCTACCTATCTTTATCTATCAATTTACCTACCTACCTATCTCTATCTATCTATCTACCTACCTACCTATCTGTATCTATCTATCTCCCTACCTAGCTATCTCTATCTATCTTTCTACCTACCTACCTATCTGTATCTATCAATCTACCTACCTACCTATCTCTATCTATCTATCTACCTACCTACCTATCTGTATTTATCTATCTACCTACCTACCTATCTGTATCTATCTATCTACCTACCTACCTATCTGTATCTATCAATCTACCTACCTACCTATCTCTATCTATCTATCTATCTACCTACCTACCTATCTCTATCTATCTACCTACCTACCTATCTGTATTTATCTATCTACCTACCTACCTATCTCTATCTATCTACCTACCTACCTATCTGTATCTATCAATCTACCTACCTACCTATGTCTATCTATCTACCTACCTACCTATCTCTATCTCTCTATCTCTCTATCTCTCTATCTCTCTATCTCTCTATCTCTCTATCTATCTATCTATCTATCTATCTATCTATCTATCTATCTATCTATCTATCTACCTACCTACCTACCTACCTATCTGTATCTATCAACCTACCTACCTATCTCTATCTATCTACCTACCTACCTATCTGTATCTATCTATCTACCTACCTACCTATCTGTATCTATCAATCTACCTACCTACCTATCTCTATCTATCTACCTACCTACCTATCTCTATCTATCTACCTACCTACCTACCTACCTATCTCTATCTATCTACCTACCTACCTATCTGTATCTATCAATCTACCTACCTACCTATCTCTATCTATCTATCTACCTACCTATCTCTATCTATCTACCTACCTACCTATCTGTATCTATCTATCTACCTACCTACCTATCTGTATCTATCAATCTACCTACCTACCTATCTCTATCTATCTATCTACCTACCTATCTCTATCTATCTACCTACCTATCTGTATTTATCTATCTACCTACCTACCTATCTCTATCTATCTATCTACCTACCTATCTGTATCTATCTATCTACCTACCTACCTATCTGTATCTATCAATCTACCTACCTACCTATGTCTATCTATCTACCTACCTACCTATCTCTATCTATCTATCTACCTACCTACCTATCTGTATCTATCAATCTACCTACCTACCTATCTCTATCTATCTATCTACCTACCTACCTATCTGTATCTATCTATCTACCTACCTACCTATCTATATCTATCAATCTACCTACCTACCTATCTCTATCTACCTACCTACCTATCTGTATCTATCTACCTACCTACCTATCTCTATCTATCTACCTACCTACCTACCTATCTCTATCTATCTACCTACCTACCTACCTATCTGTATCTATCAATCTACCTACCTACCTATGTCTATCTATCTATCTACCTACCTACCTATCTCTATCTATCTACCTACCTACCTATCTGTATCTATCTATCTACCTACCTACCTATCTGTATCTATCAATCTACCTACCTACATATCTCTATCTATCTATCTACCTACCTACCTATCTCTATCTATCTACCTACCTACCTACCTATCTGTATTTATCTATCTACCTACCTACCTATCTCTATCTATCTATCTACCTACCTACCTATCTGTATCTATCTATCTACCTACCTACCTATGTCTATCTATCTATCTACCTACCTACCTATCTCTATCTATCTATCTACCTACCTACCTATCTGTATCTATCAATTTACCTACCTACCTATCTCTATCTATCTATCTACCTACCTACCTATCTGTATCTATATACCTACCTACCTACCTATCTCTATCTATCTACCTCCCTACCTACCTATCTCTATCTATCTACCTACCTACCTATCTCTATCTATCTATCTACCTACCAACCTATCTCTATCTATCTACCTACATACCTACCTACCTATCTGTATTTATCTATCTACCTACCTTCCTATCTGTATCTATCAATCTACCTACTTACCTATCTCTATCTATCTATCTACCTACCTACCTATCTGTATTTATCTATCTACCTACCTACCTATCTGTATCTACCTACCTACCTACCTATCTCTATCTATCTCCCTACCTACCTATCTCTATCTATCTATCGACCTGCCTACCAATCTGTATTTATCTATCTATCTACCTACCTATCTCTATCTATCTATCTACCTACCTACCTATCTCTATCTATCTATCTACCTACCTATCTGTATCTATCTATCTACCTACCTACCTATCTGTATCTATCAATCTACCTACCTACCTATGTCTATCTATCTACCTACCTACCTATCTCTATCTATCTATCTATCTATCTATCTATCTATCTATCTATCTATCTATCTATCTATCTATCTATCTACCTACCTACCTATCTGTATCTATCAATCTACCTACCTACCTATCTCTATCTATCTATCTACCTACCTACCTATCTGTATCTATCTATCTACCTACCTACCTATCTGTATCTATCAATCTACCTACCTTCCTATCTCTATCTATCTATCTACCTACCTACCTATCTCTATCTATCTACCTACCTACCTATCTGTATCTATCTACCTACCTACCTATCTCTATCTATCTACCTACCTACCTACATATCTCTATCTATCTATCTACCTACCTACCTATCTGTATCTATCTATCTACTTACCTACCTATCTCTATCTATCTATCTACCTACCTACCTATCTGTATCTATCTACCTACCTACCTATCTCTATCTATCTACCTACCTACCTATCTGTATCTATCTATCTACCTACCTACCTCTCTGTATCTATCAATCTACCTACCTACCTATCTCTATCTATCTCCCTACCTACCTATCTCTATCTATCTATCGACCTGCCTACCAATCTGTATTTATCTATCTATCTACCTACCTATCTCTATCTATCTATCTACCTACCTACCTATCTCTATCTATCTATCTACCTACCTATCTGTATCTATCTATCTACCTACCTACCTATCTGTATCTATCAATCTACCTACCTACCTATGTCTATCTATCTACCTACCTACCTATCTCTATCTATCTATCTATCTATCTATCTATCTATCTATCTATCTATCTATCTATCTATCTATCTATCTATCTACCTACCTACCTATCTGTATCTATCAATCTACCTACCTACCTATCTCTATCTATCTATCTACCTACCTACCTATCTGTATCTATCTATCTACCTACCTACCTATCTGTATCTATCAATCTACCTACCTTCCTATCTCTATCTATCTATCTACCTACCTACCTATCTCTATCTATCTACCTACCTACCTATCTGTATCTATCTACCTACCTACCTATCTCTATCTATCTACCTACCTACCTACATATCTCTATCTATCTATCTACCTACCTACCTATCTGTATCTATCTATCTACTTACCTACCTATCTCTATCTATCTATCTACCTACCTACCTATCTGTATCTATCTACCTACCTACCTATCTCTATCTATCTACCTACCTACCTATCTGTATCTATCTATCTACCTACCTACCTCTCTGTATCTATCAATCTACCTACCTACCTATCTCTATCTATCTATCTACCTACCTACCTATCTCTATCTATCTACCTACCTACCTATCTGTATCTATCAATCTACCTACCTACCTATCTCTATCTATCTACCTACCTACCTATCTGTATCTATCTACCTACCTACCTATCTCTATCTATCTACCTACCTACCTACATATCTCTATCTATCTATCTACCTACCTACCTATCTGTATCTATCTATCTACCTACCTACCTATGTCTATCTATCGATCTACCTACCTACCTATCTCTATCTATCTATTTACCTACCTACATATCTGTCTCTAACAATCTACCTACCTATCTGTCTCTATCTATCTATCTATCTAACTACCTACCTATCTGTATCTATCTATCTACCTACCTACCTATCTCTATCTATCTATCTACCTACCTACCTATCTGTATCTATCTATCTATCTACCTACCTACCTATCTGTATCTATCTATCTATCTACCTATCTGTATCTATCAATCTACCTACCTACCTATGTCTATCTATCTATCTACCTACCTACCTATCTCTATCTATCTATCTATCTATCTATCTACCTACCTACCTATCTGTATCTGTCTATCTACCTACCTACCTATCTGTATCTATCAATCTACCTACCTACCTATCTCTATCTATCTATCTACCTACCTACCTATCTCTATCTATCTACCTACCTACCTATCTGTATCTATCTATCTACCTACCTACCTATCTCTATCTACCTACCTACCTACCTACCTATCTCTATCTATCTATCTACCTACCTACCTATCTCTATCTATCTATCTACCTACCTACCTATCTGTATCTATCTACCTACCTACCTATCTCTATCTATCTATCTACCTACCTACCTATCTGTATATATCAATCTACCTACCTACCTATGTCTATCTATCTATCTACCTACCTACCTATCTGTATCTATCTATCTACCTACCTACCTATCTCTATCTACCTACCTACCTACCTATCTCTATCTATCTACCTACCTACCTACCTTTCTCTATCTATCTACCTACCTACCTATCACTATCTATCTATCTACCTACCAACCTATCTCTATCTATCTACCTACCTACCTACCTACCTATCTGTATTTATCTATCTACCTACCTTCCTATCTGTATCTATCAATCTACCTACCTACCTATCTCTATCTATCTACCTACCTACCTATCTGTATCTATCAATCTACCTACCTACCTATCTCTATCTATCTACCTACCTACCTATCTGTATCTATCTACCTACCTACCTATCTCTATCTATCTACCTACCTACCTACCTATCTCTATCTATCTATTTACCTACCTACCTATCTGTATCTATCAATCTACCTACCTACCTATGTCTATCTATCTATCTACCTACCTATCTCTATCTATCTATCTACCTACCTACCTATCTGTATCTATCTATCTACCTACCAACCTATCTGTATCTATCAATCTACCTACCTACCTATCTCTATCTATCTACCTACCGACCTATCTCTATCTACCTACCTACCTACCTACCTATCTGTATCTATCTATCTATCTATCTATCTATCTATCTATCTATCTATCTATCTATCTATCTATCTATCTATCTACCTACCTACCTACCTATCTCTATCTATCAATCTACCTACCTACCTATCTGTATCTATCTATCTACCTACCTACCTACCTATCTTTATCTATCAATCTACCTACCTACCTATCTCTATGTATCTATCTACCTACCTACCTATCTGTCTCTATCAATCTACCTTCCTACCTATATCTATCTATCTACCTACCTACCTATCTGTATCTATCAATCTACCTACCTACCTATGTCTATCTATCTATCTACCTACCTAGCTATCTGTATCTATCTACCTACCTACCTATCTATATCTATCAATCTACCTACCTACCTATCTCTATCTATCTATCTACCTATCTACCTATCTGTATCTATCTACCTACCTACCTACCTATCTGTATTTATCTATCTACCTACCTACCTATCTCTATCTATCTATCTACCTACCTACCTATCTGTATCTATCTATCTACCTACCTACCTATGTCTATCTATCTATCTATCTATCTGCCTACCTACCTATCTCTATCTATCTATCTACATACCTACCTATCTGTATCTATCAATTTACCTACCTACCTATCTCTATCTATCTATCTACCTAGCTACCTATCTGTATCTATCTACCTACCTACCTACCTATCTCTATCTATCTACCTACCTACCTATCTCTATCTATCTACCTACCTACCTACCTATCTGTATCTATCTATCTACCTACCTACCTATCTCTATCTATCTATCTACCTACCTACCTATCTGTATTTATCTATCTACCTACCTACCTATCTCTATCTATCTATCTACCTACCTACCTATCTCTATCTATCTATCTACCTACCTACCTATCTCTATCTATCTACCTACCTACCTACATATCTCTATCTATCTATCTACCTACCTACCTATCTGTATCTATCTATCTACTTACCTACCTACCTCTATCTATCTATCTATCTATCTACCTACCTACCTATCTGTATCTATCTACCTACCTACCTATCTCTATCTATCTATCTACCTACCTACCTATCTGTATCTATCTATCTACCTACCTACCTATCTGTATCTATCAATCTACCTACCTACCTATCTCTATCTATCTATCTACCTACCTACCTATCTCTATCTATCTACCTACCTACCTATCTGCATCTATCAATCTACCTACCTACCTATCTCTATCTATCTACCTACCTACCTATCTGTATCTATCTACCTACCTACCTATCTCTATCTATGTACCTACCTACCTACCTATCTCTATCTATCTATCTACCTACCTACCTATCTGTATCTATCTATCTACCTACCTACCTATGTCTATCTATCTATCTACCTACCTACCTATCTCTATCTATCTATCTACCTACCTACCTATCTGTATCTATCTATCTACCTACCTACCTATCTGTATCTATCAATCTACCTACCTACCTATCTGTATTTATCTATCTACCTACCTACCTCTCTCTATCTATCTATCTACCTACCTACCTATCTGTATCTATCTATCTATCTATCTATCTACCTATCTGTATCTATCAATCTACCTACCTACCTATGTTTATCTATCTATCTACCTAACTACCTATCTCTATCTATCTATCTACTTACATACCTATCTGTATCTATCTATCTACCTACCTACCTATCTGTATCTATCAATCTACCTACCTACCTATCTCTATCTATCTACCTACCTACCTATCTCTATCTATCTACCTACCTACCTATCTGTATCTATCAATCTACCTACCTATCTCTATGTATCTACCTACCTACCTATCTGTATCTATCTACCTACCTACCTATCTCTATCTATCTACCTACCTACCTACCTATCTCTATCTATCTATCTACCTACCTACCTATCTGTATCTATCTATCTACCTACCTACCTATGTCTATCTATCTATCTACCTACCTACCTATCTCTATCTATCTATCTACCTACCTACCTATCTGTATCTATCTATCTACCTACCTACCTATCTGTATTTATCAATCTACCTACCTACCTATCTCTATCTATCTATCTACCTACCTACCTATCTCTATCTATCTACCTATCTACCTACCTATCTCTATCTATCTATCTACCTACCTACCTATCTCTATCTATCTACCTACCTACCTACCTATCTGTATTTATCTATCTACCTACCTACCTCTCTCTATCTATCTATCTACCTACCTACCTATCTGTATCTATCTATCTATCTACCTATCTGTATCTATCAATCTACCTACCTACCTATGTCTATCTATCTACCTACCTACCTATCTATCTCTATCTATCTACCTACCTACCTATCTGTATCTATCTATCTACCTACCTACCTATCTTTATCTATCAATCTACCTACCTACCTATCTCTATCTATCAATCTACCTACCTACCTATCTCTATCTATCTATCTACCTACCTACCTATCTCTATCTATCTACCTACCTACCTACCTATCTCTATCTATCTATCTACCTAACTACCTATCTCTATCTATCTACCTACCTACCTACCTATCTGTATTTATCTATCTACCTACCTACCTCTCTCTATCTATCTATCTACCTACCTACCTATCTGTATCTATCTATCTATCTACCTATCTGTATCTATCAATCTACCTACCTACCTATGTCTATCTATCATTCTACCTACCTACCTATCTCTATCTATCTACCTACCTACCTATCTGTATCTATCAATCTACCTACCTACCTATCTCTATCTATCTACCTACCTACCTATCTGTATCTATCTACCTACCTACCTATCTCTATCTATCTACCTACCTACCTACCTCTATCTATCTATCTACCTACCTACCTATCTGTATCTATCTATCTACTTACCTACCTATCTCTATCTATCTATCTACCTACCTACCTATCTGTATCTATCTACCTACCTACCTATCTCTATCTATCTATCTATCTATCTACCTACCTACCTATCTGTATCTATCTATCTACCTACCTACCTATGTCTATCTATCTATCTATCTACCTACCTACCTATCTCTATCTATCTATCTACGTACCTACCTACCTATCTTTATCTATCAATTTACCTACCTACCTATCTCTATCTATCTATTTACCTACCTACCTATCTGTATCTATCTACCTACCTACCTACCTATCTCTATCTACCTACCTACCTACCTATCTCTATCTATCTACCTACCTACCTATCTCTATCTATCTACCTACCTACCTATCTCTATCTATCTATCTACCTACCAACCTATCTCTATCTATCTACCTACCTACCTACCTATCTGTATTTATCTATCTACCTACCTTCCTATCTGTATCTATCAATCTACCTACCTACCTATCTCTATCTATCTATCTACCTACCTATCTGTATTTATCTACCTACCTACCTACCTATCTGTATCTATCGATCTACCTACCTACCCATCTGTATTTATCTATCTACCTACCTACCTATCTGTATCTATCAATCTACCTACCTACCTATCTGTATCTATCTATCTACCTACCTACCTATCTCTATCTATCTATCTACCTACCTACCTATCTGTATCTATCAATCTACCTACCTACCTATCTCTATCTATCTATCTACCTACCTACCTATCTGTATTTATCTATCTACCTACCTACCTATCTGTATCTATCTATCTACCTACCTACCTATCTGTATCTATCTATCTACCTACCTAGCTATCTCTATCTATCTTTCTACCTACCTACCTATCTGTATCTATCAATCTACCTACCTACCTATCTCTATCTATCTATCTACCTACCTACCTATCTGTATTTATCTATCTACCTACCTACCTATCTGTATCTATCTATCTACCTACCTACCTATCTGTATCTATCAATCTACCTACCTACCTATCTCTATCTATCTATCTACCTACCTACCTATCTCTATCTATCTACCTACCTACCTATCTGTATTTATCTATCTACCTACCTACCTATCTCTATCTATCTACCTACCTACCTATCTGTATCTATCAATCTACCTACCTACCTATGTCTATCTATCTACCTACCTACCTATCTCTATCTCTCTATCTCTCTTTCTCTCTATCTCTCTATCTCTCTATCTATCTATCTATCTATCTATCTATCTATCTATCTATCTATCTATCTATCTACCTACCTACCTACCTACCTATCTGTATCTATCAACCTACCTACCTATCTCTATCTATCTATCTACCTACCTACCTACCTATCTGTATCTATCTATCTATCTACCTACCTATCTGTATCTATCAATCTACCTACCTACCTATCTCTATCTATCTATCTATCTATCTACCTACCTATCTGTATCTATCTACCTACCTACCTATCTCTATCTATCTACCTACCTACCTACCTACCTACCTATCTCTATCTATCTACCTACCTACCTATCTGTATCTATCAATCTACCTACCTACCTATGTCTATCTATCTATCTACCTACCTACCTATCTCTATCTATCTATCTACCTACCTACCTATCTGTATCTATCTATCTACCTACCTACCTATCTGTATCTATCAATCTACCTACCTACCTATCTCTATCTATCTATCTACCTACCTACCTATCTGTATCTATCTATCTACCTACCTACCTATGTCTATCTATCTTTCTATCTACCTACCTACCTATCTCTATCTATCTATCTACGTACCTACCTACCTATCTGTATCTATCAATTTACCTACCTACCTATCTCTATCTATCTATCTACCTACCTTCCTATTTGTATCTATCTACCTACCTACCTACCTATCTCTATCTACCTACCTACCTACCTATCTCTATCTATCTACCTACCTACCTATCTCTATCTATCTACCTACCTACCTATCACTATCTATCTATCTACCTACCAACCTATCTCTATCTATCTACATACCTACCTACCTATCTGTATTTATCTATCTACCTACCTTCCTATCTGTATCTATCAATCTACCTACCTACCTATCTCTATCTATCTACCTACCTACCTATCTGTATCTATCAATCTAACTACCTACCTATCTATATCTATCTACCTACCTACCTACCTATCTCTAACAGTCTACCTACCTACCTATCTCTATCTATCTATCTACCTACCTACCTATCTGTATCTATCAATCTACCTACCTACCTATCTGTATCTATCAATCTACCTACCTACCTATCTCTATCTATCTATCTACCTACCTATCTGTATCTATCAATCTACCTACCTACCTATCTCTATCTATCTACCTACCTACCTATCTCTATCTATCTATCTACCTACCTACCTATCTCTATCTATCTATCTACCTACCTACATATCTGTATCTATCTATCTACCTACCCATCTATCTGTATTTATCTATCTACCTACCTATCTGTATCTATCTATCTATCTACCTACCTACCTATCTGTATCTATCAATCTACCTACCTACCTATCTCCATCTATCAATCTACCTACCTACCTATCTGTATCTATCAATCTACCTACCTACCTATCTGTATCTATCTATCTACCTACCTACCTATCTCTATCTATCAATCTACCTACCTACCTATCTGTATCTATCAATCTACCTACCTACCTATCTCTATCTATCTACCTACCTACCTACCTATCTCTATCTATCTACCTACCTACCTATCTGTATTTATCTATCTACCTACCTACCTATCTGTATCTATCAATCTACCTACCTACCTATCTCTATCTATCTACCTACCTACCTATCTCTATCTATCTACCTACCTACCTACCTATCTGTATTTATCTATCTACCTACATACCTACCTACCTCTATCTATCTACCTACCTACCTATCTCTATCTATCAATCTACCTACCTACCTATCTCTATCTATCTATCTACCTACCCACCTATCTGTATTTATCTATCTACCTAGCTATCTGTATCTATCAATTTACCTACCTACCTATCTCTATCTATCTACCTAACTACCTACCTATCTCTATCTATCTATCTACCTACCTACCTATCTGTCTCTATCAATCTACCTACCTACCTATCTATCTCTATCTATCTATCTATCTAACTACCTACCTACCTATCTCTATCTATCTACCTACCTACCTATCTCTATCTATCTATCTACCTACCTACCTATCTCTATCTATCTATCTACCTACCTACCTATCTCTATCTATCAATCTACCTACCTACCTATCTCTATCTATCTATCTACCTACCTACCTATCTGTATCTATCTATCTACCTACCTACCTATCTGTATCTATCAATCTACATATCTACCTATCTCTATCTATCAATCTACCTACCTACCTATCACTATCTATCTATCTACCTACCCACCTATCTGTATTTATCTATCTACCTACCTACCTATCTCTATCTATCTATCTACCTACCTACCTATCTCTATCTATCAATCTACCTACCTACCTATCTGTATCTATCAATCTAACTACCTACCTATCTATATCTATCTACCTACCTACCTACCTACCTATCTCTATCAATCTACCTACCTACCTATCTCTATCTCTCTACCTACCTACCTATCTCTATCTATCTATCTACCTACCTACCTATCTCTATCTATCAATCTACCTACCTACCTATCTGTATCTATCAATCTACCTACCTACCTATCTCTATCTATCTATCTACCTACCTACCTATCTGTATCTATCAATCTACCTACCTAACTATCTCTATCTATCTACAAACCTACCTATCTATATCTATCTATCTACCTACCTACCTATCTCTATCTATCTACCTACCTACATATCTCTATCTATCTATCTACCTACCTACCTATCTGTATCTATCAATCTACCTACCTACCTATCTCTATCTATCAATCTACCTACCTACCTATCTGTATCTATCTACCTACCTACCTACCTATCTGTATCTATCAATCTACCTACCTACCTATCAATATCTATCAATCTACCTACCTACCTACCTACCTACCTGTATCTCTCTATCTACCTACCTACCTATCTGTATCTATCAATCTACCTACCTACCTATCTCTATCTATCTATCTACCTACCTACCTATCTGTATCTATCTATCTACCTATCTACCTATCTCTATCTATCAATCTACCTACCTACCTATCTCTATCTATCTATCTACCTACCCACCTATCTGTATTTATCTATCTACCTACCTATCTGTATCTATCAATCTACCTACCTACCTATCTCTATCTATCTACCTAACTACCTACCTATCTCTATCTATCTATCTACCTACCTACCTATCTGTCTCTATCAATCTACCTACCTACCTATCTATCTCTATCTATCTATCTACCTACCTACCTACCTATCTCTATCTATCTACCTACCTACCTATCTCTATCTATCTATCTACCTACCTACCTATCTCTATCTATCTATCTACCTACCTACCTATCTCTATCTATCAATCTACCTACCTACCTATCTCTATCTATCTATCTATCTACCTACCTACCTACCTATCTGTATCTATCTATCTACCTACCTACCTATCTGTATCTATCAATCTACCTATCTACCTATCTCTATCTATCAATCTACCTACCTACCTATCACTATCTATCTATCTACCTACCCACCTATCTGTATTTATCTATCTACCTACCTACCTATCTCTATCTATCTATCTACCTACCTACCTATCTCTATCAATCTACCTACCTACCTATCTGTATCTATCAATCTAACTACCTACCTATCTATATCTATCTACCTACCTACCTACCTATCTCTAACAATCTACCTACCTACCTATCTCTATCTATCTACCTACCTACCTATCTCTATCTATCTATCTACATACCTACCTATCTGTATCTATCAATCTACCTACCTACCTATCTCTATCTATCTATCTACCTACCTATCTGTATCTATCAATCTACCTACCTACCTATCTCTATCTATCTACCTACCTACCTATCTCTATCTATCTATCTACCTACCTACCTATCTCTATCTATCTATCTACCTACCTACATATCTGTATCTATCTATCTACCTACCTACCTATCTGTATCTATCAATCTACCTACCTACCTATCTCTATCTATCAATCTACCTACCTACCTATCTCTATCTATCTATCTACCTACCTACCTATCTGTATCTATCAATCTAACTACCTACCTATCTATATCTATCTACCTACCTACCTACCTATCTCTAACAGTCTACCTACCTACCTATCTCTATCTATCTATCTACCTACCTACCTATCTGTATCTATCAATCTACCTACCTACCTATCTGTATCTATCAATCTACCTACCTACCTATCTCTATCTATCTATCTACCTACCTATCTGTATCTATCAATCTACCTACCTACCTATCTCTATCTATCTACCTACCTACCTATCTCTATCTATCTATCTACCTACCTACCTATCTCTATCTATCTATCTACCTACCTACATATCTGTATCTATCTATCTACCTACCCATCTATCTGTATTTATCTATCTACCTACCTATCTGTATCTATCTATCTATCTACCTACCTACCTATCTGTATCTATCAATCTACCTACCTACCTATCTCCATCTATCAATCTACCTACCTACCTATCTGTATCTATCAATCTACCTACCTACCTATCTGTATCTATCTATCTACCTACCTACCTATCTCTATCTATCAATCTACCTACCTACCTATCTGTATCTATCAATCTACCTACCTACCTATCTCTATCTATCTACCTACCTACCTACCTATCTCTATCTATCTACCTACCTACCTATCTCTATCTATCTATCTACCTACCTACCTATCTCTATCTATCTATCTACCTACCTAGCTATCTCTATCTATCAATCTACCTACCTACCTATCTCTATCTATCTATCTACCTACCCACCTATCTGTATTTATCTATCTACCTACCTATCTGTATCTATCAATTAACCTACCTACCTATCTCTATCTATCAATCTACCTACCTACCTATCTGTATCTTTCTATCTACCTACCTACCTATCTGTATCTATCAATCTACCTACCTACCTATCTCCATCTATCAATCTACCTACCTACCTATCTGTATCTATCAATCTACCTACCTACCTATCTGTATCTATCTATCTTCCTACCTACCTATCTCTATCTATCAATCTACCTACCTACCTATCTCTATCCATCTATCTACCTACCCACCTATCTGTATTTATCTATCTACCTACCTATCTGTATCTATCTACCTACCTACCTACCTATCTCTATCTATCAATCTACATACCTACCTATCTCTATCTATCAATCTACCTACCTACCTATCTCTATCTATCAATCTACCTACCTACCTATCTCTATCTATCTACCTACCTACCTACCTACCTATCTCTATCTATCTATCTACCTACCTACCTATCTGTATCTATCTATCTACCTATCTACCTATCTCTATCTATCAATCTACCTACCTACCTATCTCTATCTATCTATCTACCTACCCACCTATCTGTATTTATCTATCTACCTAGCTATCTGTATCTATCAATTTACCTACCTACCTATCTCTATCTATCTACCTAACTACCTACCTATCTCTATCTATCTATCTACCTACCTACCTATCTGTCTCTATCAATCTACCTACCTACCTATCTATCTCTATCTATCTATCTACCTACCTACCTATCTCTATCTATCTATCTACCTACCTACCTATCTCTATCTATCTATCTACGTACCTACCTACCTATCTGTATCTATCAATTTACCTACCTACCTATCTCTATCTATCTATCTACCTACCTACCTATTTGTATCTTTCTACCTACTTACCAACCTATCTCTATCTACCTACCTACCTACCTATCTCTATCTATCTACCTACCTACCTACCTATCTCTATCTATCTACCTACCTACCTATCACTATCTATCTATCTACCTACCAACCTATCTCTATCTATCTACCTACCTACCTACCTACCTATCTACCTACCTACCTACCTATCTCTATCTATCTACCTACCTACCTATCACTATCTATCTATCTACCTACCAACCTATCTCTATCTATCTACCTACCTACCTACCTACCTATCTGTATTTATCTATCTACCTACCTTCCTATCTGTATCTATCAATCTACCTACCTACCTATCTCTATCTATCTATCTACCTACCTACCTATCTGTATCTATCGATCTACCTACCTACCCATTTGTATTTACCTATCTACCTACCTACCTATCTGTATCTATCAATCTACCTACCTACCTATCTGTATCTATCTACCTACCTACCTATCTCTATCTATCTATCTACCTACCTATCTGTATCTATCAATCTACCTACCTACCTATCTCTATCTATCTATCTACCTACCTACCTATCTGTATTTATCTATCTACCTACCTACCTCTCTGTATCTATCTATCTACCTACCTACCTATCTGTATCTATCAATCTACCTACCTACCTATCTCTATCTATCTACCTACCTACCTATCTCTATCTATCTACCTACCTACCTACCTATCTGTATTTATCTATCTACCTACCTACCTACCTACCTCTATCTATCTACCTATCTACCTATCTCTATCTATCAATCTACCTACCTACCTATCTCTATCTATCTATCTACCTACCCACCTATCTGTATTTATCTATCTACCTAGCTATCTGTATCTATCAATTTACCTACCTACCTATCTCTATCTATCTACCTAACTACCTACCTATCTCTATCTATCTACCTACCTACCTATCTGTCTCTATCAATCTACCTACCTACCTATCTATCTCTATCTATCTATCTATCTATCTAACTACCTACCTACCTATCTCTATCTATCTACCTACCTACCTATCTCTATCTATCTATCTACCTACCTACCTATCTCTATCTATCAATCTACCTACCTACCTATCTCTATCTATCTATCTACCTACCTACCTATCTGTATCTATCTATCTACCTACCTACCTATCTGTATCTATCAATCTACATATCTACCTATCTCTATCTATCAATCTACCTACCTACCTATCACTATCTATCTATCTACCTACCCACCTATCTGTATTTATCTATCTACCTACCGACCTATCTCTATCTATCTATCTACCTACCTACCTATCTCTACCTATCAATCTACCTACCTACCTATCTGTATCTATCAATCTAACTACCTACCTATCTATATCTATCTACCTACCTACCTACCTATCTCTATCAATCTACCTACCTACCTATCTCTATCTCTCTACCTACCTACCTATCTGTATCTATCAATCTACCTACCTACCTATCTCTATCTATCTACCTACCTACCTATCTGTATCTATCTATCTACCTACCTACCTATCTCTATCTATCTACCTACCTACATATCTCTATCTATCTACCTACCTACCTACCTATCTGTATTTATCTATCTACCTACCTACCTACCTACCTCTATCTATCTACCTATCTACCTATCTCTATCTATCAATCTACCTACCTACCTATCTCTATCTATCTATCTACCTACCCACCTATCTGTATTTATCTATCTACCTAGCTATCTGTATCTATCAATTTACCTACCTACCTATCTCTATCTATCTACCTAACTACCTACCTATCTCTATCTATCTACCTACCTACCTATCTGTCTCTATCAATCTACCTACCTACCTATCTATCTCTATCTATCTATCTATCTATCTAACTACCTACCTACCTATCTCTATCTATCTACCTACCTACCTATCTCTATCTATCTATCTACCTACCTACCTATCTCTATCTATCAATCTACCTACCTACCTATCTCTATCTATCTATCTACCTACCTACCTATCTGTATCTATCTATCTACCTACCTACCTATCTGTATCTATCAATCTACATATCTACCTATCTCTATCTATCAATCTACCTACCTACCTATCACTATCTATCTATCTACCTACCCACCTATCTGTATTTATCTATCTACCTACCTACCTATCTCTATCTATCTATCTACCTTCCTACCTATCTCTACCTATCAATCTACCTACCTACCTATCTGTATCTATCAATCTAACTACCTACCTATCTATATCTATCTACCTACCTACCTACCTATCTCTATCAATCTACCTACCTACCTATCTCTATCTCTCTACCTACCTACCTATCTGTATCTATCAATCTACCTACCTACCTATCTCTATCTATCTACCTACCTACCTATCTGTATCTATCTATCTACCTACCTACCTATCTCTATCTATCTACCTACCTACATATCTGTATCTATCTATCTACCTACCTACGTATCTGTATCTATCAATCTACCTACCTACCTATCTCTATCTATCAATCTACCTACCTACCTATCTGTATCTATCTATCTACCTACCTACCTATCTGTATCTATCAATCTACCTACCTACCTATCAATATCTATCAATCTACCTACCTACCTACCTACCTGTATCTATCTATCTACCTACCTACCTATCTGTATCTATCAATCTACCTACCTACCTATCTCTATCTATCTATCTACCTATCTACCTATCTGTATCTATCTATCTACCTATCTACCTATCTCTATCTATCAATCTACCTACCTACCTAGCTCTATCTATCTATCTACCTACCCACCTATCTGTATTTATCTATCTACCTACCTATCTGTATCTATCAATCTACCTACCTACCTATCTCTATCTATCTACCTAACTACCTACCTATCTCTATCTATCTATCTACCTACCTACCTATCTGTCTCTATCAATCTACCTACCTACCTATCTATCTCTATCTATCTATCTACCTACCTACCTACCTATCTCTATCTATCTACCTACCTACCTATCTCTATCTATCTATCTACCTACCTACCTACCTATCTCTATCTATCTATCTACCTACCTACCTATCTCTATCTATCAATCTACATATCTACCTATCTCTATCTATCTATCTACCTACCTACCTATCTGTATCTATCAATCTACCTACCTACCTATCTCCATCTATCAATCTACCTACCTACCTATCTGTATCTATCAATCTACCTACCTACCTATCTGTATCTATCTATCTACCTACCTACCTATCTCTATCTATCAATCTACCTACCTACCTATCTCTATCTATCTATCTACCTACCCACCTATCTGTATTTATCTATCTACCTACCTATCTGTATCTACCTACCTACCTACCTACCTATCTCTATCTATCAATCTACATACCTACCTATCTCTATCTATCAATCTACCTACCTACCTATCTCTATCTATCAATCTACCTACCTACCTATCTCTATCTATCTACCTACCTACCTACCTATCTCTATCTATCTATCTACCTACCTACCTATCTGTATCTATCTATCTACCTATCTACCTATCTCTATCTATCAATCTACCTACCTACCTATCTCTATCTATCTATCTACCTACCCACCTATCTGTATTTATCTATCTACCTAGCTATCTGTATCTATCAATTTACCTACCTACCTATCTCTATCTATCTACCTAACTACCAACCTATCTCTATCTATCTATCTACCTACCTACCTATCTGTCTCTATCAATCTACCTACCTACCTATCTATCTCTATCTATCTATCTATCCAACTACCTACCTACCTATCTCTATCTATCTACCTACCTACCTATCTCTATCTATCTATCTACCTACCTACCTATCTCTATCTATCTATCTACCTACCTACCTATCTCTATCTATCAATCTACCTACCTACCTATCTCTATCTATCTATCTACCTACCTACCTATCTGTATCTATCTATCTACTTACCTACCTATCTGTATCTATCAATCTACATATCTACCTATCTCTATCTATCAATCTACCTACCTACCTATCACTATCTACCTACATACCTACCTATCTGTATCTATCAATCTACCTACCTACCTATCTGTATCTATCAATCTACCTACCTACCTATCTCTATCTATCTATCTACCTACCTACCTATCTCTATCTATCTACCTACCTACCTACCTACCTATCTGTATTTATCTATCTACCTACCTACCTATCTCTATCTATCTATCTATCTACCTACCTACCTATCTGTATCTATCTATCTACCTACCTACCTATGTCTATCTGTCTATCTACCTACCTACCTATCTCTATCTATCTATCTACCTACCTACCGATCTGTATCTATCTACCTACCTACCTTCCTATCTCTATCTACCTACCTACCTACCTATCTATCTATCTACCTACCTACCTACCTATCTCTATCTATCTACCTACCTACCTATCTCTATCTATCTATCTACCTACCAACCTATCTCTATCTATCTACCTACCTACCTACCTATCTGTATTTATCTATCTACCTACCTTCCTATCTGTATCTATCAATCTACCTACCTACCTATCTCTATCTATCTATCTATCTACCTACCTACCTATCTGTATCTATCTATCTACCTACCTAGCTATCTCTATCTATCTATCTACCTACCTACCTATCTGTATCTATCAATCTACCTACCTACCTATCTCTATCTATCTATCTACCTACCTACCTATCTGTATTTATCTATCTACCTACCTACCTATCTGTATCTATCTACCTACCTACCTATCTGTATCTATCAATCTACCTACCTACCTATCTCTATCTATCTACCTACCTACCTATCTGTATTTATCTATCTACCTACCTACCTATCTCTATCTATCTACCTACGTACCTACCTATCTGTATCTATCTACCTACCTACCTACCTATCTGTATCTATCAATCTACCTACCTACCTATGTCTATCTATCTACCTACCTACCTATATCTATCTATCTATCTATCTATCTATCTATCTATCTATCTATCTATCTATCTATCTATCTATCTATCTACCTACCTACCTATCTGTATCTATCAATCTACCTACCTACCTATCTCTATCTATCTATCTACCTACCTACCTATCTGTATCTATCTATCTACCTACCTACCTATCTGTATCTATCAATCTACCTACCTACCTATCTCTATCTATCTACCTACCTACCTATCTCTATCTATCTACCTACCTACCTACCTACCTATCTCTATCTATCTACCTACCTACCTATCTGTATCTATCAATCTACCTACCTACCGATGTCTATCTATCTATCTATCTACCTACCTACCTATCTCTATCTATCTATCTACCTACCTACCTCTCTGTATCTATCTATCTACCTACCTACCTATCTGTATCTATCAATCTACCTACCTACCTATCTCTATCTATCTATCTACCTACCTACCTATCTCTATCTATCTACCTACCTACCTACCTATCTGTATTTATCTATCTATCTACCTACCTATCTCTATCTATCTATCTACCTACCTACCTATCTGTATCTATCTATCGACCTACCTACCTATGTCTATCTATCTATCTATCTATCTACCTACCTACCTATCTCTATCTATCTATCTACCTACCTACCTACCTACCTATCTGTATCTATCAATTTACCTACCTACCTATCTCTATCTATCTATCTACCTACCTACCTATCTGTATCTATCTACCTACCTACCTACCTATCTCTATCTACCTACCTACCTACCTACCTATCTCTATCTATCTACCTACCTACCTACCTATCTCTATCTATCTACCTACCTACCTATCTCTATCTATCTATCTACTTACCAACCTATCTCTATCTATCTACCTACCTACCTATCTGTATCTATCAATCTACCTACCTACCTATCTCTATCTATCTATCTACCTACCTACCTATCTGTATCTATCTATCTACCTACCTACCTATCTGTATCTATCAATCTACCTACCTACCTATCTCTATCTATCTACCTACCTACCTATCTCTATCTATCTACCTACCTACCTATCTCTCTCTATCTACCTACCTACCTTCCTACCTACCTACCTATCTCTATCTATCTACCTACCTACATATCTGTATCTATCAATCTACCTACCTACCGATGTCTATCTATCTATCTACCTACCTACCTATCTCTATCTATCTATCTACCTACCTACCTATCTATATCTATCTATCTACCTACCTACCTATCTGTATCTATCAATCTACCTACCTACCTATCTCTATCTATCTATCTACCTACCTACCTATCTCTATCTATCTACCTACCTACCTACCTATCTGTATTTATCTATCTACCTACCTACCTATCTCTATCTATCTATCTACCTACCTACCTATCTGTATCTATCTATCTACCTACCTACCTATGTCTATCTATCTATCTATCTACCTACCTACCTATCTCTATCTATCTATCTACCTACCTACCTATCTGTATCTATCAATTTACGTACCTACCTATCTCTATCTATCTATCTACCTACCTACCTATCTGTATCTATCAATTTACGTACCTACCTATCTCTATCTATCTATCTACCTACCTACCTATCTGTATCTATCTACCTACCTACCTACCTATCTCTATCTACCTACCTACCTACCTACCTACCTACCTATCTCTATCTATCTACCTACCTACCTACCTATCTCTATCTATCTACCTACCTACCTATCTCTATCTATCTATCTCCCTACCAACCTATCTCTATCTATCTACCTACCTACCTACCTATCTGTATTTATCTATCTACCTACCTTCCTATCTGTATCTATCAATCTACCTACCTACCTATCTCTATCTATCTATCTACCTACCTACCGATCTGTATTTATCTATCTACCTACCTACCTATCTGTATCTATCGATCTACCTACCTACCCATCTGTATTTATCGATCTACCTACCTACCTATCTGTATCTATCAATCTACCTACCTACCTATCTGTATCTATCTACCTACCTACCTATCTCTATCTATCTATCTACCTACCTACCTATCTGTTTCTATCAATCTACCTACCTACCTATCTCTATCTATCTATCTATCTACCTACCTACCTATCTGTATTATCTATCTAACTACCTACCTATCTGTATCTATCTATCTACCTACCTACCTATCTGTATCTATCAATCTACCTACCTACCTATCTCTATCTATCTACCTACCTACCTATCTCTATCTTTCTACCTACCTACCTACCTATCTGTATTTATCTATCTACCTACCTACCTACCTACCTCTATCTATCTACCTACCTACCTATCTGTATCTATCAATCTACCTACCTACCTATCTGTATCTATCTATCTACCTACCTAGCTATCTCTATCTATCTATCTACCTACCTACCTATCTGTATCTATCAATCTACCTACCTACCTATCTCTATCTATCTATCTATCTACCTAACTATCTGTATTTATCTATCTACCTACCTACCTATCTGTATCTATCTATCTACCTACCTACCTACCTATCTGTATTTATCTATCTACCTACCTTCCTATCTGTATCTATCAATCTACCTACCTACCTATCTCTATCTATCTATCTACCTACCTACCTATCTGTATTTATCTATCTACCTACCTACCTATCTGTATCTATCGATCTACCTACCTACCCATCTGTATTTATCTATCTACCTACCTACCTATCTGTATCTATCAATCTACCTACCTACCTATCTGTATCTATCTACCTACCTACCTATCTCTATCTATCTATCTACCTACCTACCTATCTGTTTCTATCAATCTACCTACCTACCTATCTCTATCTATCTATCTACCTACCTACCTATCTGTATTATCTATCTAACTACCTACCTATCTGTATCTATCTATCTACCTACCTACCTATCTGTATCTATCAATCTACCTACCTACCTATCTCTATCTATCTACCTACCTACCTATCTCTATCTTTCTACCTACCTACCTACCTATCTGTATTTATCTATCTACCTACCTACCTACCTACCTCTATCTATCTACCTACCTACCTATCTGTATCTATCAATCTACCTACCTACCTATCTGTATCTATCTATCTACCTACCTAGCTATCTCTATCTATCTATCTACCTACCTACCTATCTGTATCTATCAATCTACCTACCTACCTATCTCTATCTATCTATCTATCTACCTAACTATCTGTATTTATCTATCTACCTACCTACCTATCTGTATCTATCTATCTACCTACCTACCGATCTGTATCTATCAATCTACCTACCTGCCTATCTCTATCTATCTATCTACCTACCTACCTATCTCTATCTATCTACCTACCTACCTACCTATCTGTCTTTATCTATCTACCTACCTCCCTATCTCTATCTATCTACCTACCTACCTGCCTATCTCTATCTATCTATCTACCTACCTACCTATCTCTATCTACCTACCTACCTACCTATCTGTATTTATCTATCTACCTACCTACCTATCTCTATCTATCTACCTACCTACCTATCTGTATCTATCTACCTACCTACCTATCTCTATCTATCTACCTACCTACCTATCTCTATCTATCTATCTACCTACCTACCTACCTATCTGTATCTATCAATCTACCTACCTACCTATCTCTATCTATCTACCTACCTACCTATCTCTATCTATCTACCTACCTACCTGTCTCTATCTATCTACCTACCTACCTACCTACCTATCTCTATCTATCTACCTACCTACCTATCTGTATCTATCAATCTACCTACCTACCGATGTCTATCTATCTATCTACCTACCTACCTATCTCTATCTATCTATCTACCTACCTACCTATCTGTATCTATCTATCTACCTACCTACCTATCTGTATCTATCAATCTACCTAGCTACCTATCTCTATCTATCTATCTACCTACCTACCTATCTCTATCTATCTACCTACCTACCTACCTATCTGTATCTATCTATCGACCTACCTACCTATGTCTATCTATCTATCTATCTACCTACCTACCTATCTCTATCTATCTATCTACCTACCTACCTACCTATCTGTATCTATCAATTTACCTACCTACCTATCTCTATCTATCTATCTACCTACCTACCTATCTGTATCTATCTACCTACCTACCTACCTATCTCTATCTACCTACCTACCTACCTATCTCTATCTACCTACCTACCTACCTATCTCTATCTATCTACCTACCTACCTATCTCTATCTATCTATCTACTTACCAACCTATCTCTATCTATCTACCTACCTACCTATCTGTATCTATCTATCTATCTATCTATCTATCTATCTATCTATCTATCTATCTACCTACCTACCTACCTACCTATCTGTATCTATCAATCTACCTACCTACCTATCTCTATCTATCTATCTACCTACCTACCTATCTGTATCTATCTATCTACCTACCTACCTATCTGTATCTATCAATCTACCTACCTACCTATCTCTATCTATCTACCTACCTACCTATCTCTATCTATCTACCTACCTACCTATCTCTCTCTATCTACCTACCTACCTACCTACCTACCTACCTATCTCTATCTATCTACCTACCTACCTATCTGTATCTATCAATCTACCTACCTACCGATGTCTATCTATCTATCTACCTACCTACCTATCTCTATCTATCTATCTACCTACCTACCTATCTATATCTATCTATCTACCTACCTACCTATCTGTATCTATCAATCTACCTACCTACCTATCTCTATCTATCTATCTACCTACCTACCTATCTCTATCTATCTACCTACCTACCTACCTATCTGTATTTATCTATCTACCTACCTACCTATCTCTATCTATCTATCTACCTACCTACCTATCTGTATCTATCTATCTACCTACCTACCTATGTCTATCTATCTATCTATCTACCTACCTACCTATCTCTATCTATCTACCTACCTACCTACCTATCTGTATCTATCAATTTACGTACCTACCTATCTCTATCTATCTATCTACCTACCTACCTATCTGTATCTATCTACCTACCTACCTACCTATCTCTATCTACCTACCTACCTACCTACCTACCTATCTCTATCTATCTACCTACCTACCTACCTACCTATCTCTATCTATCTACCTACCTACCTATCTCTATCTATCTATCTACTTACCAACCTATCTCTATCTATCTACCTACCTACCTATCTGTATCTATCAATCTACCTACCTACCTATCTCTATCTATCTATCTACCTACCTACCTATCTGTATCTATCTATCTACCTACCTACCTATCTGTATCTATCGATCTACCTACCTACCCATCTGTATTTATCTATCTACCTACCTACCTATCTGTATCTATCAATCTACCTACCTACCTATCTGTATCTATCTACCTACCTACCTATCTCTATCTATCTATCTACCTACCTACCTATCTGTTTCTATCAATCTACCTACCTACCTATCTCTATCTATCTATCTACCTACCTACCTATCTGTATCTATCTATCTACCTACCTACCTATCTGTATCTATCAATCTACCTACCTACCTATCTCTATCTATCTACCTACCTACCTATCTCTATCTATCTACCTACCTACCTATCTCTCGCTATCTACCTACCTACCTTCCTACCTACTTACCTATCTCTATCTATCTACCTACCTACCTATCTGTATCTATCAATCTACCTACCTACCGATGTCTATCTATCTATCTACCTACCTACCTATCTCTATCTATCTATCTACCTACCTACCTATCTATATCTATCTATCTACCTACCTACCTATCTGTATCTATCAATCTACCTACCTACCTATCTCTATCTATCTATCTACCTACCTACCTATCTCTATCTATCTACCTACCTACCTACCTATCTGTATTTATCTATCTACCTACCTACCTATCTCTATCTATCTATCTACCTACCTACCTATCTGTATCTATCTATCTACCTACCTACCTATCTCTATCTATCTACCTACCTACCTATCTCTATCTTTCTACCTACCTACCTACCTATCTGTATTTATCTATCTACCTACCTACCTATCTGTATCTATCAATCTACCTACCTACCTATCTCTATCTATCTATCTACCTACCTACCTATCTCTATCTATCTACCTACCTACCTACCTATCTGTATTTATCTATCTACCTACCTACCTATCTCTATCTTTCTACCTACCTACCTACCTATCTGTATTTATCTATCTACCTACCTACCTACCTCTATCTATCTACCTACCTACCTATCTGTATCTATCAATCTACCTACCTACCTATCTGTATCTATCTATCTACCTACCTCGCTATCTCTATCTATCTATCTATCTACCTACCTACCTATCTGTATCTATCAATCTACCTACCTACCTATCTCTATCTATCTATCTATCTATCTACCTAACTATCTCTATTTATCTATCTACCTACCTACCTACCTATCTGTATCTATCTATCTACCTACCTACCTATCTGTTTCTATCAATCTACCTACCTGCCTATCTCTATCTATCTATCTACCTACCTACCTATCTGTATTATCTATCTAACTACCTACCTATCTGTATCTATCTATCTACCTACCTACCTATCTGTATCTATCAATCTACCTACCTACCTATCTCTATCTATCTACCTACCTACCTATCTCTATCTTTCTACCTACCTACCTACCTATCTGTATTTATCTATCTACCTACCTACCTACCTACCTCTATCTATCTACCTACCTACCTATCTGTATCTATCAATTTACCTACCTACCTATCTCTATCTATCTATCTACCTACCTACCTATCTGTATCTATCTACCTACCTACCTACCTATCTCTATCTACCTACCTACCTACCTATCTCTATCTACCTACCTACCTACCTATCTCTATCTATCTACCTACCTACCTATCTCTATCTATCTATCTACTTACCAACCTATCTCTATCTATCTACCTACCTACCTATCTGTATCTATCTATCTATCTATCTATCTATCTATCTATCTATCTATCTATCTATCTATCTATCTATCTATCTATCTATCTACCTACCTACCTACCTACCTATCTGTATCTATCAATCTACCTACCTACCTATCTCTATCTATCTATCTACCTACCTACCTATCTGTATCTATCTATCTACCTACCTACCTATCTGTATCTATCAATCTACCTACCTACCTATCTCTATCTACCTACCTACCTATCTCTATCTATCTACCTACCTACCTATCTCTCTCTATCTACCTACCTACCTACCTACCTACCTACCTATCTCTATCTATCTACCTACCTACCTATCTGTATCTATCAATCTACCTACCTACCAATGTCTATCTATCTATCTACCTACCTACCTATCTCTATCTATCTATCTACCTACCTACCTGTCTATATCTATCTATCTACCTACCTACCTATCTGTATCTATCAATCTACCTACCTACCTATCTCTATCTATCTATCTACCTACCTACCTATCTCTATCTATCTACCTACCTACCTACCTATCTGTATTTATCTATCTACCTACCTACCTATCTCTATCTATCTATCTACCTACCTACCTATCTGTATCTATCTATCTACCTACCTACCTATGTCTATCTATCTATCTATCTACCTACCTACCTATCTCTATCTATCTATCTACCTACCTACCTACCTATCTGTATCTATCAATCTACCTACCTACCTATCTCTATCTATCTACCTACCTACCTATCTCTATCTATCTACCTACCTACCTGTCTCTATCTATCTACCTACCTACCTACCTACCTATCTCTATCTATCTACCTACCTACCTATCTGTATCTATCAATCTTCCTACCTACCGATGTCTATCTATCTATCTACCTACCTACCTATCTCTATCTATCTATCTACCTACCTACCTATCTGTATCTATCTATCTACCTACCTACCTATCTGTATCTATCAATCTACCTAGCTACCTATCTCTATCTATCTATCTACCTACCTACCTATCTCTATCTATCTACCTACCTACCTACCTATCTGTATTTATCTATCTACCTACCTACCTATCTCTATCTATCTATCTACCTACCTACCTATCTGTATCTATCTATCGACCTACCTACCTATGTCTATCTATCTATCTATCTACCTACCTACCTATCTCTATCTATCTATCTACCTACCTACCTACCTATCTGTATCTATCAATTTACCTACCTACCTATCTCTATCTATCAATCTACCTACCTACCTATCTGTATCTATCTACCTACCTACCTACCTATCTCTATCTACCTACCTACCTACCTATCTCTATCTACCTACCTACCTACCTATCTCTATCTATCTACCTACCTACCTATCTCTATCTATCTATCTACTTACCAACCTATCTCTATCTATCTACCTACCTACCTATCTCTATCTATCTATCTATCTATCTATCTATCTATCTATCTATCTATCTATCTACCTACCTACCTACCTATCTGTATCTATCAATCTACCTACCTACCTATCTCTATCTATCTATCTACCTACCTACCTATCTGTATCTATCTATCTACCTACCTACCTATCTGTATCTATCAATCTACCTACCTACCTATCTCTATCTATCTACCTACCTACCTATCTCTATCTATCTACCTACCTACCTATCTCTCTCTATCTACCTACCTACCTACCTATCTCTATCTATCTACCTACCTACCTATCTGTATCTATCAATCTACCTACCTACCGATGTCTATCTATCTATCTACCTACCTACCTATCTCTATCTATCTATCTACCTACCTACCTATCTATATCTATCTATCTACCTACCTACCTATCTGTATCTATCAATCTACCTACCTACCTATCTCTATCTATCTATCTACCTACCTACCTATCTCTATCTATCTACCTACCTACCTACCTATCTGTATTTATCTGTCTACCTACCTACCTATCTCTATCTATCTATCTACCTACCTACCTATCTGTATCTATCTATCTACCTACCTACCTATGTCTATCTATCTATCTATCTACCTACCTACCTATCTCTATCTATCTATCTACCTACCTACCTACCTATCTGTATCTATCAATTTACGTACCTACCTATCTCTATCTATCTATCTATCTACCTACCTACCTATCTGTATCTATCTACCTACCTACCTACCTATCTCTATCTACCTACCTACCTATCTACCTACCTATCTCTATCTATCTACCTACCTACCTACCTACCTACCTACCTATCTCTATCTATCTACCTACCTACCTATCTCTATCTATCTATCTACTTACCAACCTATCTCTATCTATCTACCTACCTACCTATCTGTATCTATCAATCTACCTACCTACCTATCTCTATCTATCTATCTACCTACCTACCTATCTGTATCTATCTATCTACCTACCTACCTATCTGTATCTATCGATCTACCTACCTACCCATCTGTATTTATCTATCTACCTACCTACCTATCTGTATCTATCAATCTACCTACCTACCTATCTGTATCTATCTACCTACCTACCTATCTATATCTATCTATCTACCTACCTACCTATCTGTATCTACCAATCTACCTACCTACCTATCTCTATCTATCTATCTACCTACCTACCTATCTCTATCTATCTACCTACCTACCTACCTATCTGTATTTATCTATCTACATACCTACCTATCTCTATCTATCTATCTACCTACCTACCTATCTGTATCTATCTATCTACCTACCTACCTATCTCTATCTATCTACCTACCTACCTATCTCTATCTTTCTACCTACCTACCTACCTATCTGTATTTATCTATCTACCTACCTACCTATCTGTATCTATCAATCTACCTACCTACCTATCTCTATCTATCTATCTACCTACCTACCTATCTTTATCTATCTACCTACCTACCTACCTATCTGTATTTATCTATCTACCTACCTACCTATCTCTATCTATCTATCTACCTACCTACCTATCTGTATCTATCAATCTACCTACCTACCTATCTCTATCTATCTACCTACCTACCTATCTCTATCTTTCTACCTACCTACCTTCCTACCTACCTACCTATCTCTATCTATCTACCTACCTACCTATCTCTATCTATCTACCTACCTACCTATCTCTATCTATCTACCTACCTACCTATCTCTCTCTATCTACCTACCTACCTACCTACCTACCTACCTACCTATCTCTATCTATCTACCTACCTACCTATCTGTATCTATCAATCTACCTACCTACCGATGTCTATCTATCTATCTACCTACCTACCTATCTCTATCTATCTATCTACCTACCTACCTATCTATATCTATCTATCTACCTACCTACCTATCTGTATCTATCAATCTACCTACCTACCTATCTCTATCTATCTATCTACCTACCTACCTATCTCTATCTATCTACCTACCTACCTACCTATCTGTATTTATCTATCTACCTACCTACCTATCTCTATCTATCTATCTACCTACCTACCTATCTGTATCTATCTATCTACCTACCTACCTATGTCTATCTATCTATCTATCTACCTACCTACCTATCTCTATCTATCTATCTACCTACCTACCTACCTATCTGTATCTATCAATTTACGTACCTACCTATCTCTATCTATCTATCTACCTACCTACCTATCTGTATCTATCTACCTACCTACCTACCTATCTCTATCTACCTACCTACCTATCTACCTACCTATCTCTATCTATCTACCTACCTACCTACCTACCTATCTCTATCTATCTACCTACCTACCTATCTCTATCTATCTATCTACTTACCAACCTATCTCTATCTATCTACCTACCTACCTATCTGTATCTATCAATCTACCTACCTACCTATCTCTATCTATCTATCTACCTACCTACCTATCTGTATCTATCTATCTACCTACCTACCTATCTGTATCTATCGATCTACCTACCTACCCATCTGTATTTATCTATCTACCTACCTACCTATCTGTATCTATCTATCTACCTACCTACCTATCTCTATCTATCTATCTACCTACCTACCTATCTATATCTATCTATCTACCTACCTACCTATCTGTATCTATCAATCTACCTACCTACCTATCTCTATCTATCTATCTACCTACCTACCTATCTCTATCTATCTACCTACCTACCTACCTATCTGTATTTATCTATCTACCTACCTACCTATCTCTATCTATCTATCTACCTACCTACCTATCTGTATCTATCTATCTACCTACCTACCTATCTCTATCTATCTACCTACCTACCTATCTCTATCTTTCTACCTACCTACCTACCTATCTGTATTTATCTATCTACCTACCTACCTATCTGTATCTATCAATCTACCTACCTAGCTATCTCTATCTATCTATCTACCTACCTACCTATCTCTATCTATCTACCTACCTACCTACCTATCTGTATTTATCTATCTACCTACCTACCTATCTCTATCTATCTATCTACCTACCTATCTGTATCTATCAATCTACCTACCTACCTATCTCTATCTATCTACCTACCTACCTATCTCTATCTTTCTACCTACCTACCTTCCTACCTACCTACCTATCTCTATCTATCTACCTAGCTACCTATCTGTATCTATCAATCTACCTACCTACCGATGTCTATCTATCTATCTACCTACCTACCTATCTCTATCTATCTATCTACCTACCTACCTATCTATATCTATCTATCTACCTACCTACCTATCTGTATCTATCAATCTACCTACCTACCTATCTCTATCTATCTATCTACCTACCTACCTATCTCTATCTATCTACCTACCTACCTACCTATCTGTATTTATCTATCTACCTACCTACCTATCTCTATCTATCTATCTACCTACCTACCTATCTGTATCTATCAATCTACCTACCTACCTATCTCTATCTATCTACCTACCTACCTATCTCTATCTTTCTACCTACCTACCTACCTATCTGTATTTATCTATCTACCTACCTACCTACCTCTATCTATCTACCTACCTACCTATCTGTATCTATCAATCTACCTACCTACCTATCTGTATCTATCTATCTACCTACCTCGCTATCTCTATCTATCTATCTACCTACCTACCTATCTGTATCTATCAATCTACCTACCTACCTATCTCTATCTATCTATCTATCTATCTACCTAACTATCTCTATTTATCTATCTACCTACCTACCTATCTGTATCTATCTATCTACCTACCTACCTATCTGTTTCTATCAATCTACCTACCTGCCTATCTCTATCTATCTATCTACCTACCTACCTATCTGTATTATCTATCTAACTACCTACCTATCTGTATCTATCTATCTACCTACCTACCTATCTGTATCTATCAATCTACCTACCTACCTATCTCTATCTATCTACCTACCTATCTCTATCTTTCTACCTACCTACCTACCTATCTGTATTTATCTATCTACCTACCTACCTACCTACCTCTATCTATCTACCTACCTACCTATCTGTATCTATCAATTTACCTACCTACCTATCTCTATCTATCTATCTACCTACCTAGCTATCTCTATCTATCTATCTACCTACCTACCTATCTGTATCTATCAATCTACCTACCTACCTATCTCTATCTATCTATCTATCTACCTAACTATCTGTATTTATCTATCTACCTACCTACCTATCTGTATCTATCTATCTACCTACCTACCGATCTGTATCTATCAATCTACCTACCTGCCTATCTCTATCTATCTATCTATCTACCTACCTACCTATCTCTATCTATCTACCTACCTACCTACCTATCTGTCTTTATCTATCTACCTACCTCCCTATCTCTATCTATCTACCTACCTGCCTGCCTATCTCTATCTATCTATCTATCTACCTACCTACCTATCTCTATCTACCTACCTACCTACCTATCTGTATTTATCTATCTACCTACCTACCTATCTCTATCTATCTACCTACCTACCTATCTGTATCTATCTACCTACCTACCTATCTCTATCTATCTACCTACCTACCTATCTCTATCTATCTATCTACCTACCTACCTACCTACCTATCTGTATCTATCAATCTACCTACCTACCTATCTCTATCTATCTACCTACCTACCTATCTCTATCTATCTACCTACCTACCTGTCTCTATCTATCTACCTACCTACCTACCTACCTATCTCTATCTATCTACCTACCTACCTATCTGTATCTATCAATCTACCTACCTACCGATGTCTATCTATCTATCTACCTACCTACCTATCTCTATCTATCTATCTACCTACCTACCTATCTGTATCTATCTATCTACCTACCTACCTATCTGTATCTATCAATCTACCTAGCTACCTATCTCTATCTATCTATCTACCTACCTACCTATCTCTATCTATCTACCTACCTACCTACCTATCTGTATTTATCTATCTACCTACCTACCTATCTCTATCTATCTATCTACCTACCTACCTATCTGTATCTATCTATCGACCTACCTACCTATGTCTATCTATCTATCTATCTATCTATCTATCTATCTATCTATCTATCTATCTATCTATCTATCTACCTACCTACCTATCTCTATCTATCTATCTACCTACCAACCTACCTATCTGTATCTATCAATTTACCTACCTACCTATCTCTATCTATCTATCTACCTACCTACCTATCTGTATCTATCTACCTACCTACCTACCTATCTCTATCTACCTACCTACCTACCTATCTCTATCTACCTACCTACCTACCTATCTCTATCTATCTACCTACCTACCTATCTCTATCTATCTATCTACTTACCAACCTATCTCTATCTATCTACCTACCTACCTATCTGTATCTATCTATCTATCTATCTATCTATCTATCTATCTATCTATCTATCTATCTATCTATCTATCTATCTATCTACCTACCTACCTACCTATCTGTATCTATCAATCTACCTACCTACCTATCTCTATCTATCTATCTACCTACCTACCTATCTGTATCTATCTATCTACCTACCTACCTATCTGTATCTATCAATCTACCTACCTACCTATCTCTATCTATCTACCTACCTACCTATCTCTATCTATCTACCTACCTACCTATCTCTCTCTATCTACCTACCTACCTACCTACCTACCTATCTCTATCTATCTACCTACCTACCTATCTGTATCTATCAATCTACCTACCTACCGATGTCTATCTATCTATCTACCTACCTACCTATCTCTATCTATCTATCTACCTACCTACCTGTCTATATCTATCTATCTACCTACCTACCTATCTGTATCTATCAATCTACCTACCTACCTATCTCTATCTATCTATCTACCTACCTACCTATCTCTATCTATCTACCTACCTACCTACCTATCTGTATTTATCTATCTACCTACCTACCTATCTCTATCTATCTATCTACCTACCTACCTATCTGTATCTATCTACCTACCTACCTACCTATGTCTATCTATCTATCTATCTACCTACCTACCTATCTCTATCTATCTATCTACCTACCTACCTACCTATCTGTATCTATCAATCTACCTACCTACCTATCTCTATCTATCTACCTACCTACCTATCTCTATCTATCTACCTACCTACCTGTCTCTATCTATCTACCTACCTACCTACCTACCTATCTCTATCTATCTACCTACCTACCTATCTGTATCTATCAATCTACCTACCTACCGATGTCTATCTATCTATCTACCTACCTACCTATCTCTATCTATCTATCTACCTACCTACCTATCTGTATCTATCTATCTACCTACCTACCTATCTGTATCTATCAATCTACCTAGCTACCTATCTCTATCTATCTATCTACCTACCTACCTATCTCTATCTATCTACCTACCTACCTACCTATCTGTATTTATCTATCTACCTACCTACCTATCTCTATCTATCTATCTACCTACCTACCTATCTGTATCTATCTATCGACCTACCTACCTATGTCTATCTATCTATCTATCTACCTACCTACCTATCTCTATCTATCTATCTACCTACCTACCTACCTATCTGTATCTATCAATTTACCTACCTACCTATCTCTATCTATCAATCTACCTACCTACCTATCTGTATCTATCTACCTACCTACCTACCTATCTCTATCTACCTACCTACCTACCTATCTCTATCTACCTACCTACCTACCTATCTCTATCTATCTACCTACCTACCTATCTCTATCTATCTATCTACTTACCAACCTATCTCTATCTATCTACCTACCTACCTATCTGTATCTATCTATCTATCTATCTATCTATCTATCTATCTATCTATCTATCTATCTATCTATCTATCTATCTATCTACCTACCTACCTACCTATCTGTATCTATCAATCTACCTACCTACCTATCTCTATCTATCTATCTACCTACCTACCTATCTGTATCTATCTATCTACCTACCTACCTATCTGTATCTATCAATCTACCTACCTACCTATCTCTATCTATCTACCTACCTACCTATCTCTATCTATCTACCTACCTACCTATCTCTCTCTATCTACCTACCTACCTACCTATCTCTATCTATCTATCTACCTACCTACCTATCTGTATCTATCAATCTACCTACCTACCGATGTCTATCTATCTATCTACCTACCTACCTATCTCTATCTATCTATCTACCTACCTACCTATCTATATCTATCTATCTACCTACCTACCTATCTGTATCTATCAATCTACCTACCTACCTATCTCTATCTATCTATCTACCTACCTACCTATCTCTATCTATCTACCTACCTACCTACCTATCTGTATTTATCTATCTACCTACCTACCTATCTCTATCTATCTATCTACCTACCTACCTATCTGTATCTATCTATCTACCTACCTACCTATGTCTATCTATCTATCTATCTACCTACCTACCTATCTCTATCTATCTATCTACCTACCTACCTACCTATCTGTATCTATCAATTTACGTACCTACCTATCTCTATCTATCTATCTACCTACCTACCTATCTGTATCTATCTACCTACCTACCTACCTATCTCTATCTACCTACCTACCTATCTACCTACCTATCTCTATCTATCTACCTACCTACCTACCTACCTATCTCTATCTATCTACCTACCTACCTATCTCTATCTATCTATCTACTTACCAACCTATCTCTATCTATCTACCTACCTACCTATCTGTATCTATCAATCTACCTACCTACCTATCTCTATCTATCTATCTACCTACCTACCTATCTGTATCTATCTATCTACCTACCTACCTATCTGTATCTATCGATCTACCTACCTACCCATCTGTATTTATCTATCTACCTACCTACCTATCTGTATCTATCAATCTACCTACCTACCTATCTGTATCTATCTACCTACCTACCTATCTCTATCTATCTATCTACCTACCTACCTATCTGTTTCTATCAATCTACCTACCTACCTATCTCTATCTATCTATCTACCTACCTACCTATCTGTATTATCTATCTAACTACCTACCTATCTGTATCTATCTATCTACCTACCTACCTATCTGTATCTATCAATCTACCTACCTACCTATCTCTATCTATCTACCTACCTACCTATCTCTATCTTTCTACCTACCTACCTACCTATCTGTATTTATCTATCTACCTACATACCTACCTCTATCTATCTACCTACCTACCTATCTGTATCTATCAATCTACCTACCTACCTATCTGTATCTATCTATCTACCTACCTCGCTATCTCTATCGATCTATCTACCTACCTACCTATCTGTATCTATCAATCTACCTACCTACCTATCTCTATCTATCTATCTATCTATCTATCTATCTATCTATCTATCTATCTATCTATCTATCTATCTATCTATCTATCTATCTATCTATCTACCTAACTATCTCTATTTATCTATCTACCTACCTACCTATCTGTATCTATCTATCTACCTACCTACCTATCTGTATCTATCAATCTACCTACCTGCCTATCTCTATCTATCTATCTACCTACCTACCTATCTCTATCTATCTACCTACCTACCTACCTATCTGACTTTATCTATCTACCTACCTACCTATCTCTATCTATCTACCTACCTACCTGCCTATCTCTATCTATCTATCTACCTACCTACCTATCTGTATCTACCTACCTACCTACCTATCTGTATTTATCTATCTACCTACCTACCTATCTCTATCTATCTACCTACCTACCTATCTGTATCTATCTACCTACCTACCTATCTCTATCTATCTACCTACCTACCTATCTCTATCTATCTATCTACCTACCTACCTATCTGTATCTATCAATCTACCTACCTACCTATGTCTATCTATCTATCTACCTACCTACCTATCTCTATCTATCTATCTACCTACCTACCTATCTGTATCTATCTATCTACCTACCTACCTATTTGTATCTATCAATCTACCTACCTACCTATCTCTATCTATCTATCTATCTATCTACCTACCTACCTATCTCTATCTATCTACCTACCTACCTACCTATCTGTATTTATCTATCTATCTACCTACCTACCTATCTCTATCTATCTATCTATCTATCTATCTATCTATCTATCTATCTATCTATCTATCTATCTATCTATCTATCTACCTACCTACCTACCTATCTGTATCTATCTATCTACCTACCTACCTATGTCTATCTGTCTATCTACCTACCTACCTATCTCTATCTATCTATCTACCTACCTACCTATCTGTATCTATCTACCTACCTACCTTCCTATCTCTATCTATCTACCTACCTACCTACCTATCTCTCTATCTACCTACCTACCTACCTATCTCTATCTATCTACCTACCTACCTATCTATATCTATCTATCTACCTACCAACCTATCTCTATCTATCTACCTACCTACCTACCTATCTGTATTTATCTATCTACCTACCTTTCTATCTGTATCTATCAATCTACCTACCTACCTATCTCTATCTATCTATCTATCTACCTACCTACCTATCTGTATTTATCTATCTACCTACCTACCTATCTGTATCTATCGATCTACCTACCTACCTATCTGTATTTATCTATCTACCTACCTACCTATCTGTATCTATCAATCTACCTACCTACCTATCTCTATCTATCTATCTACCTACCTACCTATCTGTATCTATCTATCTACCTACCTACCTATCTGTATCTATCGATCTACCTACCTACCCATCTGTATTTATCTATCTACCTACCTACCTATCTATCTATCTACCTACCTACCTACCTATCTCTATCTATCTACCTACCTACCTACCTATCTATCTATCTACCTACCTACCTACCTATCTCTATCTATCTACCTACCTACCTATCTCTATCTATCTATCTACCTACCAACCTATCTCTATCTATCTACCTACCTACCTACCTATCTGTATTTATCTATCTACCTACCTTCCTATCTGTATCTATCAATCTACCTACCTACCTATCTCTATCTATCTATCTACCTACCTACCTATCTGTATTTATCTATCTACCTACCTACCTATCTGTATCTATTGATCTACCTACCTACCTATCTGTATTTATCTATCTACCTACCTACCTATCTGTATCTATCAATCTACCTACCTACCTATCTGTATCTATCTATCTACCTACCTACCTATCTCTATCTATCTATCTACCTACCTACCTATCTGTATCTATCTATCTACCTACCTACCTATCTGTATCTATCAATCTACCTACCTACCTATCTCTATCTATCTATCTATCTATCTACCTACCTACCTACCTATCTCTATCTATGTACCTACCTACCTACCTATCTGTATTTATCTATCTACCTACCTACCTATCTCTATCTATCTATCTATCTACCTACCTACCTATCTGTATCTATCTATCTACCTACCTACCTATGTCTATCTGTCTATCTACCTACCTACCTATCTCTATCTATCTATCTACCTACCTACCTATCTGTATCTATCTACCTACCTACCTTCCTATCTCTATCTATCTACCTACCTATCTATCTATCTACCTACCTACTTACCTATCTCTATCTATCTACCTACCTACCTATCTCTATCTATCTATCTATCTACCTACCAACCTATCTCTATCTATCTACCTACCTACCTACCTATCTGTATTTATCTATCTACCTACCTTCCTATCTGTATCTATCAATCTACCTACCTACCTATCTCTATCTATCTATCTACCTACCTACCTATCTGTATTTATCTATCTACCTACCTACCTATCTGTATCTATCGATCTACCTACCTACCTATCTGTATTTATCTATCTACCTACCTACCTATCTGTATCTATCAATCTACCTACCTACCTATCTGTATCTATCTATCTACCTACCTACCTATCTCTATCTATCTATCTATCTATCTATCTACCTACCTACCTACCTATCTGTATCTATCAATCTACCTACCTACCTATCTCTATCTATCTATCTACCTACCTACCTATCTGTATTCATCTATCTACCTACCTGCCAATCTGTATCTATCTATCTACCTACCTATCTGTATCTATCTATCTACCTACCTACCTATCTCTATCTATCTACGTACCTACCTACCTATCTGTATTTATCTATCTACCTACCTACCTCTATCTATCTACCTACCTACCTATCTGTATTTATCTATCTACCTACCTACCTACCTATCTGTATCTATCGATCTACCTACCTACCTATCTGTATTTATCTATCTACCTACCTACCTATCTGTATCTATCAATCTACCTACCTACCTATCTGTATCTATCTATCTACCTACCTACCTATCTCTATCTATCTATCTACCTACCTACCTATCTGTATCTATCTACCTACCTACCTTCCTATCTCTATCTATCTACCTACCTACCTACCTATCTATCTATCTACCTACCTACCTACCTATCTCTATCTATCTACCTACCTACCTATCTCTATCTATCTATCTACCTACCAACCTATCTCTATCTATCTATCTACCTACCTACCTATCTCTATCTATTTATCTACCTACCTACCTATCTGTATTTATCTATCTACCTACCTACCTATCTGTATCTATCGATCTACCTACCTACCTATCTGTATTTATCTATCTACCTACCTACCTATCTGTATCTATCAATCTACCTACCTACCTATCTGTATCTATCTATCTACCTACCTACCTATCTCTATCTATCTATCTACCTACCTACCTATCTGTATCTATCAATCTACCTACCTACCTATCTCTATCTATCTATCTACCTACCTACCTATCTGTATTCATCTATCTACCTACCTGCCAATCTGTATCTATCTATCTACCTACCTATCTGTATCTATCAATCTACCTACCTACCTATCTCTATCTATCTATCCACCTACCTACCTATCTCTATCTATCTACGTACCTACCTACCTATCTGTATTTATCTATCTACCTACCTACCTACCTACCTCTATCTATCTACCTACCTACCTATCTGTATTTATCTATCTACCTACCTACCTACCTATCTGTATCTATCGATCTACCTACCTAGCTCTCTGTATTTATCTATCTACCTACCTACCTATCTGTATCTATCAATCTACCTACCTACCTATCTGTATCTATCTATCTACCTACCTACCTATCTCTATCTATCTATCTACCTACCTACCTATCTGTATCTATCTACCTACCTACCTTCCTATCTCTATCTATCTACCTACCTACCTACCTATCTATCTACCTACCTACCTACCTACCTACCTATCTCTATCTATCTACCTACCTACCTATCTCTATCTATCTATCTACCTACCAACCTATCTCTATCTATCTACCTACCTACCTACCTATCTGTATTTATCTATCTACCTACCTTCCTATCTGTATCTATCAATCTACCTACCTACCTATCTCTATCTATCTATCTACCTACCTACCTATCTGTATTTATCTATCTACCTACCTACCTATCTGTATCTATCGATCTACCTACCTACCTATCTGTATTTATCTATCTACCTACCTATCTGTATCTATCAATCTACCTACCTACCTATCTGTATCTATCTATCTACCTACCTACCTATCTCTATCTATCTATCTACCTACCTACCTATCTGTATCTATCAATCTACCTACCTACCTATGTCTATCTATCTATCTACCTACCTACCTATCTCTATCTATCTACCTACCTACCTATCTGTATCTATCTATCTACCTACCTACCTATCTGTATCTATCAATCTACCTACCTACCTATCTCTATCTATCTATCTACCTACCTACCTATCTCTATCTATCTACCTACCTACCTACCTATCTGTATTTATCTATCTACCTACCTACCTATCTCTATCTATCTATCTATCTACCTACCTACCTATCTGTATCTATCTGTCTACCTACCTACCTATGTCTATCTGTCGATCTACCTACCTACCTATCTCTATCTATCTATCTACCTACCTATCTATCTGTATCTATCTACCTACCTACCTTCCTATCTCTATCTATCTACCTACCTACCTACCTATCTATCTATCTACCTACCTACCTACCTATCTCTATCTATCTACCTACCTACCTATCTCTATCTATCTATCTACCTACCAACCTATCTCTATCTATCTACCTACCTACCTACCTATCTGTATTTATCTATCTACCTACCTTCCTATCTGTATCTATCAATCTACCTACCTACCTATCTCTATCTATCTATCTACCTACCTACCTATCTGTATTTATCTATCTACCTCCCTACCTATCTGTATCTATCGATCTACCTACCTACCTATCTGTATTTATCTATCTACCTACCTACCTATCTGTATCTATCAATCTACCTACCTACCTATCTGTATCTATCTATCTACCTACCTACCTATCTCTATCTATCTATCTACCTACCTACCTATCTGTATCTATCAATCTACCTACCTACCTATGTCTATCTATCTATCTATCTACCTACCTACCTATCTGTATTCATCTATCTACCTACCTGCCAATCTGTATCTATCTATCTACCTACCTATCTGTATCTATCAATCTACCTACCTACCTATCTCTATCTATCTATCTACCTACCTACCTATCTCTATCTATCTACGTACCTACCTAAATATCTGTATTTATCTACCTACCTACCTACCTCTATCTATCTACCTACCTATCTGTATTTATCTATCTACCTACCTACCTACCTATCTGTATCTATCGATCTACCTACCTACCTATCTGTATTTATCTATCTACCTACCTACCTATCTGTATCTATCAATCTACCTACCTACCTATCTGTATCTATCTATCTACCTACCTACCTATCTCTATCTATCTATCTACCTACCTACCTATCTGTATCTATCTACCTACCTACCTTCCTATCTCTATCTATCTACCTACCTACCTATCTATCTATCTACCTACCTACCTACCTATCTCTATCTATCTACCTACCTACCTATCTCTATCTATCTATCTACCTACCAACCTATCTCTATCTATCTACCTACCTACCTACCTATATGTATTTATCTATCTACCTACCTTCCTATCTGTATCTATCAATCTACCTACCTACCTATCTCTATCTATCTATCTACCTACCTACCTATCTGTATTTATCTATCTACCTACCTACCTATCTGTATCTATCGATCTACCTACCTACCTATCTGTATTTATCTATCTACCTACCTACCTATCTGTATCTATCAATCTACCTACCTACCTATCTGTATCTATCTATCTACCTACCTACCTACCTATCTCTATCTATCTACCTACCTACCTATCTCTATCTATCTATCTACCTACCAACCTATCTCTATCTATCTACCTACCTACCTACCTATCTGTATTTATCTATCTACCTACCTTCCTATCTGTATCTATCAATCTACCTACCTACCTATCTCTATCTATCTATCTACCTACCTACCTATCTGTATTTATCTATCTACCTCCCTACCTATCTGTATCTATCGATCTACCTACCTACCTATCTGTATTTATCTATCTACCTACCTACCTATCTGTATCTATCAATCTACCTACCTACCTATCTGTATCTATCTATCTACCTACCTACCTATCTCTATCTATCTATCTACCTACCTACCTATCTGTATCTATCAATCTACCTACCTACCTATGTCTATCTATCTATCTACCTACCTACCTATCTGTATTCATCTATCTACCTACCTGCCAATCTGTATCTATCTATCTACCTATCTGTATCTATCAATCTACCTACCTACCTATCTCTATCTATCTATCTACCTACCTACCTATCTCTATCTATCTACGTACCTACCTAAATATCTGTATTTATCTACCTACCTACCTACCTCTATCTATCTACCTACCTATCTGTATTTATCTATCTACCTACCTACCTACCTATCTGTATCTATCGATCTACCTACCTACCTATCTGTATTTATCTATCTACCTACCTACCTATCTGTATCTATCAATCTACCTACCTACCTATCTGTATCTATCTATCTACCTACCTACCTATCTCTATCTATCTATCTACCTACCTACCTATCTGTATCTATCTACCTACCTACCTTCCTATCTCTATCTACCTACCTACCTACCTATCTATCTATCTACCTACCTACCTACCTATCTCTATCTATCTACCTACCTACCTATCTCTATCTATCTATCTACCTACCAACCTATCTCTATCTATCTACCTACCTACCTACCTATATGTATTTATCTATCTACCTACCTTCCTATCTGTATCTATCAATCTACCTACCTACCTATCTCTATCTATCTATCTACCTACCTACCTATCTGTATTTATCTATCTACCTACCTACCTATCTGTATCTATCGATCTACCTACCTACCTATCTGTATTTATCTATCTACCTACCTACCTATCTGTATCTATCAATCTACCTACCTACCTATCTGTATCTATCTATCTACCTACCTACCTATCTCTATCTATCTATCTACCTACCTACCTATCTGTATCTATCAATCTACCTACCTACCTATGTCTATCTATCTATCTACCTACCTACCTATCTCTATCTATCTATCTACCTACCTACCTATCTGTATCTATCTATCTATCTACCTACCTACCTATCTGTATCTATCAATCTACCTACCTACCTATCTCTATCTATCTATCTACCTACCTACCTATCTCTATCTATCTACCTACCTACCTACCTATCTGTATTTATCTATCTACCTACCTACCTATCTCTATCTATCTATCTATCTATCTACCTACCTACCTATCTGTATCTATCTATCTACCTACCTACCTATGTCTATCTGTCTATCTACCTACCTACCTATCTCTATCTATCTATCTACCTACCTACCTATCTGTATCTATCTACTTACCTACCTTCCTATCTCTATCTATCTACCTACCTACCTACCTATCTATCTATCTACCTACCTACCTACCTATCTCTATCTATCTACCTACCTACCTATCTGTATCTATCTATCTACCTACCAACCTATCTCTATCTATCTACCTACCTACCTACCTATCTGTATTTATCTATCTACCTACCTTCCGATCTGTATCTATCAATCTACCTACCTACCTATCTCTATCTATCTATCTACCTACCTACCTATCTGTATTTATCTATCTACCTACCTTCCTATCTGTATCTATCTATCTACCTACCTACCTATCTGTATCTATCAATCTACCTACCTACCTATGTCTATCTATCTACCTACCTACCTATCTCTATCTATCTACCTACCTACCTATCTGTATCTATCAATCTACCTACCTACCTATCTGTATCTATCTATCTACCTACCTACCTATCTCTATCTATCTATCTACCTACCTACCTATCTGTATCTATCAATCTACCTACCTACCTATCTCTATCTATCTATCTACCTACCTACCTATCTGTATTCATCTATCTACCTACCTGCCTATCTGTATCTATCTATCTACCTACCTACCTATCTGTATCTATCAATCTACCTACCTACCTATCTCTATCTATCTATCTACCTACCTACCTATCTCTATCTATCTACGTACCTACCTACCTATCTGTATTTATCTATCTACCTACCTACCTACCTCTATCTATCTACCTACCTACCTATCTGTATCTATCTATCTATCTACCTACCTACCTATCTGTATCTATCAATCTACCTACCTACCTATGTCTATCTATCTATCTATCTACCTACCTACCTATCTCTATCTATCTATCTACCTACCTACCTATCTGTATCTATCAATTTACCTACCTACCTATCTCTATCTATCTATCTACCTACCTACCTATCTCTATCTATCAATTTACCTACCTACCTATCTCTATCTATCTATCTATCTACCTACCTACCTATCTGTATCTATCTACCTACCTACCTACCTATCTCTATCTATCTACCTACCTACCTACCTATCTCTATCTATCTACCTACCTACCTACCTATCTGTATCTATCTATCTACCTACCTACCTATCTCTATCTATCTATCTACCTACCTACCTATCTCTATCTATCTATCTACCTACCTAGCTATCTCTATCTATCTATCTACCTACCTACCTATCTGTATCTATCAATTTACCTACCTACCTATCTCTATCTATCTATCTACCTACCTACCTATCTCTATCTATCAATTTACCTACCTACCTATCTCTATCTATCTATCTACCTACCTACCTATCTGTATCTATCAATCTACCTACCTACCTATGTCTATCAATCTACCTACCTACCTATCTCTATCTATCTATCTACCTACCTACCTATCTGTATCTATCAATCTACCTACCTACCTATCTCTATCTATCTATCTACCTACCTACCTATCTCTATCTATCTATCTACCTACCTAGCTATCTCTATCTATCTATCTACCTACCTACCTATCTGTATCTAACAATCTACCTACCTACCTATCTCTATCTATCTATCTACCTACCTACCTATCTATATTGATCTATCTACCTACCTACCTATCTGTATCTATCTATCTACCCACCTACCTATCTGTATCTATCAATCTACCTACCTACCTATCTCTATCTATCTACCTACCTACCTATTTCTATCTATCTACCTACCTACCTACCTATCTGTATTTATCTATCTACCTACCTACCTATCTCTATCTATCTACCTACCTACCTATCTCTATCTATCTATCTACCTACCTACCTATCTGTATCTATCAATCTACCTACCTACCTATGTCTATCTATCTACCTACCTACCTATCTCTATCTATCTATCTACCTACCTACCTATCTGTATCTATCAATCTACCTACCTACCTATCTCTATCTATCTATCTACCTACCTACCTATCTGTATCTATCAATCTACCTACCTACCTATCTCTATCTACCTACCTACCTACCTATCTGTATCTATCTACCTACCTACCTATCTCTATCTATCTACCTACCTACCTACCTATCTCTATCTATCTATCTACCTACCTACCTATCTGTATCTATCAATCTACCTACCTACCTATGTCTATCTATCTATCTACCTACCTACCTACCTATCTCTATCTATCTATCTACCTACCTACCTATCTGTATCTATCTATCTACCTACCTACCTATCTGTATCTATCAATCTACCTACCTACCTATCTCTATCTATCTATCTACCTACCTACCTATCTCTATCTATCTACCTACCTACCTACCTATCTGTATTTATCTATCTACCTACCTACCTGTCTCTATCTATCTATCTACCTACCTACCTATCTGTATCTATCTATCTACCTACCTACCTATGTCTATCTATCTATCTACCTACCTACCTATCTCTATCTATCTATCTACCTACCTACCTATCTGTATCTATCAATTTACCTACCTACCTATCTCTATCTATCTATCTACCTACCTACCTATCTGTATCTATCTATCTACCTACCTACCTATCTCTATCTATCTATCTACCTACCTACCTATCTCTATCTATCTACCTACCTACCTACCTATCTGTATTTATCTATCTACCTACCTACCTATCTCTATCTATCTACCTACCTACCTATCTCTATCTATCTATCTACCTACCTACCTATCTGTATCTATCTATCTACCTACCTACCTATCTCTATCTATCTATCTACCTACCTACCTATCTCTATCTATCTATCTACCTACCTACCTATCTGTATCTATCTATCTACCTACCTACCTATCTGTATCTATCTATCTACCTACCTACCTATCTCTATCTATCTACCTACCTACCTATCTGTATCTATCTATCTACCTACCTACCTATCTTTATCTATCAATCTACCTACCTACCTATCTCTATCTATCTATCTACCTACCTACCTATCTCTATCTATCTACCTACCTACCTATCTGTATCTATCAATCTACCTACCTACCTATCTCTATCTATCTACCTACCTACCTATCTGTATCTATCTACCTACCTACCTATCTCTATCTATCTACCTACCTACCTACCTATCTCTATCTATCTATCTACTTACCTACCTATCTCTATCTATCTATCTACCTACCTACCTATCTCTATCTATCTATCTATCTATCTACCTACCTACCTATCTCTATCTATCTACCTACCTACCTACCAATCTGTATTTATCTATCTACCTTCCTACCTATCTCTATCTATCTATCTACCTACCTACCTATCTGTATCTAACTATCTACCTACCTACCTATCTGTATCTATCAATCTATCTACCTACCTATGTCTATCTATCTATCTACCTACCTACCTATCTCTATCTATCTATCTACCTACCTACCTATCTGTATCTATCTATCTACCTACCTACCTATCTGTATCTATCAATCTACCTACCTACCTATCTCTATCTATCTATCTACCTACCTACCTATGTCTATCTATCTATCTACCTACCTACCTATCTCTATCTATCTATCTACCTACCTACCTATCTGTATCTATCTATCTACCTACCTACCTATCTGTATCTATCAATCTACCTACCTACCTATCTCTATCTATCTATCTACCTACCTACCTATATCTATCTATCTACCTACCTACCTATCTCTATCTATCTATCTATCTATCTATCTATCTACCTACCTACCTATCTCTATCTATCTATCTACCTACCTACCTATCTCTATCTATCTATCTATCTATCTATCTATCTACCTACCTACCTACCTATCTGAATCTATCAATCTACCTACCTACCTATCTCTATCTATCTACCTACCTACCTATCTGTATCTATCTATCTACCTACCTACCTATCTGTATCTATCAATCTACCTACCTACCTATGTCTATCTATCTACCTACCTACCTATCTCTATCTATCTATCTACCTACCTACCTATCTGTATCTATCAATCTACCTACCTACCTATCTCTATCTATCTATCTACCTACCTACCTATCTGTATCTATCAATCTACCTACCTACCTATCTCTATCTACCTACCTACCTACCTATCTGTATCTATCTACCTACCTACCTATCTCTATCTATCTACCTACCTACCTACCTATCTCTATCTATCTATCTACCTACCTACCTATCTGTATCTATCAATCTACCTACCTACCTATGTCTATCTATCTATCTACCTACCTACCTACCTATCTCTATCTATCTATCTACCTACCTACCTATCTGTATCTATCTATCTACCTACCTACCTATCTGTATCTATCAATCTACCTACCTACCTATCTCTATCTATCTATCTACCTACCTACCTATCTCTATCTATCTACCTACCTACCTATCTGTATTTATCTATCTACCTACCTACCTGTCTCTATCTATCTATCTACCTACCTATCTGTATCTATCTATCTACCTACCTACCTATGTCTATCTATCTATCTACCTACCTACCTATCTCTATCTATCTATCTACCTACCTACCTATCTGTATCTATCAATTTACCTACCTACCTATCTCTATCTATCTATCTACCTACCTACCTATCTGTATCTATCTATCTACCTACCTACCTATCTCTATCTATCTATCTACCTACCTACCTATCTCTATCTATCTACCTACCTACCTACCTACCTATCTG